>QAOA01004507.1:166203-303526 GCA_003255065.1 Cercis canadensis
TTTATTTATTTATTTATTTATTTTTGAAAATGAAATTAAAAGAAATTCAAAATTTTCAAGTTAACATTATGCTATGCACGAACTTAATCGCGTCCTAATCCTTTCACTTTGTTCTCACGCTGCTTGGTTCCCAAAGTGGCGCTTATCCTTACCTCAGGCGGATAAAAGAGCCACCCCTATGGGGGTAAGTCGCTCTTATTCCTCCCTTGACAAGTAAGGGGCCTATGGATACTATTTGCACAGATTAAACTAAATTAATATAAAAATGCATGATATATTAAGAGAAAGAAAAAAAATTTACTTCTAATTTAATTTCAATTATACCATTTAAATAGAGAGGAAAAAAAAGAGTAAAATATAATAAAAAATAAATAAATAAAATGAAAAATTAAAATAAATGAATATAAATAATAGTAATAATAAAAAAAATTAAAATAAATAAAAAATAATAATCTAACCCCAAAATAAAATAAAATAATAAAAAAAACCTAATTTAAATAAGTAAAAAAAATAAAATTAAATATATAAATAGATTAACCCCATTTAAGTGATCTAACCCAATCAACAAGTTAATAATTACAAATAATAAAAAAAATAAAAATGGACTAGAAATTTGTGGGATGATAAAAGAGACATGAAACAAATTAATTAGACATGAACCAGATTTTTCTTTGAACAAATTAATCAAAATTAGTGGGTTGCTAGTCCACACAAAAAAAATAGTCCAAATTAATTCAGCCCAAAAATAATGGAGACAATATACACATAATTCTACCTAACCAAAAATAATAAGAAGCATGGATCAGCCCATTTTATGGGCTTGACTAATCACCAAATAAAATGACTAAGGCAGCCCATGACTAATAATAATTCAGCCTATTTCGTGGGCTTGATCCAACAATCCATAAGTCCACTAAAAAAAAAATAAAGAAAGTTCAAAATTCAAACCAAAATAAAAGGAATAGTCCAACCCAAATGAAACAAAAGGAAGGTATCTGGTGGGATGGCCCATTTCGGACCAGACCCAACCAAATTAAACAAAAAAACTTGTTACAACCCATTTAGACTTAAACCTTCTAGCCCATACTCATAGCAATGATACAAATAAGAAATATTGGACCAAGGCTCCATTCTAAAGGCCTAGACTAAGTCAAATATAATTCATAAAAAAAAAAAAAGAACAAGTTTCAGCAATAGATAAAAGAAGAAAGAAAGAATGAGTTGACAGAGAGCAGAGAAAAAAAACGCAGTGACCAAGACTCCCTTTCTCAAATCTAGAAAGCTAGCCAAATGGGTTCTTAAGTGATGACTTCAAGGTAAGAAATTTGTTTCTCTTCTCTCAATCTATGGCTTCTATGCTTTGAAGTTTCTGTCTCTCCTTTTTAATTCAATTTTTTTTCTTTCTCAAAGGAAGTTTCTCTCTCTAATTTGAGTTTCTCTCTCTCACAATGTCTAAAAATAACACCCAGACTAGAGAATAAGGCAATTTTTATTAACTCTTTATCTTCATATCCTCATGAATTTTGGGTGAATTAATTGCAATTAATTAAGAAACAATGAAACCACATATATGGTCAACAAGTAATTCACTTTCATTCTCTTTATCCCAAATTAATCTAACTACAGAAACTAAAAAGAGAACACTAATGATAGCTAATAAGGCAAACACTTCCCCAAGCCATCCCAAAGTGCAAACGAATATTACAATTTGTAACATAGTGCATCTTTATGGTTCTTAAAGATATTGTCCATTCTCTTGCTTATAAATACTGAATTTCACTAAGAAATTATAGTAAAAATCACTTACCTGCTCCAATAGGAGTGCTGCTCCCTTTTTCTTTCTTGTTTATATCTCTGTTATTCTTGCTTTTTGTTGCTATTCTGGATTCGTCTTCTCCACACTGCTGCTCTTGCTTTTCTAGTTCTCTTGGTTGCTATTTTCTCTCTTTGCCTTTGGGTCTTTTTGGTTCTTTTCTTGCTCCTTTCGGTTCCTCTCTACTGCTGTCTCTCAAAATCTGTTTCTCTGGTGTTTCTCGGTTGTTGTTCTCTCTTCTTGTTGGTCTCTGTTTTCTCTATTTCGCCTGCTGCTCTATTTTTTTTTCTCTGCCCCCTTTGTTGTGTGTGTTGTCCCCCTTTTATATTGCTAATCTTCACCCCCATGTCTCCCTCTATCAGCTCACGTCTCCCTCTCTATGTCTAACTCTTCTAGCCCATCTCCCACTCTTTGCTAACTGTTCTGCCCCCCTCTCTCACGTCTCTAACTTAAACTGTCCATTTAAAAAAAAAAACTGAAACTCATGCATGTGACACATTAACCCACGTCTCTTTTCTTTTATCACTAAACTATTATATATTTTTTATTTTGTTTCTGTTATTTGGAAAGAAACCAGTGTCTACACTAATGATAATAAAAAGATATGAGATAAACTTGGAGCAAAGCACAAAACTCAAACTATGTTGCCTTGACTTGCTTGCTTCTGGTTCACGAAGCTTGAACTGCACAAAGAGAAGAACGCTTGCCTATCATGGACGAAGATAAGAACACTTCACTTAAAACCCATTTTCATTATAATTACAAGATTGCCACTGCCTTTTCACTTGTTTGCATTATAATTTCAAAATTGCCACCGTGTTTTCACTTTTTCATTTCCTATTTTCAAAAATTTGAGAACGAAACACTAAAAACAACTTTTTCACGTTTTAAATTTGGGCCCAATTTAAGAAATGTTTTCAGCAAAACATTTTCATTAAACTCAACTAAACACATTTTCAAGCCCATTTTATATTTTCACTGAAAATGAAAATAGGAAATAGCCAAAGTAAATAGGCCCTGGCCTTTTCTCAAGAAGATAGTCCATGAGAACCCTAGCTGCAATTATGAGGACGGTTAGGAAGTGCTTTCTCATAGAGTTTCTCACGGATGCCTTACTTTGTGAGAAAGTCTGTGAGAAATTCTAAACTCTCCAAATCCATGAGAAATTGCTTTAGTTTCTCTCAGAATGGAAGTCCATCAGAAATTTCCGTCAGAAATTTGATGTTTTCTTGTAGTGTAGTGGTAGCATTTGAAGTTGGCCAAGTTAACACTACCTATAAAACCCATCATTGGCTCTGAATTGAAGGTTATGGAAACTTTTTAGCAACCTCCACACACTGCATTGAGCAAGGTGGTACCTTTTGCTACCATTGGAGATTGTTAGATATAAAATTATTATTAGGGATTAATCCAACAACTTAAATTTTTGGGTTGAATTGGTTATTGACATAATATCAAAGTCTCTTTGACCAAACAGCCAAGAGATTAAATCCTTCTGCTTCCATTACCATTATTGGGCATTCACCTAACAACTTAGTTTTTGGATTGAATTGGTTATCAACAGATACATGTCTAGGCTATATGATGAGAAATTGCATGAAAAAATACATTTGGATAGAACCTCAAATTCTAGCTGATGTGGCGTCCTGCACAATGAAGGGTGTTTAGTTGGCCTACAAAAGTTGGAATAGTTCTCCATTTGTGTGGGCTAAGTGTCTCGTTGTACCTATACATTTTTGCTTGAATCACTGTTTAATTTGATCTAGCAAGAGCATCTTTTGGTTAGTCATGGAAAAAAATAGATTTTTGAAAAGAATTAATTTTGCCATTCAAGTGATTTTACAAATAGTTAATTCTATTTGCATAATGTTAAAGTAAATCACTTTTAAGTATCACATTACCAAAAAAGAAATACATCTGAAGCTTGGGGCAGGTCGCGCGGGCGAGGGGGGGCAGTTTCCTAATCTACTTTGAGTACTAGGAATTTTTTTTTATGCATTAAATGGATTAGGTTGTTATTCGTTGTGCTTTACAATTTTTCATGGTCTTTTAGCCCCGCATGTGTGTTATCAACTTGCAGCTCTTCCTCGGTACATATTATGTAAGTATTAAAGGAAGAGTTTTAGTTTAGTGGAGCGTGCTCTCCGTTATAAGGTTGGTCTCCTCATTTTTTTCCCCGTTCAAATTCCCTCGATTACAATTGTAGTTGTTATTTATCTATAAGTAAAAAAAAAATTATATAAATATTGAGAGATTTACATGGGTTTCCTATTTTCCTTAAAGATATTTGAATGTCACTTCACCACCACTCTCATGAATCAATAATTAAAGCTTTAATCTGTATCATATCGCTTGACAATATGGACATGCCAATTTAGTTCCCGTGTCTGGTTGGCCAAGTTTTTATATATGCCAATTTAGTTCCCGTGTCTGGTTTCCTATTTTCCTCAAAGAGATTATTATTCGTTGTGCTTGACAAAATGAGTAATTCTTTTTATTGTTGGGTCAAATTATAAAAGAGTTAAAGGTCATTTTAGTCCCTAAAAGTTGAAAAGGTTTATCAAAATAATCATTTTTAAGAACTCAATAGTGAAAAATGACCATTTTGATTGATTTTTTAAATTTTTAGAGATTCAAGTGATACAAAAAACTTTTCAAAAACTTAATAATTTTCGTTGCATTATTCAAAAATTAAAATAACCTTTTACTCTTTATAAAACTACTTTCATTGAAACCACGATCTATTCTTCTGTTATGAATGAAAAATAACAATTTGGAACTTTTTCTAGAAGCAGAAATTTGTAACACAAAATTACAAAATAAAAAAAAAAAAGTGAGAATATAGTACTCATACATGTCCATCTCAGAGAAAATAAAAAGAACAACTAGCCATATGTTCGGCTTAGAAAAGAAAGGAAGATGCTATGTATCTGGGCAATTGACAGATGCTATGTATCTGGGCAATTGACAGATAACTTATTCCGTGGGTAAGCTGCCGGTGTTATACATTTAATTATTGAAAGTTGCATCCCTACAAAGAGACCCGTGATGCATTGCTTTATTTACACGATTCTTTGGCAATGAATTTCTGCCATAAAATAAAAAGAGTTTATTTATATGCCCATTATTTAATTGCATATATATCTCTATATTGCATCTAAACAAAAAAAATACTAAAATTTTAATTTGACAATTTGAATATTGCATATCTTTATCATTTCTCACAAATAAAAGTGAAGATTTTTTAATTGGGCTGTAAACCAGCTAGCCACAAAGCTCTTATTGCAAGAAGGGGGTTTTGTATTCGAGGTTTCTCATATATTAACAAAATGAAAAGTTCTCAAAACACTTCCTCACACAAAATTATAGTTCTGAGTGTTTCCATAACGGCACCTTGGTAATAGGATGACTCATCCTAAGTTTAGTAAATCTGATTACATCCGAAGGTTGGCATCAAACTCAAGTTCCTAGGTTATCAAAAAAAAAAAAAAAGTGGAGGTTTACAATTTTCCTATTAATTGCAACATATTTATAGATAAAATGCATGGGCGACCCAAAGAAAAAGTAATGGGATTTTGAGTTTCCTTTAGATTTCATGTTTTTATTATTTATGTGAATCAATGTCAAACTATTAATTATGATTATCATATGTAAACTATATAGATCCGATTTCATTTAACCCTCTTTATGTAAGTATATCATGTTTAATAAAAAAAATTATATTATGAAAATAAATATTCAATTTCGTGTCATGCAAGTTAATTAATTTACAAAAATTATATCAACAAAAAAGTAATATAAATGAGAAAATTAATTTATAAATTTCGTCCATGAAAGCATATAAATTAGAAACTCAGAACCTCTTCCTCTATAATTATTTTCAGAGAAGGTTATAATTAATAATTAGACTTCTTTCTACATTATAAGACTGTTTTCCTTTTCTTTGTTGATATATGATGCATGAGCTTCAATTATTCAACCTAATATAGCAAAGTTAGAGGAGTACTCTTTAGTCAATAATGCAGCCTACGAGCTATATTTGTCTAATTAAGTTCTTAAACTTAACTTCTTGTGTTTTTGAGATAATCTTAATTATACTTTCAATTTAATGTAATTAGATTCTCACTGTTACTTTCTATTATAACAATAGTGGAATCTAGCACACGGTAGCAGAACCTAACACCTAATAGTAAATTAGTAATACTAATATGCAAAAGCATGTAATTTGTATGTGATAAAGCGAGCCCCCACCCATCAAAGTTCATTTTGGAGGTCACCCTCTTTCGGAAACGTGATCTTTCTAAATTTCAAGAGTTTGTCATCTTAAACCTCCAATCTGATACTAATATATTTCATTAGGGGTGTAATCGGTCCGGTTCGGTCTGGTTTTCACCCCAAACCGAAACCGAACCAGCCAGAGAAACTCGGTTCGGTTCGGTTCGGTTTTTTGAATTTTTGAAAATAAAACCAAACCGAACCGAACCGGTCTAAATCGGTTCGGTTCGATCGGTTTGGTCGGTTTAACCATGAAATGCCTGCTGAAGTCAAATTTTCAAATTTTAACAGAAAGAAAGGCAGAAAACCTCCACATACAAGCAAATCAACCAAAANGGAGGTCACCCTCTTTCGGAAACGTGATCTTTCTAAATTTCAAGAGTTTGTCATCTTAAACCTCCAATCTGATACTAATATATTTCATTATATCTTTAACCCTTTAATTTGATATCTAGGAAAAGGCTTTGGTGCCTCCCAGCCTTTAAAGCTGGTCGTCTCACGTTTCCAAGTTCGAGCCCGGGTCCCCTACTCCCCTAACACACATGGCCATGTTTAGATAGCATAGTTTAGTTATTGGAACTTCTCTACTACCATAAATACTTATATGTAAATAAAATTGTGTTAGATAATATTATGTAAATAGCTTAAAATTACCCTCCAAAAAGTTATTTTTTAAAAGCTTCTAGGAAATAATCTTTGCGAAAGCTCATAACAACTTAACTAGTAGCTGTTTTAAAAAAAAAAAAATGGGACAAAAATATCCGCAAATAACAGTGATAATTTTACTAAAGCTCGATGGCTAATCTCTAATACTTTTATTTTTTTTTATTTTAGAAATGCTTCTCCAATTATATATGAAAACATAAAATAACTTAATTTAAAAGAAACTTATTGTATAAGAGCTTCTCACATAAAATATTCTTATATAAACGCTTAAATAAGTTATTTATTCAAACAAAACTAAAATAAACTACAAAAAAAATGCCATTTTCTCACGGACCACAAATCCGTGAGAATTTCTTATGAAAAATATGAGATTTTGTCACGGACATTGGAAATGTGAGATTTTCTCACGAAAATTTCTTCTGTGAGAAATTCGTGAGAAAATCCGAGAGAGTTTGGCAGGAACGTGGCGTGAAAGATTTCATATGGACACGTTTTGTGAGAAAATCCGTGACAACATGCCAAGTAACTTGGTTTGTAAGAAAACTAAATGAATTGTTTTATGGAGGATAAACACACCGTTTCACTAGACGCGTCCACGAATTGGAATTTTGGCAGGCTTTTCTAATTGACAAAATCTATGAGAAATCTGCAAATTAATTCCCGTCCCGAGACTCTTCTACCTCATTTCAAAGTTACAAAAAAACTCCCCACCGGCGGTTTCTCTCCGGCAACGGACGTGGGCAGCGCTTTTCGATGAGTTGAGGACATTTTTTGGCTTATGTGGACATTCTACTTCCTCTTTTTGAAGCTTTGGAGTTGAGACAAGCTATTTTTCTCCTATTTTCTTTTAGAATTCCTCTTGTATTTTCTTTCTCAATAATGCACGAAATGGGTTAGTTTTTTTTTTCCCCCATATTTTTGGACTAGTTTAAGTGTAGATTGGTTGTAGATAGGTATTTGATGGATTATAAACTTGATTAATAATTTGGTTTATGAGTTTGCCTTTGATGTTGAATCTGATTTTCAATGTTAAAATAGAAGTAATTGTGAATTTTTTTTTATTGAAATTGGTTGAGGGGTTTGGATTTATGATATGTGTAGAGGGTTTGGATGATTTTTTGTTATTTTTTGAATTAGTATGGATAAATTTTAATTTTGTGGGGTTTAGAGAGTAATTTATTAAATTAAATTATGTGTAAAATTGTTGAGATTTTGAGAACTCTATTTAGGGCTATTGTTGTATGTTATATGTAAATTATTTGTATAATTTTAATGTTGTAGGATATATAGATTGTGAGCATATGATATACTGAAAACTTGTGGAATAAATGTAATTTAGAGTTATGTATGATAAGTTTGTTAACTTAGAAAATTGGCTGAGAGCTAATCGCGTAGGATTAACTATCGGATAGTCCCCAATTTTGGGACTGTTCTTGAAGTACTTGTTTCACTAATAGAACAGTAGAGCTTTGGGAGCAAGTATGTCAATTAAATTTCGGAACACTTTTCCTTTGTTTATTTGGGTACATATTTATGCTAGTTGAGCAGCATAATTTGTGTACTTAGAGAACCATGGAGAGGTGCTGCCAAAATCATTGAGACTGCATATATTAGTTCACTTGGTTATCGATTAGTATTATTTAATTGCAAATGGTATGATCTTTCACCTCGGGGGACAAAGAATTATCAAAAATATAGATTTGTTGAAGTAAACTCAAGCAAAACATACAAGGGGGATGACTCATTCATCTTAGCTCAACAAACAGAGCATGTTTATTTCTCTCATTATCCACGCACAACTCCTTATCCACACACAACTCCTAATAATTAGGAATTGTTACATGTCATTAAAACTAAGGCTAGGCACACAATTGATGCCCTAGATGATCCCTACCAAGACAAACTACATCACTCACCAGCGTTAATTGTTGATGATGATTAGACACAAACATATTTGATAGATATCACTTTAACTGCTATAGAAGAAGTTGCTATTAGGGCGAATCCAGTCATTGTCACTGATGTGGATGATGAGATAGGAGAAGGTGGTGAGAAAGATGAAGAAGAGGAATATCATATTAGTGATGATGAAATCGAAGAAGATACCCCTAGTGATTATGCACTAGAAAGTGATTGATATTACGCAGGTCCTACTCATTGTTCATTAGTGTTAATGTATTGTTAATTATATAGCTGCATTTCCTTCTATGTTGCATTTTTATATATTTTATGTTTTTATGTCAACTAATCTGTTGCATTTTTATGTTACAGAACTCCTATTCATATTACTACTCTTGGCGCTGCATTTTCTGTCCGACCCTCATTTCTCAAGGGTTTGGAACTTTAGCAGAGCCTAGAAATATGTAAACATTCTTTTGTATTTTTTGCTTTTACATTATCTTTCTGTATAGATTCTTTTATATAAATTACTTAATTTGTATAAAATTTATTGTTGAAAATTGCTCTTCTACTGATGTTACTGTTGTTCTACTTATGCTGTTGTTGGATTTTGTATTATGTAGGTTTTAGGTTAGCAGAAAAATGGGTTATGGAGGGAGTTGTAGTGTTTTTTCTCACGGATTATGTATGTGAGAAACTTAAAATAAAAAAATTAGTTACTTCTCATGAACTTTTCTCTCGAGAAAAGTCTGTGAGAAAATCCACAACTTCGTCATGATACTTCGATGACATTTCTCATGGATATTTTCTCCTTTCTCACGGAACAAAATTTGTGAGAAAATCCGTGAAAAATGCCTTTCTCACGGATTTTTCACTCAGTTCTCACTGATTTTGTTTATGAGAAAATACGATTTTTCTTGTAGTGATTTGCTCCCTTTATTTGAAAACAAAAAAATAATACCAATATATTTCATTATATCTTAATCCTTTTTCCCCCTTTCCCCGTAGGGTCCATCTTCACATGTTCCCAAAGTGTATCTCNTATAAATTACTTAATTTGTATAAAATTTAATGTTGAAAATTGCTCTTCTACTGATGTTACTGTTGTTCTACTTATGCTGTTGTTGGATTTTGTATTATGTAGGTTTTGGGTTAGCAGAAAAATGGGTTATGGAGGGAGTTGTAGTGTTTTTTCTCACGGATTATGTACGTGAGAAACTTAAAATAAAAAAATTAGTTACTTCTCATGAACTTTTCTCTCGAGAAAAGTCTGTGAGAAAATCCACAACTTCGTCATGATACTTCGATGACATTTCTCATGGATATTTTCTCCTTTCTCACGGAACAAAATTTGTGAGAAAATCCGTGAGAAATGCCTTTCTCACGGATTTTTCACTCAGTTCTCACTGATTTTGTTTGTGAGAAAATACGATTTTTCTTGTAGTGATTTGCTCCCTTTATTTGAAAACAAAAAAATAATACCAATATATTTCATTATATCTTAATCCTTTTTCCCCCTTTCCCCGTAGGGTCCATCTTCACATGTTCCCAAAGTGTATCTCATGGAAATCCAAAGCCATTAATCTTGTATTCCATTAGATGACACAAGTGAAAGGTACTTTAAGAAATGTGATTGGGGCAACACTTCTTGACTTGCAGACCCTGTCTCCTATAACAGACAAAACCACCACATAATTTTTGGCTATTTCATTCCACCAACATGTATTATTAAAGCCAAGAATTATTCGGATTCTTTTTTGGTTTAATTTAATTTATATAATATAGAATCCCACTTGATTGGCCACAGAACCAATAGGACAATTTAATCATATAAATATTCCTTTAGCTCCTATGCCTTCACGTCTAGAAATATATCAAAACATCTAGTTGATGAGACACATACTGCATACATGGGATTTGTCTAGAATATAGCCAAAAATATATTGTAATTGACACTGTAGACTCACGGCAGAAAAACAAATATTAAACAAATTAAAAATGGAATAAACTAAAGATAAGACAAATTAAAGGGAGGGGTCCAAATAATAATTAGTTTGGTTATTGGGAAAATTATTTAGCTGGGCTAGACTTTTATGCAATTTCTTAACAGGTGAGTTTAGTTACTGCGTTCCTTGCATGTACTTAATATGTTTGCGAAATTCTCAAATTAAATACCTTGATACTCGAGCTATTTAGTTATTTCGTTAACATTTGATGCTTCTTAAATAGAATAATTATATATCTATAAACATTAATCATAATATAAACAATAAATTGCATAACTTATGTTATTTTTTAAAATGTCAAAATAAAAGGTGCTCCTAGAACGAAATCACACAAATCCAAAGCTCTAAATAATTTTTCGGTGGTTATTTTATATAAGCTTTTTTGTTCACAAAACTTTTGATATATATTCATTAAAAAATAGTCTTTTTGATTCGTAGCAACAGAAGTCTTATAAATTACTCAAAATCTTAACCACTAACTCACACCCTACCTTTTAGTGTAATTTTCTTTGTAATTTAATAATTTTGAATAAATTTTTTTAAGTACATCCAAATGAGCAACCCTACAAGAAACAATAGATAATCCTACTAATGGGATCCACATGTGAGACCTGTATTGGTATAGAATCGAAGCCTATATTTTGATATTTTTCTAACAGATTTCATCAAACCAGCAATCCAAAGTCATTCATTGTTGGATCAAATTGAAATTTTGTGGGGAGGTTCTAAAGACATAGATCTTGACTTTAAACGATGAGATTTTGATTTCAAGGCCTTTAATTCTTGATATGGACTTGTGGATTGGGAAAATGATAGTGTTTTTTTTTTAAGGTTAGTTTTGGTATTTTGGGTTGAATGAGATAAAAATAATAATTTCTTATCGCCACATCAGCATTTTCATTTATTTTTTTAACGTTTGAGAGACGGAGGACGAAAATTATAACTTTTGTCAAAATAGAGGGATTAAATCGTTTATTTTTAAAAAAGAATAATCAAATTGTTCACTTTGTTAAAATAATAGACCAAAATTACAATTAATCATTTATCTAAATATTTCTCCCCGGGTGAGATAGTTAACTAACATATAACGTGGCCCGACTTGGATGGATGACAGAATCTCTGCATATAATGTAAGTTTAACATATGTCTTGTGTCTCGCAAAACACAAATTTTATCTGTTTCCGTTCAATGCACAAGTAGCCATGCCGAGGCTCTGTGACTTGCAAATCCACATTAATGGTCAGTTATTCGTTTTAAAAGAGGTATTGCTTCTTTCTATGATAACATTTAGATTGAAGCAAAGCAAATAATGTTTCAGCTGACTCTAGTAATTTTCTATTTGCAGAAGATTGTATCAAAATACTGTGTACGTTTGAAGAAAATCGTGAATCAACACAAAAGAAGAAGCCAGATCAAGAACTTGGATATTGAAATCAACGATTTTCCAGGAGGCCCAGATGGGTTTGAACTGGTTTCAAGATTCTGTTACAATAACGGCACAATCAAAATCACTGAATCTAATGTGCCTCTCCTCCATTGCTGTGCTGTTTATCTGGGAATGACGGAGGAAGTGTTGAACAACAATCTCTTGCAACAAACAGAAACCTTTCTTGACGGAATCTATTACTGGGAATGGCATGAGTTACTAGTGAGTCTTAAGAGTTGTGAGCTATTTTATACTTATGCAGATTCCTATGGTCTCTTAGAGAAGCTCATTTGTGCACTCTTAGCAAAGATTGCTCAAAATTCAGACATAAACCTCATCGCTACCACGACGTCATCTTCGTCATCATCTTCCCCAGAAACCAATTCTGCTAACAGATTCTCTTCCTCAGCCAAAACTACCCCAGAAACAATAACCAAATCACCTTTGTCAAGCAGCAAAGTATGGTGGTTTAAGGATTTGACCATTTTGCCCCCAATCATCATTGAGAAACTTCTTCAGATCATTGGGGCGTACAAAACAGACAACAACAACTTAGTACTCACTAGGTTTCTACTTCACTATCTGAAAACAGCGGCTAGAACCAGAGGCAGTTGTTGCAGAAACAGCACTGAGTATGCTGGTCTTGCAGAAACTGCTACTTATGGGGTCATATTAGTGGGTAACAAGGCATTTATTTGCAGAGGGTTATTTTGGGTATTAAGTATTGTAACTGGGTTTGGGTTGAGTAAAAATTGCAGAATTGAACTGGAGAAATTGATTGGTGGGATGCTCGATCAAGCTACCTTAGATGATTTACTAGTGTCTGGGCAAGATATGGGAGTTTATTATGATGTTAATTTGGTGATAAGATTGATTAGAGTATTTGTTGATGAATGTGATATTAATGGTTGTGAAGGGGTGTCTTTGCAAAAATTAAAAAAGGTTGGTAGATTAATTGACAAGTATTTGAGAGAAATATCGCCTGACCAGAACCTTAAGATCTCTAAATTTCTTGGAGTAGCAGAATGTTTGCCAGATTGTGCTAGAGATTGCTTTGATGGGGTCTACAGAGCCATTGACATCTATCTTGAGGTGAATATCACAAGCCTTTTGTTTTGGCCTTGTTATGTTGTAGAGCAGTTTTAAATTTTTGAGTAAAATATATTTTTTGTTTTTAAATATTATTTTTTAAATGTCATTTTAATTTTTGATTTATTTTTTGTGTTACTTTAATTTTTAAATAATCACTCAATGACTGATTTAGCAGACATATTGATTATTTGATGACTTAAATGACATTAAAAATAAATCAATAACTAAAATATTTAAAAAATAATTCAATGATAAAATAGGTATTTTTCACTAAATTTTTTTAAAAGTTTGTTCTAAATTTTAGAAAGTTTTCTCTCAATTAAATAGACTATTTTTTTTCTCCATTTCTTTTCACATGCACCATCTTCTTAGATAACCAATAAGAAATGGAAAAGAATTATAACATTTTTTTTTTCATTTTCAAAGCCGAAAAATTATAAAATAATGATAATATTATGTTATTATATTTTCTGACTCTATTAAATTGTTACTTTTTAATGTGTTATTCTGTTGAGTGATTACCAGAAAGGGATAAATTAAGTTTGGTAAATTATCAGTAGACAAATTGCTCTCGCTTTCTTTCATATATTTTTCATTGTTGTCTTTTTACGGGGCCCGGTGAATCAAAGTCATTTGGCAAAATAAATTAATTGAGCTCAATTAAAAGTATAAAGTGTATATTTAACTGGAAATTGTAGTAATAAAAAAAACGGTGGAAATAATAGTATTTCAAAGAGTATATAACGAAGGTGCACCTCAGAATAGGAAGGGAACCTGTTAATGGGAATAAGTATTCTAAAATTAGTTTACGGCCCATAGGTTTTGATATATTCTTATCATTTTTGGCTTTCATTTTGTATTTTTATAATCATGACCATCCCATGTTATTTTTTTGTCGCTTCGTTTCGTGCATTGCTAAATTGCCCTTGTCCAAATAAGATATTTGGGGTGCATTTAGTATGGGTAATGAAGGGTAAATTTTATTGAAGTATATTTTTGTCCATATAAAAAAAAAAAAAACCCTAAGATTAATTTGCAAGAATTCTACGAAAGTCTAAAAAGTACCTCATATTGATCTAAAGATTTTTTTTAGATAAAAAAACTTATATTTTTTGTATTTATAAAAATTATACCCTGATAAAACTTACCCTTTATTACCCGGAACTAAATTCACCCTTAATAGTACTCCTTTTCAATTTTTTTTTACCCCTTGTTTACTTGTACCACATTTGGCTTTCTATTATATTTCTCCGATTTTCCTAACCACTTGATTTGACATTTGGAATTGCAGTGTCATCCAACAATCACATTTGAAGAGAGATCAAGATTGTGTAGATGCCTTAATTACAGAAAACTCAGCTTTGAAGATTGTAAAGAACTTGCCAAAAACCCCAAAATCCCTCCAAGGATTGCAATGCAGGCTCTTATTTCTCAACAAACAAAAATCTCAAAAACTGACACTATACTTGAGAATCATGGCATGAGCGCTTCCCAAATAATTTTGCATGATGCGACAGACACAGATAGCTTCTCCGAAGAGAAAGAAGATATGAGATTAAACATAGAAAGGATGCAGTGGAAAGTAGTAGAATTGGAGAAACTATGTAGAGAGATGAAGGGTCAGATGGCAAGGTTGGTTAACCCTTCACGTGCTAGAGACATGCCAAGATTTTGTTAAAACTCACTCTTTGTCTAGCATCATCCATCACATACATGCATATTCATATGTCTTGAACTGTAAAAAATAGTGAACTTCAATGTTTTTTTTTTCTTGGGTTTCGAGTTCAACTTAAGGGTGCTATCCTAGTTATTTTTACATTTTTTTGCTTATATATTGAATTATTTTAATACAATTGACATAATTTAAATTTTACAAAATTAATGTTTGTGTATTACTGAAAAAATTTAAGTGAGTCTATAAAATTTAAATTATATCACCTATGCTAAAATAATACAGTATAAAATTAAAATAATATAAAAAAATACTCAATTGTAATTCATGTCACATCTAAAGAAGATAGAATGGTCTCACCCTTCAACTTCGTAGTAGAAGAGATTTCTTCATTATTGCCGCACTTGATATTCATGCGTACTTTAAAACTTTCTTGGGATTTGGTTTTCCAAAGTGGGTGAGTAGTGGGAATAAAATGCTTTGACTAAAAGTGTTTATAAACCATATACATCAAGTTCATTTTATTATACTTTTTATTTATTTATTGAACCACAATTTATTAGAGATTAGTGACTTTTTGTAAGATATTATATTAATAAGTAGCAATCCACATCCTTAAGCTATTAAGGCTCTGTTAGTAAACGACTTATTTAAGCCCTTATATAAATGTAACAAGCTCTTATACAATAATTTCTTTTTAAATCAAGTTATTTTATGTTGAAATGCATAATTCGATAAATACTTTTATTATTAATATTAGTGTTTGGATATATAACTCTATAGTATTTTTATACATGCAAATTATCAAAAAGGACATTGACACTTGATAAATATATTTGGATTTTGGACAAAAAATCTCTTACTAAGATATAAAAAAACAATATCTCTAAGAAGTAGGTTCACCATCTCTCCCATGGCAGATAGATCATCATATTTCAGCCATGTTAGATTATGCAGAGGAAATTTAGAAGTAAACTTTCAATCACAATAAACATTGTACGCAAATTTCATCTACGACAGATAGAGGATGATGATAAATAAAAGCTTCACAGAGATACTTCACAGCAAGACATAGAACTTACTCATTATCAATGTTTTAAAAACCAAACCGGTGAACGAACCGTTTTGACAAAAAATACTGGTCGGACCGGTTGGATCGGTTGGACCGTTCGGTCGGACCGGTTGAATCGAAGCTTTTTCTAAACTTACAGATTAACAAAAAATAAAACATAAAAAATAAATCACAATTCATTGAACTTAACTCATAAGTGAAAGTTTCAAATTTAAAGATTCAAATAACTAAAAGTCAAAAGATATAAAAACCTAATCTATATACATCTAATTTAAAATGGTAATCTATAATAAAATTAGATTATTTCAATGGCCAACATTTTTTACAAGTTCACATACTCTTAACATAATCNAAAAAAGCATTAAGAGGATCTTCAACTACAATCGGAAGCATTGGCACAAATAATCAACCAGAATCAAATGTGTGCATAATGTATCCCACTCAAGTGAATATTGTCGAGCAGAACCGAAATCAAGAGGAAGGAATGGCTTCCAATTAGAATAGAAGTAGAAATCTGATTCTAAAAATTTGAAAATTTGAGGTCGATCAAAACGGTGTAGCAGATCACAAACGAACAACTAAACTGAAGATCAACAAGCAAACCAACCAGCAAACGAGAAAAATGAAAGAATCGGTGACGGAAATCACCTTAATTGCATCCTTCCGTCAACCGATTAACAAGTGCCGATTTTGCTCAGTGATGAAGCAGAGGAGCTGGGATGTTAATTGAGATTGACATAAGGAAAACTAGGGAAAGAGAGGGATGGAAGGAGAGAGAAAATTTTCCACACTTGAATCGCCATTGGAGAGAATGAAATTTGAAAATTGAGCTCTAGGAAACATTGGCTATATCTAAAGACTTCCATGGATATGCAAAATTTTCAGCAGATTCAAAAATAGGATTCAATAATCAGTTTATCTTCCTCTCCCTTCCTACCACTGTCAGTGTTTCTTCTCTCGTTGTAATCTCAGTCTCTCTGTCTTACTCTTTTTCTGTATTGTTAATGGTGGTTGATGGTGGAGTCATGACGAGATGACTCTGCCATGGCGGAGCAGAGAAACAAGACAATCGGGTCTTTCGAATTTGCCATGGGCAAGGGCTGAGATTCTTAATTTTCGTTAAGATTATTTTTTACTTGAAATATCATAAGCTCATTTTAGCTTTCACAATCACTTATTTTGATAAGCTACATTTTTTAACTTCTGAAAATAAGCTCAAAATAGCTTATTTTATGCCATAAGCTAAAGTTATAAGCTAATCCAAACACTTATTAAATCTATATATAAGCACTTATAATAGTAGAGAAGCTCTAAGCCTAAGGTCCGTTTGGATAAACAACTTATTTAAGCATTTATATAATAAGGCTTTATGGGAGAAGCTTTTATACTATAAGCTCCTTTTAAATTAAGTTATTTAGTGTTTGGATACATACTTGAAAAAGTACTTTTAAAATCTATAAACTCTTTCATAAGCATTTGGATAGATAAGTGTATAAGTGTTTATAATTGTGAAAATTACTAAAAAGGACATTAATAAGCACTTATTAAAGATTGTGTTTGGATAAATAAGCACCTTGTTATATTTTTTTAAAAAAAAATAATAATAAAATATTTTATATTAGTGCCATAGTTATTATATTTTGATTCAAGTAGTTAATTTTTTTGTTGTTAGATAATTATTTCTTATAATCAAAGTGGTTCTTGACTTGCTATATTAGAAACCTCGCATATAGATAAACTATATCATTAACAAGTGTTCTTATTTTATTATATTGGTAATCATGATAAGCATAAAATATATAATTAGGCATCATAGGTCAGATTTATATATTCGGAAACTAAAGTTATGTCGACAATTTGACCTTAGTCAATATTATATTTGCTAGTCTGCATTATTTGAATTTTTCATTAATGAACTTCAAGTGAAAGACTCGTTTGTGGTGAACCTGTAGATGTGCAGATCGCAGGTCTGCTCCACAAAAGCTCCATAGGCCAGGAAAATTTTAAATGAACTTCATTTTTAAGCATCCTGTTTAATCTAACTAATACAATCAACACAATGTAGTGTTTATCTTCTTGCTTCCATGTAAGCAACATAAAAAATGGGACTATGGGAGACCAAATTGTAACATCATGCTAGAAATATGGAATGTAGAAGAAAGGAAGCCTCAAAATTTGGACTTGATAGCACTGGCTCAGTTTCCAATTCGTTTACATAAATACAAAGGAAGATGCATGCAGAATACAATGTGTCCTAGTGCTGACTATTATAAATATTTACATATTCCCTTGTCTATTTATTAAGCTTATCATTCCGCATGCCACTTTTCACATTCTTATGCATAATGCTCACTATAATAATTCTTATTCATGATATAAAAATCAGAAATAGTCTGTTCTTTGTCATTCTTTAGCTAAAAGAATGAAAAGCCATGTCCTTTCTCCCAATCATCGAACTTTTGGAAAGAAAGTTGCATATCTCTCAAACTCAACACAAAGAAATGAAGAATTGGTTCCAGTGTTATGCATTGCCAACAAAACCCACCAAACTTTTTGTCATTATATTACTAAGATTGTCAGTTAAAATGTAAAGAGCACAAATGACAAGAAATTATGTGGCAAAGATACATGTATGATAGAACCAGTGAATTGGTAGCGTAGCATCAAGCAGTAAGTACTATTAATTGATTCTAAATAACAAAAAGCAGAGAAACAACATCACCAACATGACAAGTTCTTCCACATAGCACAATCATAGAATTAGAAGCAATTGTGTTTCTTTCTAGCATTTGATCGAATATGTATTTTGCTTCATTCACATCACCAATTTGAACATAGCCAGCCAATATCGAATTCCATGATACTAAATCCAAAACAGGACTTTCATCAAATACTTTACGGGCATTGCTCATGTTCCCACAAACAGCACACATATTGATCAATGTATTCCTAACATAAACATCCGAATCAAAACCCAACTTTAGAACATGATTGTGCATTTCATTTTTTCTGTAAGTCAATTTTCTATGGAAGACATGAAATAAACCAAACACAACACTGGGAGAGTGAGAATCCTCTGCATTGACAGAACTGGCGCCATCGACACCATTCTCGCTGCGAAATCCCTCACCCACCTCCAAGCTTGTCTCCGCCGCAAATCAGGGAACCCCAATGCCCACGTCGCCACCTATTTCGACGTCCCTGTTGGGTCCTGTATCGGCGGCAATGTTGCCACTCTTTGTTGTTCACTTGCGGGAAGAGTGAGGGTGTGAGGGTGTTAGGATAAGAGTGAGAGAGGTGAGTTTGAAGGACGGAAGCTGGGAGAAGGAGAAGAAGGAGAAATTATGGTGCAGATGCAAATAGAAGAAAAGAAAATTTAAAATTTAAAAATAGGTATTTGAAATAAAGAGCAGAAACAGAGATGGAAAGAAACAGATGCAGAAGAAAAAAAAAAAAAAAAAAGAGCAGAAATAGAGATGATTTCATGTGCAAAAACCTATACCTGCTAGGTGCGGCAGAAGCGACGAATGCAGATGGAGAAGCCATGGAAGTCTCAAAACGCCTATGGAAGAAGCTACGAGAGACAAATGGTCAATGGAAGAAATTGGGATGGAAGAATTCAGAGACACAGTCAACTTCAATGGTGAGGGAGATACAGGGTGGAGAAAGTATTGAAGGTGGGATATGAAGGGATATAATTGTCCCGTAAATGTGCAAAACAGCTTCCCAGTCATGTGAATGTCAATTTTCTTATAAGGATTTTCTAAGAAGCTTAAAAAATTAGCTTCATAAAATAAGTTAAAAATAGCTTTTTGGGAGTTAATAAATTATTTATTTAAGCTTATTCAAACACTATTTTTTTTTTACATAAAAGTACTTATACTAGTAGAGAAGCTCTAATAAGCTGTAAGCTATGCTATCCAAATGGGACCTAAGTGTGGTATAATAGTGAGGGATTTAGATAATTTGCTGAAGGTTAGAGGTTTGAATCTCTATATTGTCATGTACCAAGAAAAAAATACATATATTTAATACGTACACATATTGTGACATCTAAATTTAACTGGACTTGCACAACTTTTTTTTTTTTTTTTTTATATGAGTCAATAAATTTCTACATTTTTTACACCTCTTGAAAAAGGTGTAAAAATATCATTCTCCTTATTGATGCATAATGGGAAGAAAAGACAACAAAAAAAAGACTAAAATCCCCAAATATACTCGACATTCAGTATCATACAAAAAGGCCCAAATGTCTTTTGAGAATGATGAAGAAGGACAAGAATGGGGACAAATTTATTCTACAATTACTCCAAGCATGAATCAAGGGATTTCAAATCGGTTGACTCACTCCAAACCAGAAGTCAAGGAATTGCAATAAAATCAATCAAAAACATGAATCAAGAGACTGCTATGGAATAAATTGATAAAATCAAGGAGATATGTTTTTCTATGATTGTAGTTACACGTGTATATATGTAACTTCATTGTACAATAATATTCACTCACAATTCATAGTTTTTTCTCACAAAAATCATTCTCTCTAAATTGTACTCTTTATGGTATCAAGAATCATAGCCAAAATACTATTTAAAAAAAAAAATACACCTTTGAAATATGTTATTCCTTTCATTTTCAATTTGAAAAAATAAAATGGCATCCTAAACTGCTCGATCTAGCAAACAACCTTACCCTTCTAATTTGAATCTTAAAAACTTTGGTTTTCATCATACTCACCCAAATCAGTTTCTTTCTGTGGAAATGATACAGGTGTAGTTACAGAGAAGAAAAGGAAAGGAAGGGTAAAGAGGAAAAGACGAGAAGAGAAACTAGATTAGAATTCACTTTATTCATTGTCACAACGTACCTAAATGTCACTACGACGCGAATGGTAGACTTTTAAAAAAAATATTTTCAAAGAAAGCTTGGAGTCCCCACCAATTGTATTAATAAAATGGAGAACAATTGGAAAATTCCTTTTAGTTTTTTTTTTTTTTAAAAAAAATAGTTTATGAACTAGAGATAGTTCAGGAGTTTGTTTGTGTGTGGGGAAAGTGTTAGGCACCCCACAACACCCGTCTAAATAATGGTTACCCGAAATTAATTGCACGAATATAATATGACAAAAAATGTGTATTTTATTTATCCCAGAATAGAAAAAAAAGTATTACAAGAATATCTGACAAAAATAAAGATGAATAATTTAAACGTCCAATGCATAATTTCTTTACTGTGACCTAAATCCTTTCACCATTTTCTCGCATAAAGGGCCATCTAGGATGGTGCTGCCTTCACCTAGTTTGGATAAACAAAGCTATTCCATAGATGAATCAGACTCAATCTATCCTCCCATGATAAGTGAAGGAAGGAGCCTATGGATACTACGCATCACATATATATATTTTAAATAAATGCAATGCATGAATTTACAATATTACAACACTTTCCCTTGTCCAATAAGGGAGGAGGTTACATAATTGGCAAATGCAATCAAAATAGACAAGAGCTCTCCAAGCATCCAAGTCACCTTGGGGTTTTGCTAATGGCTCAAGAATTGTGGCTCCCTCTCACATGGAACACAAATTAGTTAGCTCAAAAAAAGAAATTAAAGGTCAAATATGGATAATTGAACAGCCACAACACATCACAATAAATGACAAGATAAAGCAAGAAACATGTCAACTTATAGTGAAAAGGCATACAATACTAAAGCACATGTGACAGTCATTAAGAGTCAAAATAAAACCATAGAAATAATATGCAAACTAAGGAAATAGCATTTAGTTAAACATGACAATCAACATACACTCTTAATTAGCATGCAATCCCTAAGCCAAACATCAAGGGAAAAATTAAGATTTGAGCTCAAGAGTAAAACAAATCAAAATCAAAACAAAGATAAAACAAATTGAAGATCATAGCATGCAAGTGGTCCCAAAAAAATGCAAGGACAGCAACTAAACATAAGGCAGAATCAAGAAAGACAACAACAAAGACAAAAAAAATAAAGTATATAACAGGGGAAACTTGTAAAGAAAACTGGGAATGCATGTCAATGAGATTTGATCCCAAAATTTTACATGACATAGAAAAATGTCTTAGGGTTCTAAATAATAAAAAATCATACAAAAATGAGCTCCCTAACTTAAGTTATGGCCCAAAAATTGAACACTGTAGGAATCNTAAGGCAGAATCAAGAAAGACAACAACAAAGACAAAAAAATAAAGTATATAACAGGGGAAACTTGTAAAGAAAACTGGGAATGCATGTCAATGAGATTTGATCCCAAAATTTTACATGACATAGAAAAATGTCTTAGGGTTCTAAATAATAAAAAATCATACAAAAATGAGCTCCCTAACTTAAGTTATGGCCCAAAAATTGAACACTGTAGGAATCAACTAACAATTCCATAGTAAAGAGAAAATAGTCATTTTCAAATTAAAATTGGGAGCAAATGCGACATGAAAAAAAAAATGAAATTTATACTCCTTTAAGATATACATCTCAGGGTTATAACAAAGCAAGAACCATGCAATGTGGAGTTGAAAAACTCAAGTTATGGTCAAAAAACCGAACACTGCTAGTATTGGACTAACAGGTCAGAGAATGAACATTTAAAAACCAAATTTTATAATCACTATCCCAAATGACCAATTTGAATTTAAACATGAAGAAGAAAACATAATATTTTCGAAAAAGGTCAAGCATCATTTTGATTTTTAATAAAGAACCCTAAAACACATTCAAGAAAACAAAGACAAAAAAAAAATACTCAAAAAGAAATTCACAAAAAGCATGCTCACTCCAACAAGACATGACAAATGGTACCAAAACAATAATAGGACAACAAGCATGTAAAACTTACAATACCATCAACCAAGACCATGCTAGAACAAGACCCCCTAAACAAAATCATGTTATATGGTAAAAACAAGCAAAACAACAATAAACTAAGTATTCAACCACAATCAAAATAGAAACTAAACATAATCTCCCTAAACCAAAATATCAAGAAGATATTCAAGAGAGGGGGAAAACAACAAAAATCAAAATGAAACTCAAGGAAAACAAAAAGAAACATACATTTCACATGGATTCAAACCAAAAACCAACAAGGGAATTGCAAGAAATCAAGAGAAAAGTGAATGTTACCTAGTATTCTTCAAGAAAACTCTTCTTCCTTGCTCAAAGGTATAGAACCCAACTCCAAGAAGCTCCAACACTCTTGATTTTATTTTTTTCCTCTCCAACAATATGAAGAACACTACACTTTTCTCTCAACTTTCCTCTCTTTGATCTATTTTTTCAAGTTCTCTCTCTTCTTGTTTTCACCTTGAGAGCATAATTGTTGTATGGCTCTCTCCTCTTTTTTTTTTTTTTTTTTTTCTTATACAATCAGCCATGTCANTTTTTCTTTCTTATACAATCAGCCATGTCAACTTGGAGAACAAGTTGAGGGTAGTTTGGTCCTTTCATACCCCTTTTGTACATTCCTTTCACTTTCCTATAGCATTGCCATGAGAAAAATTCAATAATTCTTTCCCAAAATGCCCTAGCCAAATTACACACTTCAACCCCTCCAATTTTTATTTTTATTTCATGCAAAAATAAGGCTAAGAAGCTCTCATTAACAATTTTTCCAAAATTGCCTTGCAAAAGCAACTTCCATGAAGCTTCCTTGAGGCTAGATCTTTTCACTTATGCTTGGGAATATTCCTTAAACCTTAGCTGACATCTTTTCAAATTTTTAATCATATTAATCTCATTTTTGAAACAAAATAAGAAACTCTAAAATGGAGTTTCTTGACACTTTCCTTGGCACTTGCAAGGCACATGCAACATCTTTTCTTTTGATATTTTGCCAAAACCCTAATGAAACCCTTCTCCCTTAGCTTGGCCAAAAATTACCTCCAAAATTCCTACAAAGTTATTTTATTTTTGATTAAAAATAAAAACCATAAAATCCTAATGGGCCAATTGGGCCAAATTAGGTCAAAATGAGCCCAATGGGCTCAACCTTGGACCTAAGTTGGTCCAATTGAACCCAAATAAAATCTCAAACATATTAAATAGTCCAGCAAACATATATAATTTATTTGGATTAAAAACATTTAAAAAACAAAAATTGGGTGGGCCTGAAAGCTCCCAAACTAGGGTTTTAAAAAAAAACGGGTGGGCCGTGTCCCCTGTCTGGACTTTGAATTCTTCTAATTCCTCTGCTATTTTACTCCAAAAATTCCTAAAACTCTTCCTTTTACTTGATCAACCAGAGAAACATTTGATAACACAAATATATGAGTTAAGCGCCATATTTAATGCAAATTTGCTCGAATCTAAGTAAGAATCCATTAATAAAACATGGAACTTAAAGACATAATAAGCACATATCAAGTCCCCCCACACTTAAGCAATTGCTTGTCCTCAAGCAATTCAAATCAGAACAAGTCTCTAACAAGCTCTATCCCTGGCAAAACAGTTAAGTTTAAAAGGGTTTATGCAATGTACTTTACCCTAAACAACTGCATTACTCAGTCCCAATACTTAGCTCATGAACCCAGCTGATTGAACTATAGAATTGTCTTAGCTTACCCCTCTGAATCTAAATGGATTTACCCTATGCTTATTACTATGCTCTAATCATAGATAGAAATATAAATACTTAATACTAAGAACTCAAGTGCTATTATTTTTTCTTTTCTTGCATAGCTGGGGGTTCTAGGATGTGGTGTCTGGTCATTGCCTGCGACCCACATTCAACTAGTTATGTTTCGATGGCATACTCATATCCTTCTGCAGTTTCAAGCACAGAAGGTAGAGGACCAAAGCCCTACTATGCTCAAACAACTACTCAACTTAAGCAAATTAACAAATTTTTTTTTGAAAGGTATAATCCAAATCAAACACCCAGGGTTAACTACTACAAAGTTGTATTTTAAAATCCTAGGTCCACTAAACCTGAGTGGTGACCTCATAANGCTATTATTTTTTTCTTTTCTTGCATAGCTAGGGGTTCTAGGATGTGGTGTCTGGTCATTGCCTGCGACCCACATTCAACTAGTTATGTTTCGATGGCATGCTCATATCCTTCTCTAGTTTCAAGCACAGAAGGTAGAGGACCAAAGCCCTACTATGCTCAAACAACTACTCAACTTAAGCAAATTAACAAATTTTTTTTTTTGAAAGGTATAATCCAAATCAAACACCCAGGGTTAACTACTACAAAGTTGTATTTTAAAATCCTAGGTCCACTAAACCTGAGTGGTGACCTCATAATGCAGCTAGCTAAAGGGCAAGGTATTAAGCAAGAATACGATAGCACAAATAAGCAAAATTCCCAGGAATATCACTTCAAGAGCACAATATTCTAATTCAAATTACTTTAGACAATTACAACATGTTCAATTCATGCATCATGTTCAGGGATTCCAAGTTCAAGCATATTACACCCCCCCCCCCCACACTTAAGAATTACATTATCCTCAATGTATGAACAGTACAAGCAAGAGGACAGATACTCCCTGAGTGAAGAGGTTCTTGATGTTCTGGGCAGGTGTTGGCGACATCCCGGTGAAGAAAGAATGAAACGACTAGACAAAGAGTGAAAAGGTCAAGAGCTAACAAAATTTACTGAAATACTAAACTATTACAGTTAAGTCAAAAATAAAGTACAAAAAGAAATAAAGAAAAATAAACTAATCCCTAGGCGCGTCTCCCGAAGGCTCAGGCTGTGATGGAGTAGGCATGTCAGGCAACTGAGCAGACGGAGACTCTGGTGGTGGTGGTGCTCGGGAGGCAGATCGTGGAGGACGGATCGGTTGGACCGAGGGGGCTAGGTCCACATCATCCTCTGCGTCCTGGAAACGAGGCGAGCAAGGTGGCGATGGTGGCTGAAGTTCCATACTCTAGGACATCATCTCTAAGGTGACCTCTACCTACCGATGATGTGCTCACACATAGGACATCCACTGAAGCATATCATGGCGCGTCTGGCGGTGGTCCACTACGAGGCGATTGAGTCGGACCTGTGTCCCATCGACCTCGACCTCTATGCGGCTCAGCTGCAGCTTAACGGGTATGGATTTACGATCCTCCTCTCGGGTGAAGTGAAAGAGACTCCTGGAAAGGGATGTGATGATGGAGGGGTTGATGTGTTAGGGCCTACTGTAGGTGGCTCTTGAGGGATGCTGGCGGCTGGTGCTTTAGGTCGGGGCTCCTCAGTGGCATCTGTGGATGGTCCCTCCGCTGGTGGTGCCTAGGGGACCGTGCGTGGTGGAGCACCGACTAGAGTAAAATATGTGCCTTGAGTGTCTGTACGGCGCTTGACCATCCCCATGACCTTCAGTGTATCCATCTCTAAAGGTGGTGGTCGGCAGGCCACTGTGAGAGTGGACTCGTCACCAAGAATGTCTAGGTTCTGTGCCAGTCGGGTGATGATAGATCCATCACCGATAGCGCTGAAGTTCCCCTGCTGTAAGTATCCTCTGACCAGCTGAAGGAATGCATAACTGAGGTGGCAATGTTTCTTCTTGTGAATGCATTGAAGATAGAACATATCTCTCTTGCTGACGACTTGGTGCTTTCCCGCCTCGCAGTCAGTGAATGAATAAGGAGCTTGTGGATGAAGCGGAAGGCAGGAAATCGCAGAGTGGAGGCCTTAGACCTCTTGGCCTCATAAATGGCCTCAGTGCTGATGGTCTTCCAGTAATCTACAGGTTCAGTAGATGGGGAGTGCCAATCCATGTCGCAAGAGTCATAGACAAACCCTTACTCAGCTAGACCTGCTGCCTCAGTGAACTCATGGAGGCTCATACTCTGCATGAATGTGCCGAGTCTAAATCTGATAGTGTTCGGCTCATTCCATGTGGTGGAGGAGTCTGTGAATGTGGCGTTGATCTGCACCGTAGCGAGAAACTCCAGAGTGAGTTCTCAGTAGGTAGGCTCTCTAAGCTCGAAGATGCTGCTCCACTGACTGAAACTGAGAAGATGGCACACTTCCTGTTCCAGGCCCAACTCCTGTAATACTATCCACTCCGGGTAGCAGCTAGGCTTGAATGGCTTGTTGGAGAGTTTAGCGAGCCGCTCTTTGTGCTCATCGCCCTAGAATCGGAGGAAGGGGTGAACTGAAGTGTCAATGGCTCCTGATCTCCTCCTCTTGGCTGGTGGAGAAGGTGACTCTTGGGGTGTTAGGCGGTTCTTTCTTAGCTGCAGCTTTTCACGGCATTGCTGAGATTCATCGGTGCGCTTTATCATGGTGGTTACCTGCAAAAACCAAGAAAATTAACCATGTGGATCTTTCACTGAATAATTAAATTCATTTCGTGCATAACTCAATTCCAATCAAATTAGGATCCACCCAAAGCCATGGTTTGTTAAGGGAATGTAGCAGATAATGACAATGCAAGACTCAGACCAGACTTTCAGATTTATCAAAGCGACACCAAGGAAGTAAATTCCCACCATTCAGTTTTAGTTAGATACCCTATAAGGGAAAAGCATGCATCCAAAAGAATATGGGAACCATAATTCCAACAAGCCTATAACAGTGAGCAACAAACCAGAAACAAGTTGGAATAAAGCAACATACCAAATTCCACAGCTTTAGCAAGAAATCCTGATAAATCAAACTCAATAAAAACACTAGCAATGGTAATCCATCATGAGTTCTCCATCAGTAAAATTTACACAGCAAAAGCTCAACAAGAGTATTGCAATTTTTCAGCAACCATAGTGTGACATCAAATTCCACAGCCATAGTGTAACAGTTTCAGTATCCCAAATTCAGAATGAAATAGAATCCCCCACATCTATCCTACAGTTAGCATCTATTCCCACTGAAATAATTATCAATAGCAGTGTCTACAGTGAGTGCTAACATTAGATCAACATAATAGTAACAATAGCAGTATCAATTCATTCCTAAAGCAACAATGTAAAGTACCAATGCCCACAGTAATGGTAGGAACACAATATTAACAATTTCCAATAATTGAGCAAGTTCCACAGCAAGAGTTAACAATGGCAATTCCCATGCTGAATGCTAATTCCCAAATGAATATTAAATCAATTACATGTCCACAGCAGCATTTCAATCAATGGTAATGCTAAGCTAATAGTTAACAATGATTATGAAAAGTAGACCAGCAAGCATTCCCACAACAATGGAAGTGTCCATAGCAATGAATTTTGCAAGAAAAATTAACAAACTCCCCAACATTAGAAATTGCTAGTTAACATTCCCCCACAATTCCAGATGAAATAAAATAGGATATACAACAAAAATTCCTTAGCAATACCTCAATGATGCGGATACAAGATAAATGCCAAGAACACAAACATCACAGCATTTTTTGCAGTGGCATTTTATCACAGTAATGGGAATTGCAAGAAAACAAACAAATTCAGCCACACTAAAAAATTCCCTAAAAATCAGCAATAATTCAACAATGATTTCAGTTCCCCACCAACAGTAAGTGCAAGTAAAATGAAACCAAGTTCTCACATCAATAAATTCCTCCATATCCATCAAATTTCCAAAGAACAGTTCTACATAACATTATCCCTAGTCAATATGCATAAATCACTCTATTAAAAATTTCAGTCAATATCAACAGATTTTCGCTCAGGCTAAAGTTAACCATCCCTTACAGTCCTTCACTAAATAAGATAGGCAAAATGTAGTAACCATTCAGTTAAAACAATTCAAAATTACGAATAAGAGGGAAGGAAAACCCATACCTGTGGGTGGCGGAATAACCCAGAAATATGGAGAAAGAAAGAATGAACTATGTGTGCTGGTGTGATGCAATGGGGAAATTCAATTAAACAAGAAATTTTGGGAGTTAATGGAGTGGGATTGGCCGGAAATGGATGTGGGAGCACCAACGGGGTTAGGGATTTGGGAGAGAATGAGAAAGATTGGGAATTTTCAGAAGTGCCAAATGACGCCACGAATCAGAAATTTAAAAGGTTCAATGCGACACGCCCACAACACGTCCGTGTTGTGTGGGCGTGTTGGGTCTGAATAAGAAACATAGGGATAACACGCCCGTGTATCGGGCCGTGTTTCTGGAGTAGGAATTGCTTTAAGTGACACTGGTATAACATGCCCATGTTGGAAGGCCATGTTCATGACACGGCATGCTTAAATACTTACCTGGAAAGAACATGGTCATGTTACAGGCTGTTTTACATTCTTGAGCTCTTTGTATGGTCCACATGCTTGATGACAAGGCCATGTCACTGATCGTGTTCTTTCCCTGGATGTTCTGAATGATTCACAAGCCTCTAGTTAATGGACACGGGGGTGAACACATTCATGTCATGGGCTGTGTTCTCTAGTTGGTGTCTCTGTATGGTGCACACGGGGTAGAGCCCGCTCTTGTTCCTGCACATGTTCTACACTCTGAGATCAAAAAAATGAACTCCTACTCTGTAGAAGTATCTCCAACAAATCCTACTCCACAAACACAACTCACTAAACTCCCCTTAAGCTAAAATTAACTAAGAAACAATTCAACATCAATCATCAAGAAAATGAAGATAAAAACAAAACACTAAGGATATTGGGTTGCCTCCCAACAAGCGCTTCTTTACAGTCATTTAGCTGGACTCAAGGACTAAGGGACTACTGCAGAGAGTCTTGGAGGTGACAAACATCTCGGGAGAGTTCCTGGATGCTAACACCAAGGTATAACTTCAGTCTCTGTCCATTGACCTTGAAGGTTCCTTTTTCTGGATGAGTGACTTCAACAACACCATAAGGAAATACTTGCTTCACCATGAAAGGGCTTGGCCATCTAGACTTAGGTTTACCGGGAAACAACCTTAAGCGTGAATTAAAGAGCAGCACTTTGTCCCCAGGTTGAAACTCTTTGGATGATTTAAAACGTTGGTCATGCCACTTCTTAGCCTTTTCCTTGTAGAGCCTTGAACTTTCATAGGCAGAATCTCTCCATTTTGTCAACTGGTTCAATTGGAGCAACCTCTTTTCACCTGCATCACACAAGTCATAGTTAAGGGTTTTTATAGCCCAATAAACTTTGTGCTCCAGCTCTACTGGTAAATGACAGGACTTCCCATAAACAAGTTTGTAAGGGGTAGTACCAATAGGAGTTTTGAAACCTATCCTATAAGCCCATAGAGCATCATCTAATTTCAAAGACCATTCTTTTCTAGATTGCTCTACAGTCTTTTTCAATATTCTTTTAAGTTCCCTATTTGTCACCTCCACTTGGCCACTAGTTTGGGGGTGATAAGAGGTAGTCACTTTATGAGTAACACTATATTTCTTCAAGGTATTGGCCAGCTGTTGGTTACAAAAGTGGGTGCCTCTATCACTAATGATGGCTTTAGGTGCTCCAAACCTAGCAAACAATTTCTTAAGGAACTTGACAACTATCCTAGCATCATTGGTAGGTAAAGCCTGAGCTTCAACCCATTTAGATACATAATCTACTGCAACTAGGATATATTTGTTCCCATAAGATGAAGGAAAAGGGCCAATGAAGTCAATGCCCCAAACATCAAAAACTTCACACACTAAGATGTTGGTTTAGGGCATTTCATCCTTCTTAGAGATGTTACCTGTGCGCTGGCAATTGTCACATTGCTTCACATACATGTGAGCATCCTTAAATAAGGTAGGCCAATAAAAACCTGACTCCAGGACTTTCCTTGCTATTTCATTGGCTTAATAATGTCCTCCAGTTGGACCCTTATGGCTATGCTCCAAGATGCTTTCAGTTTCAGGATAGGCAACGCAACGCCTTATCATTTGGTCTGCATAAATGCGAAATAGATAGGAGTCTTCCCAAAGGTAGTACTTCAAATCAGAGAAGAATTTCTTCTTCTGTGAATAAGTTAACTCCTTTGGCAGAACTCTACCTGCAAGATAGTTAGCAAAATCAATAAACCAAGGAATATCTCTCACCTCAACCTCACATAGTTGTTCGTCTGGAAAAGTATCATTTAAAAACTCTTCCACTAACTCCCCTTGAACTGGAATTCCAGACGAGACAAACGGTCTGCTGCTAGGTTCTCGGTGGTCTCGGATCTCCAAGTCAAATTCCTGCAACAACAAAACCCAACGTATTAGACAAGGCTTAGCATCATTTTTTGTCAAAAGATGCCTCAGTGCTGAATGATCAGTATACACAATGACTTTAGACAGAATAAGATAAGATCTAAATTTGTCTAAAGAGAAAATCACTGCAAGCAATTCTTTTTCAATAGTAGTGTAATTTTTTTTAGCATCAATCAAAGTCTTGTTTGCGTAGTAGATAGGCCAGAAGTGCTTGTCCCTGTGCTGACCCAAGACTGCTCCCACTGCAAAATCACTTGCATCACACATTAATTCAAATGGTGATGACCAATCAGGTGTATTCATAATGGGGGCAGTAGTTAATTTGTCTTTCAAGGTGTTAAATGCAATCATGCAATCATCATCAAAGACAAAAGGGGTATCATTTTCGAGCAATCTAGTAAGTGGTCTAGCTATCTTGGAGAAATCTCTAATAAATCTTCTATAGAAGCCAGCATGACCTAGAAAACTCCTGATTGCCTTAATAGAGGAAGAGGGTGGCAATGTAGCAATGGTATCTACTTTTTCCCTGTCCACCTCCATACCTTTACTATAAATTTTATAGCCTAGCACTATACCCTCTTGTACCATAAAATGGCACTTCTCCCAATTCAAGACTAAATTAGTCTCCTTACATCTCTCAAGTACTCTGGCTAAGTTATGCAAGCATAATTCAAAAGAATTTCTAAAGATAGAGAAATCGTCCATAAATACTTCTATGATGTCCTCAACCAATCTATCGAAGATTGCCATCATACACCTCTGAAAGGTGGCAGGGGCATTACACAACTCAAATGACATTCTTCTATAAGCAAATGTATCGTAAGGACATGTGAAGGTTGTCTTTTCTTGGTCTTCTGGGGCGATAGGTATTTGGAAATACCCCGACATGCCATCTAGGAAGCAGTAATAGGCATGTCCAACCATACGTTCCAATATCTGATATGTGAACAGCAGAGGGCCGGTGGCATCATTTAGCTTCTGATAGTCTATATAGACTTTCCATCATGTGACCATCCTTATTGGCACCAGCTCATTCTTTTCATTAGGCACCACTATCATGCATCCCTTATTTGGTACTACCTGCACAAGACTAACCCAAGAACTGTCAGCAATAGGGTAAATAATTCCTGCATCTAAAAGTTTAATTACCTCATTTTTCACCACATCTTTCATGTTCAGGATCATCCGCCGCTGTGGTTGCACCAAAGGTTTGCAGTTTTCTTCTAATGCAATCTTATGGGTGCAATATGAGGGATTAATTCCTTTCATGTTTGAGATCTGCCATGCTATGGCCTTCTTGTGCATCTTCAGCACGTCCAAGAGTTTCCCTCTTTGCTCCCTTGTCAGATCCGCTACAATAATGACAGGCAACTTGGAGTTTTCTGCTAAGAAAGCATATTCCAAGTGCTCTGGAAGTTGTTTTAGCTCCAAATCAGGCGGATCCTCAATGGATGGTTTGGTTCTGGTTCTGCTACCCTCAATCTTCTTCGGAGATATACCTCTGATCAATGGCTTTTGGGCTTGCATGTATGCTACATGCTCCCTAATCTCTGTGTGATCAGTCTCTCCTTCTCCCTGCATGATACACGTCTCCAATGTATCTCTTGTGAGAATTTCCTGCATAGAGTGAGACACAAATGAGTCAATTGTATCTACATAAAAACATGTATCATCAGTACTCATTTTGTGTTTCATGGCCTCGGATATTTCAAATATCACTTGCTCATCATCCACCCTTAGAGTTAGCTTGCCACCATGAACAACAATGATGGCTCTAGTTGTAGCAAGGAATGGTCGACCTAGAAGCAAGGGTACTTCAACATCTTCAACCATATCCATGATAACAAAATCAACAGGAAAAATAAATTTATCAACTTTCACTAGGACATCCTCTATTATCCCCTTGGGATATGTAATAGATCTATCCGCTAGCTGAATGCTCATCCTAGTGGGTGTTGGTTCACCAAGTCCTAGTTTTTTAAACATACTATAAGGCATTAAATTTATGCTAGCACCTAAGTCCGCTAATGCCTTATCGATAGATAAACTACCAATATATAAAGGAATAGTAAAACTCCCTGGATCTTTGATTTTTCGTGGTAGCTTGTTCTGGACTATGGTAGAGCATTCCTCATTCAAGGTCACCATAGACAGCTGCTCGAGCTTGCTCTTGTTGGAAAGGAGATACTTCAAGAACTTTGCATATTTTGGCATTTGTGAAAGAGCTTCAACAAAATGAATATTAATGTGCAACTGTTTAAAAAGCTCTAAGAACTTGCCAAATTACTCCTCTTTTTTATCTTTTGCAAGCCTACTCGGGTAAGGTATGGGAGGCTGGTATTCTTTCACCGCTCTCTTCTTGGGCTCCTTTATCTTTTCTAAAACAGGGTCTTCTAATTTCTCAGTTTCAGCAGCACCTTCATCACCAGGTTGTTCTCTCTCTACTTCTTTTAGCTCCTTGTCACTCCTTAATATGACTGCCTTGGCTTGTTCCTTAGGATTTGGCTTGGTGTAGCTAGGTAAGGTCCCTGGTTGTCTTTCTGAAATCAACTTGGCTAGCTGGCCAATTTGAGTTTCAAGGTTGTGAATGGAAGCCTCTTGATTTCTCAAGGATGTTTTAGTGCTATTAAATCGGCCTTCCGATGCTGTTATAAATTTAGAAAGCTGATCTTCAAGGGTTGGCTTCTGTGGTGGGTGAGAATGCTGCTGAAATCTAGGTGGGACACCTTGTCTTTGCTACCCTTGGTTGCTCCAAGCGAAATTCGGGTGATTTCTCCACCCAAGATTATACGTGTTAGAATAAAGATTATTGGGCACTCAACTTCCCAAATAATCCGCTTGTTCTACTGGTGATCCTGAGGCGGACGCTTGGCATTCATGGTTAAAATGTTCTCCCCCACAAATATCACAACTCATAACAGATGATGGTGGAGTAGGTCTGCCCATATCATCAATCTTCTTAGTCAGGGCCTTAATTTTTGCCTCTAAAGAGGTGACAATGTCCACATTATACACTCCTCTTGATCTGACCTTCATTCTTTGGTTCCCCTACTGGTAGTTGTTCACAACAATATTCTCGATTAGCGTCTGCAGTTCTTCGGGAGTTTTGAAGTTTGTGGTTCCTCCTGAGTAAGAATTAAGGTGCTGTCTAGTCCCAAAACTAAGACCACTGTGAAAAGTTTGTATCTGAACCCAAAATCCAGCCCATGGTGTGGGCATTTTCTCAGCAATTCCTTCCATCTCTCCCATACTTCATAAAGTGTTTCACCATATAATTGCTGAAAGGAAAAGATGTCATTTCTAAGCTTTGCTGTTCTTGCTGGAGGAAAGTACCGGCTTAGGAATCTCTCAGTGAGCTCAGCCCATGTCCTGATAGAACCAGGAGGTAATGTCTTCAACCATGATTTTGCTTTATCCCTTAGTGTAAAGGGGAAAAGCCTCAGTCTAATTGCATCCTCACTAGCTCTATTGATTTTAAAGGTATCACAAATCTCCAAGAAATTTGTGATATGAGCATGAGGGTCTTCATCCGATAACCCATCGAATTGTACCATTTGCTGCACCATCTGGATGACATTTGGTTTGATTTCAAAATTGTTGGCATTCATCGGAGGTCTAGTTATGCTGGACTCAGTTCCAGCAGTTGATGGCCTTCCATAATCTCCCATGGTTCGTGGTCTTTCTTGCTCAGTCATGGTAGGTTCTTCTTCGAAAATAGGCTCAGATGGTTGACCTTCCAGTAGGATAGCCTTGTTCCTTGATTTTCTCACCAATGTGCGCTTAATTTTTGCATTCAACTCAAGGAGCTTCTTCTTGCTACTTCATGTCATGCACTAGTAACACTAGCTGCTGCAAAGATCAACCACAAGCAATGATAAGAAAGAATTTCTCTAAAGAAAATAAAATGACTAGAGTAATAGAAAGTAAACATTCCTAATATTATAGTTCCCCAGCAACGGCGCCAAAAACTTGATGTTTGGTTTATAAACTTGTATTCAATTGAAACAATACTGCAATCACTCTAGGCAAGTATACCTATCATTTTGTAGAATAGCTTAATTGAGTACGGATATCGATCCCACGAGGAACCATAGCTATTAGTAGTAATCTTTTTTCTATTATCTAATCTCAGAATTGTGGTTTGATAAAAGAACTAATTAATCTAATCTAATGTAAACAAGACAATAAAATAATAAAAATGAATTTGATAGATTTATCAATCGAGAATGATAGGTCAAGATAGGAACCCCCCTAGAATCTAACATTGCACTTTCATCTTTAACTCAATTATCACCAATTCTTAACTTAGACTGATGGAAATTCTTGAATTATGCCTTAATCTTTCTCAAGCAATAAGACATCTATTCCTAGGTTGATTGACTGAAATCTCTTCCTAATCAAAACCCCTAAGAATGCATTAGTTTGTGTTCTATGAATTCCCTTAATACATTGACTCAAATCAGAAGACTTATGTGAATCCTATCTCTAGTGATTCCAAGAAAATCTCATTGTCTACAAGTGATCTTGTTCAATTTACAATTTCTCAATCTATAAACTGAAATCTGGTGTTAAATCAATGGCTAGCTTCATCAACTCAACACAAATAATAATCATAGACAATTCCAAGAAATGAAAGGTATATTCACATTAAATCAAAGGGAAAAGAGTACAGATGTAGTTCTAGGGTTCATCCTATCTAAACTTTTGCAAATTAGTTCATGATNGAAATCTCTTCCTAATCAAAACCCCTAAGAATGCATTAGTTTGTGTTCTATGAATTCCCTTAGTACATTGACTCAAATCAGAAGACTTATGTGAATCCTATCTCTAGTGATTCTAAGAAAATCTCATTGTCTACAAGTGATCTTGTTCAATTTACAATTTCTCAATCTATAAACTGAAATCTGGTGTTAAATCAATGGCTAGCCTCATCAACTCAACACAAATAATAATCATAGACAATTCCAAGAAATGAAAGGTATATTCACATTAAATCAAAGGGAAAAGAGTACAGATGTAGTTCTAGGGTTCATCCTATCTAAACCTTTGCAAATTAGTTCATGATAAAATTAGAATCTACAAAATATAGAGAAGACAAGATAGAATCAGAAAAACTCATTCTCATGAATTCTTTCAAGGGGTTGATCTTCTATCTTGATCTTCTCCAAGCTTCCAAAATGCTCTTACCACACTTGCCTTCTGGTGTCTCCCAAGAGCCCTAAACGTTCAATTGTCTAAAGATCATCCCTGCTTTCCCCCTTAGGATCAAATATATACTTCTTCGAATTATAGGGTTTCTCCTTCAGAAGCTTGAACACGGCCTTGACACGGCCGTGTTCACTTATGGTTGCTGGGCGTGTCACTTAAGTTGCCTTCTCTGGACTGCTACACGGTCCCAGACACGGCCGTGTTACCTCTTCATCAGACCGTGTTCACCTTAACATGGCCATGTCTCTCTAGCAGGGGGCGTGTTCATCTCTGAGTTGTCTCTGGACTGAGGACACAGCCTTAACACGGGCGTGTTCTTCATAGATCCTGGTGGTGTTCCTCAGTAAACTAGAGGAGGTCTCTCTGGATGTTGGACACGGGCATGTCATAGCTGTGTCCCCTGTTTGGACTTTGAATTCTTCTAATTCCTCTGCTATTTTACTCTAGAAATTCCTAAAACTCTTCATTTTACTTGATCAACCAAAGAAACATCTGATAACACAAATATATGAGTTAAGTGTCATGTTTAATGCGAATTTGCTCAAATCTAAGTAAGAATCCATTAATAAAACATGGAACTTAAAGACATAATAAGCACATATCACATATCATCTACATATACATCGATCTCCTTATCATCATATCATGAAACAAGGTAACTATAGCCCTTTGGTAAGTAGCTCCAGCATTCTTTAATCTAAAGGGCATTACTGTATAACAGTAAGTGCCCCAGTGTGTGATGAACATGGTCTTTTCTTTATCTTCTTCGACCAGGGGAATTTGGTTATAATCGGAATATCCATCCATAAAGGAGTAACGATGATTTTTGACAGTGTTATCAACCAGCACATCTATGTGGGGTAGTGGAAAGTCATTCTTAGGACTAGCTCGATTTAGGTCATGGAAACCACACACATTCTCACATTTCTATCCTTCTTAGGGACTGGACTATATTAGCAACCTAATTTAGATAAATAAATACTTCTAAAAAACCCGCTTCAATTTGCTTCATCACCTCCACTTTCATCTTACCAGACATTTTTGGCCACATTCGCCTCAGCTTTTGCTTAACCGGCTTGCAGTTCGAGTATAGCGAAATCTTATGCGACATCACACTAGGATCGAGCTCAGGCATGTCGTGATAAGACCATGTGAAGACCTCTAGGTATTCTCTAAAGAGAATGATCATTTCCTCCTTCTCTAGGTTATCCACTATCTTCAACTCCTTTATCTTATTTTCTGTCCCTAAATTTATCATCTGAACCTCTTCATTGTGGGTACTTATAGCCTTCTTATGAGACTCGATTGTTTTAGCGAACCTGCCTAAAAGTTTTGTGCCCTCGTCAATGTCATATTCATCTTTTTCCAATTCAATATGAGAGTCAATCACTACACAAACAGAAACTTCATTTTGGGTCAAAAGATCCACATTATCAAGACTTTTGAGAATGAATTTCAAAAAAAAAATTGAACAGGAATTGGGAAATAGAAATGAAGTAAGAGTAACAGACTTGACAAGAAAAAAATATGGAACAAAATTAAAAAGCTAACTCTATGTTTGAAAATACTTCATTAATATTATTGAATAAAAGTAGCCCAATACATATATAAAATTTTCTAATGACCTTGAACTTTGGTCAAGAGAAAAATAATAATAGAAACAAAAGAAATTACTCAAAAGGAACAAGATCTGGCAAAAGTTCAATCTCCCAATTGGTCAGTTGTTCATTGTCAATGCTAGGCCAGATCCAGTGGCTTCTTCCATAGTTTCCCTTCAAAGTATTCACGACTTGTGATAACCTCCTGGCCTCTTGAGGCATTATCACTTTAGCCCGCATATGGAAGGTTTCTCTTAGATGAGGGATGTCTTTTGTTCCTCGAGCTGAACTACTCTTAACCACAGGTTCAGCATAAGAGGGCTTATAGCCCAAACCTTATCTGACAATGTTCTTTGGTAGAGAAATATGAGAGCTAATTCCTTGCAAATTGACCCCCAAGCTCTTTCCATCTTGGAAGCTAATCTTCTCAAACATCCTCGCTACCACCTGATTAATCTCACTCCTTTGTTGCGACTGTTCATCAATGCACTGATCTAGCTCCAGAGATTGGAAAGATGATTCCAATGCTTGTTTGATTGCTTCCACATAAGGCAACGAGCTGAGTTTGGACATTAGCATCTCTTCTTCCCCTTTCACGATTATGACTCGGTCACCCTCAATGTATTTCAGCTTTTGGTGTAAGGTAGATGGCACCACTCCCGCCACATGTATCCATGGCCTACCCAACAACATTGTATAGGCCGGTTTTATGTCCATGACTTGGAAGCACACGTCGAATTTGCTTGATCCGATCTCCAGTTGCAAAGGAATATCTCCCAACACTTCCCTTCTAGTTCCATCAAACTCCCTTACCACCATACTACTTGACTGAATGAGGGACGAATTCACTAGTAGTTGTATTAGAGTCGAGCTAGGAAGCACATTCAAGGCGGACCCATTATCGATTAGTACTTTTGCTACAATGTACCCTTCACACTTGAGAGTGATATGGAGGGCTCTCGTGTGATTGCTTGTGCCTATTACCAATTCTTCCTCAGAGAAAGAGATCATTCCTACCTTCCGAGTCATATTCACCATGTTGTTAAAATTTTCTGGAGTGATATCCAGACAAAACATATGCCTGATCAAGAAATTTTTATAGAGCTTTTCTGTGAGTTTCAAAACTCACAATGAGAGACAAAAGAGAAATTCGAGTTGGAGTCTTCTTCATTTGCTCCACAATATTATATTCGCTTTGTCTCATTATTCTCATAAATTATTCTTCTTTCCCTTGACCCTCTGGCTCGTCCTTTTCTTCGCTTGTAGCTTGCTCTGTCTTATTTGCCATCACAACTTTACCCTTTTCTTTTCTTTATTTCTCTACATCTTCTGCCAAGTAACACCTTCCATTTCTTGTTATACCTCCACTTCCACCAACATTGGTAATATCACTACAGCCTTCTTTGAATGTATTCTTCTCTATCTAGCTTCCTTCTAAGGCTTTTCCTCTAGGTGTTATCACCCTTACCCCATAATTCCAGGGGACTGCAAGGTTACTCGTGTATGGAAATGGAGATGGCACTTGAATGATCACCCAAGGAAATGCTTGCTTACTTGCAAAGTCAGGTAAAACCTTCAACACAAAGGGTTGGAATCCTTGCAATTTCTTCCCAGTCATACCAACTTTTTTTTCTTCTTCAACGCTTTGCTTCTCTATCCTCACCACACCTAAATACATCAACTTAAACTCCTAGCACTCTTTTATATCGTGCCTTTGTTGTTGATGGTGTTCGCATAATGCTTTATCATCTAAATGCTCATTCTTCTTGATTTTCCCCAATGGCACCTTCAACTCATACTCAACCTTCTTCAAACCCTTCCAAATTGCCTTCATCGGCATCCTTACATCCTTAAGCCTCTTGATCACATGGGATTCTCCCTCAACAACATTTACCTTTAGTCTTCCTTCATGATTTGGTAAAGGATTTGCATTGACATTTGGTCCTCCATCAATCTCTTATGTTTTAATCACCCATCAATTTATTAAGTAAAGGACTGAGTATTTGAAACTGAGGTAGTCCTCTATGGAATGCCCAAAAGCACCCAAATGATAATTACATGTAAGGCTTGAGTTGTACCAACATGAAAAATGGGGATGTACTGGCAGTATAGGCTTCAGGGCTATCACATGAGCTTTGTACAGATGTTTGAACAGCTTAGCTCTTGTGATAGGAATGTTTGGGAAAGGTTTATTTAATGTTGGGCGAGGCTAATTTATGTAGTTTTGGTAATTTGGCCTAGATGCAAGCCTTGTTGTTGGGTTATTTTGGAAAGCATTTTGGGGATTGGGTTGATAAGTACGGATAAAAGATGCTGGGGTTGGTCAAGGTGGACCATAAACATAATTGAGCTAGGATATGGAGAATTAAGGTAAGATTAGTAATTGTGGCCTCAAGGTTTGGGTGCATTAAGAAAACTTACTTCTCCTTCCTTCTTTTTCGGTTGTGGCCCGCTCATCTGTTTGTTACCGCCTTGGCTTTCTCCCTTCAAAAAGGCTAACTTCCTAGACTTGTTCGTGTCCTTAACCTTTTCACCAGCATTAATTAGTTCAGAGAAATCTCTATACACACTCACTACCATCAGTTCAAAATATGGCGATTGTAGAGTATTCGAAAAGTAATGGATCATTTTAGAATCCATTAATGACGGTTGTGCTTGAGCTGTGAGGTTCCTCCACCTCTGAGCGTACTCTCTAAAGCTCTTATTCTCTCCTTTTCTAATAGTCCTTAACTGAACCTTAGTAGGAGCTACACTATCATTGAAGCTATCTTGCTTGAGGAAAGCATTAGCTAAATCTTTCCAGGTGCAGACCTTAGTGTGGTCCAACCGCCAATACCAGTCCGTAGCGGGACTGGTCAAACTTTCTAGAAAGAAATGAATGAAGAACTTCTCTTCCCTTAACCAGATGGCCATCTTCGTACAATAGGACTTCAAATGTAAGTGTGGGTTAGACGTCTCATCATACCTCACAAACTCGGGCATTTTAAAATCCTTGGGCTAAACCAACTCAGGTGTTAGTGACAACTCCCCAATATCAATGATCCATATCCCCCTATCCCTTCTAACATTCTAATTTGTTTCTTTAGCAGCACTTGTTTCTTTTCCACAGCCTCTACCTTCAACTGCTCCTTCTTAGTTTCCTCACCTTCTACATCCTCTATGGTTATCGGTATCTCTTGTTGATGGGGATAAACAGTATGATGCAGAATCGAGGGCGTATAGGTGAAAAGACCTCCATGGCCTTCGTTTGGATTAAAGGTAGCTTCTTCAGCGGTCCTAGTCCTTACTAGAGGAGGCAGTAGAGTAAAGTTCACGGGTTTTGAAGTTGGACCAGCAGATGGCTTCATAGAACTTGATCCAAGCCCACTCTTGGATTTGTGGCATGAGGCATCAAATAGGGTGACATTCCCCATATTGGAGCTGACAACATAGTAGTAACTTTCCCAAAAGGAAGGGATGTAGAAGAAACAAATGCATTTGTTCCACCAGTAGTCTCCTTTAACTTCAAGTTCTCAATCATTAGCCTCATCATATCATTCATTCTTTGCTTGAGCCCATCAAACTCAACTTCCAAATTCCTATCCACTTCTTGGTTTTCTTTCATAACTACGACAGTCCTTGTTCTCAGCCTGATAGATTGCTTGATTAGGCGCTTACGATTGAGCTTAGACTTCCTGGAGAGTGCAATTATGTTGTACCCCCAGTAAAAGAAAGATTAAGAGTAATAAGAAAATAAAATATAATGCAAAACAATTAAAATTGAGATTTTTTTTCTCTTGGCAGATTGTTAGCATGACTCAGACTTTCTAATTGGCATGATTAAAACAATGTGGCTAATCTCTGTTACAAGAACAAATAGCTCCTTATAAGAAAGATTAGCACGACTGAATCTCGTGAAAGCATATACTCCTCATAGGAAACAATCTCTTATTTTTTTCTTCAAGCCTTCATTTAGGGTTCTCTAATTAACCAATTTTATAAAAGCATATGGCTCCTTACAAAATTAATTAACAAAAGTGAATCTTACAAAAGCATATAACTCCTTGTAAGAAACATTTTTACACAACAAGTGAAAGCAATTCGAAACAAACTCTTGCTTGTTGTGATCAGGCATCCTTCATAAAGGCTTTAGAAGGATGTTTAAAAATGGGATCACTAGAAGTCATACTAACAATCTATCTTTGAAAATTAACCTCTGAGTAAAAAGTACAAGAAAGATAGATTAAAGGTGAAAAATAGATAATTGGCGTAAAATAATAAAGTGGAAGAATAAAGAGAAAAGAAAGGAATGCTCCTCTCATTGTCCTAGACTGACGGGTCACCTTAGGTTAGGATTTCTAGCTTAACGACCAAGTTCTGACCTAAATTGGGCAGCATTACAGTTATATAATGTGCGTAGTTTGGTAATGAGTGCTAATATCCTAAAAGTCCAAGGTACTATAGGCTGCCCCCACCAAAATGATGGAGATCACACCCTACTAACTTGGTTCGCAAGGGGATGAACCCCTCTCTTTACCCAAATCAGCAAGATGATCCACGATCTGAGCAGAAGCTTTCACGTAAACTGCCGAATGATGAACCTCCAGCAATAACACTAGGCTTCATTCTAACCCTAAGCTGAGGGTGGCCCAGGTATAGAGCCGATGAGTAATGTGCAGGGTTACAATGTTAGTATGCAATGTGTGCAGGAGATACATACAAACTATAAACACCATATTTTGTCCAGGGTTATTACACATTTTCCAAAAAAAAAATTATTTTAAATTATTTTTGAGTGAGAAATCTGATTTTAAGGACTTTAAGGACTCTTTTAGCTTTTGAATCAAAGTTTTGATTTTTGGGCATTAGCCCACTTCATTTTAACCTAAGTTAGGAGGCTTTTTGGCCAATTTTTTAAAAATTTGAGTTTAGGCCTCTTGGCCCATTTGATTTTCTTTAAATACTTTGTTTGGACATAAAGATTATAATTTCCTGGGTTTTTAGTGATTTTGGGTCAAAACCTATGTTTTGGACTTGACTCGTTTTGTTAAAATCCTAGTTTTGTGGCTTTTGGGCCCAACCAATTTTTTTATTTTTCAAATGTTTTTGGTCCAAATAAATGAAAAATGATTACTGAACTATTTAATATTTTTGAGGTTTTATTTGGGTTCGATTAGACCAACTTAGGTCTAAAGTTGCGCCATTTAGGCTCACTTTGACCTAATTTGGCCCATTAGGGTTTTATGACTTTTATTTTTAATAAAAAATGAAATAACTTTGTAGGAATTATAGAGGTAATTTTTGGCCAAGCTAAGGGAGAAGGGTTGCATTAGGGTTTTGGCAAAATATCAAGAGAATAGATGTTGCATGTGTCTTGCAAGTGCTAAGAAGCTCTTTTTAGGTTTTCTTATTTTATTTCAGCAAAAATGGGATTAATATGATTAAAAATCTGAAAGGATGTCAACTAGGGCATTTTGAAAAGAATTATTGGATTTTTCACATGGCAAGACTATAAGAAAGTGGGAGGAAGATTCAAAAGGGGTAAAAAATGACCATTTTATCCCTAACTTGCTCTCCAAATTAAGAGGGTTGATTGCATAAGAAATAAAAAAAAAAATAGAGAGAACCACACACAATAATATGCACTTAAGGTGAAAACAAGAAAGAAGAGAGAGAACTTAAAAAAAATAGATCAAAAAGATGAAAGTTGAGAGAAAAGTTGAGAGTTCTTGAGTGTTCTTCATATTTTTGGAAAGAAAAAAAATAAAATAAAGAGTGTTGGGGCTTCTTAGAGTTGGGTTATACACCTTTGAGCAAGGAAGAAGAGTTTTCTTGAAAAACACTAAGTAACATTCACTCTTCTCTTAATTTCGTGTTATTTTTTTATTGGTTTTTTGTTTGAATCCATGTGAAATGTATATTTCTTTTTGTTTTCCTTTTGAATGCCTCCATTTCATTTTAATTCCATGAGTATCATTTTGACTTTTGTTGTTTTTCTCCTCTCTTGCATGTTCTCTTGATGTTTTAGTCAAGGGAGATTATGTTTAGTTTCTATTTTGATTGTGGTTGAGTATTTAGTTTATTGTTGTTTTGCATGTTTTTATCATATGACATGATTTTAGTTTAGGGTTTGTTTGTTCTAGCATGATCTTGGTTGATGGCATTGTAGGTTTTATATGTTTGCTGCCTTATTGTTGTTTTGGTATCATTTGTCTTATCTTTTTGGGGTGAGCATGCTTCTTGTGGATTTCTTTTTATGTATTTTTTTTTTTGCCTTTGTTTTCTTGAATTGTTTTTAGGGTTCATGATTAAAATTTAAAATGATACTTGATCATTTTTTTTAAAACCTTGTATTTTGGTCTTAATCTCTTGACTTTTGTCATGTTTANTTGAATTGTTTTTAAGGTTCTTGATTAAAATTTAAAATGATACTTGATCATTTTTTTTTAAAACCTTGTATTTTGGTCTTAATCTCTTGACTTTTGTCATGTTTAAATTCAAATTAGTCAATTGATAAAGTAATTATCAAATTTGGTTGTTAAATGGTCATTCTTGGACTTGTCAGTCAAATACTGACAGTGTTCGGTATTTTGATAATAACTTCAGTTTTACGACCCCAAATGTCATGGTTCTTATTTTGTTAGAACCCTAATATGCGTATCTTGCATATGTATAAATTTTATATTTTTTTAATGTCACATTTGCTCTCAGTTTTAATTTGAAAATGGTTATTTTCTCTATACTGTGAAATTATTAGTTGATTCTAGCAGTGTTCTATTTTTTCGCCATAACTTAAGTTAGGAAGCTCATTTTTGTATGATTTTTTATTCTTTAGAACCTCAAGACGTTTTTATATGTCATGTAAAATTTTGGGGTCAAATTTCATTGACATGAATTCCCAATTATCCTTACAATTTTTTTCCCTGTTTTATGTTTCTTTTGCATTTTTGTTGTTCTGTCTTTCTTGATTCTGCCTTGTGTTTAGTTTCTACCCTTGCTTCTTTTTTCAGACCACTTGCATGGTATGATCTTCAATTTGTTTTATCTTTGTTTTGATTTTGATTTGTTTTACTCTTGAGCTCAATTCTTGATTTTTCCCTTGATGTTTGGCTTAGGGATTGCGTGCTAATTAGGAGTGTATGTTGATTGTCATGTTTAACTAAATGTTGTTGCCCTAGTTTGCATGNTTGATTCTGCCTTGTGTTTAGTTTCTACCCTTGCTTCTTTTTTCAGATCACTTGCATGGTATGATCTTCAATTTGTTTTATCTTTGTTTTGATTTTGATTTGTTTTACTCTTGAGCTCAATTCTTGATTTTTCCCTTGATGTTTGGCTTAGGGATTGCGTGCTAATTAGGAGTGTATGTTGATTGTCATGTTTAACTAAATGTTGTTGCCCTAGTTTGCATGTTATTTCCATGGTTTTATTTTGACTCTTAATGGCTGCCACATGTGCTTTAGTATTATATGTCTTTTCACTATAAGTTGGCATGTTCTTTTCTTTATCTTGTCATTTATTGTGATGTGTTGTGGCTGCTCAATTGCTTATGCATATGTGACCTTTAATTTCTTATTTTGAGTCAACTAATATGTGTTTCATGTGAGAGGGAGTCACAATCCTTGGGCCATTAGAAAAACCCTAAGGCAATTCAGAAGCTCGGAGAGCTTTTCTTTATTTTGATTGTATTTGCCAATTATGTAGCCTCCCTCTCCTATTGGACAAGGGATAGTGTTGTAATATTGTAAATTCATGCATTGCATTAATTTAAAATATATATATTTGTGCTACGTAATATTTGGAGGACCCTTAACTTATCATAGGAGGATAGATCAAGTTTGATTCCTTTATGGAATAGCTTTGTTTATCCAAACTAAGTGAAGGTAGTGCCAGCCTGGAGAGCGTTTTATGCGAGAAAATGGTGAAAAGATTTAGGTCATGGTAGAGAAATCATGCATTGCACATTTAAATTCTGTCTTTATTTTTGTCAGATATTCTTGTAATAATTTTTTTTTTATTTTAGGATAAATAAAATACACATTTTTAGGCCATATTATATTCATGTAATTAGTTTCGAGTAACTGTCATTTAGACGGGTGTTATGGGGTGCCTAACATCTTTCCCACACACAAACAAACTCTTGAACCATATCTAGTTTGCAGACAATTTTTTTAAAAAAAATAAAATAAAATAAAAGGGGTTTTCCAATTGTTCCCATTTTTTTAATACAATTGATGGTAACTCTAAGTTTTCTTTGAAAACCATTTATTTTAAAAGTCTGTCATTCACGTTGTAGCTACCTTTGGGTAAGTTATGAAAGTTTGACGACTCCATTGGGGACAGTTAGAGAGTCAAGCCCAAGAAATCAGTTGTGTGAACTTAATATGGCCTTTTGTATTTTATTTATCCCAAAATTTACTTTTATTTTGTTGTTTTTTATTTCTTGATAAATTCTGTTTTTTCTTATGTTATTTGTTTATTTTTGCATTTGTATATAGCTTATTTTTGTTATATATCTCTTGTGTTTCCTTGCAATTGGGTAGCTTAAGGTAGATGTTTGTATGCTTCTCCCGCACATACTGCGTACTAACACTGTAACCCTGCACATTACTCATCGGCTTTATAACTAGGCCACCCTTAAGTTAGAATTAGAAGGGAGCCTAGTGTTATTACTGGAGGTTTATACTTCGGTGGTTTACGTGAAAGCTTCCACTCAGATTGCAGATCATCTTGCTAATTTGGGTAAGCAGAGGGCATATCCCCTTATGAACCAGGTTAGTAGGGTGTGATCTCCGTCATTTTGGTGGGGGTAGTATGTAGTACCTTGGACTTTCAGGATATTAACACCCATCACCAAACTATACACATAATTTGACGATATATGCCCACCTTCATAGGATAAACCTTGGCCACATAGTTAGAAATCCTAAGCCTAAGGCTGGTCCATTCATAAGACATCGGGGGAGCATTTCTTTTTGTTATTTCTCTAATTGTTTTCCTACATTAAAATAAGAGGTCAAATACCTCGTTTCTTTTTCAAATAAATCAAGTGTCATTTTTCTTCATTTCTTCATTTACATTTTTATCGTTCCATTTTCCAANCTCAAGTTAGAATTAGAAGGGAGCCTAGTGTTATTACTGGAGGTTTATACTTCAGTGGTTTACGTGAAAGCTTCCACTCAGATTGCGAATCATCTTGCTAATTTGGGTAAGCAGAGGGCATATCCCCTTATGAACCAGGTTAGTAGGGTGTGATCTCCGTCATTTTGGTGGGGGTAGTCTGTAGTACCTTGGACTTTCAGGATATTAACACCCGTCACCAAACTATACACATAATTTGACGATATATGCCCACCTTCATAGGATAAACCTTGGCCACATAGTTAGAAATCCTAAGCCTAAGGCTGGTCCATTCATAAGACATCAGGGGAGCATTTCTTTTTGTTATTTCTCTAATTGTTTTCCTACATTAAAATAAGAGGTCAAATACCTCGTTTCTTTTTCAAATAAATCAAGTGTCATTTTTCTTCATTTCTTCATTTACATTTTTATCGTTCCATTTTCCAAATAAACAAGAGAATGTTGAAGTCTTGTTCTTTTTTAATTGATATTTCAAAGCAAGTCATATGTATTTATGTGTCATTTCAACCCATGTACATCATTTTTTTGAAATAAAAAGTTTTTTTCATTCGTCAATAAGGCAAAAGTCACATCTGTGCACATTCTTTTCTCATCAAAGAACCAAAACTTTTATTGTGCTCATTTGACAAATAAAAAAAATAAAAAAAGACATGCATTTTTTCCTTGCCCATTCCATAAATCTAATTTTTTTCCATTCATCCCATGCAGGTTTCATTAAAAAGTTTTGAACATAATTTGCTCAAAGAAAATGAGCCCAACCAAGTTTTGTCTCATATAAAAAAAAAAAAACAAAAATGAGTTTTCAAAAAATGTATATATAAACTTTTGTGCTAAAGCTATTTGATCCCTCTAAACATGGATTTTGACTTGCTTCAAATCCTTTTCTTCATTGTCAAGTGTTTGTCATGTCAATTATGTTATAGTTAGCTGAAGTCCAAGGCAAGTACAATTTACTTTGCATTTAGACCTTATTTTATTTGACTTCATTAATGCAATGATCATTCATTTCCATTTACCATATTTCGTATTCTAATTCTCTTTCAAATGCTTATATTCAAAATCCTTCAAAAAAAAAATAGAAAAAAAAACCTCCATGAGTCTTTCTTTTGAGGAGTTGCAATTAATACAAAATGATAAATTTAAGGGTGATGCAAATTCAAGACCACAAAATTGCTTTCAAGAAAATTTTGAACTCCATAAGCAAACTTTTCCAATGATTAGAGACATTTTTTGTTCTCCCAAACATTAAGAAGTGTCCTTAGTTACTCCTTTGAGCTTGAAGAAGTTGATCGTTTCTTAATTTCCTAATTCATGAACTCCCTTGGGAAAGGTAAAACTCCAATAAACTTTCATGATAACATTCAAATGCTAAGAATGTTGATGTCTTTCTTTTATCTAAACACATCATATCTCTTGTCAAATCACTTTGAGTTTTAAATTTTTCTTCACACCTGATAAGAATCATATCCGGGCTACAATGAGAGTCAATTTGCTAAGGATGTCTTCAAAACCTCAATGGACTTGCCAAAAAGAAAGTGAAAATGAAAAAGAAGTGCAAAAGAGAGAAAAACTCTCCAAAAGGAAAGAGATAAGAAAATCCTTTCCCAAAAAGAGAGACAAAAAAAAAAAGAATAAACAAAAGTATTCCTTCTAAATGGTTGAAGAAAAAGAAAGACAGTCCATGTGATAAAAACGACAAGAAGACCTCAGGTTATGAAAAGCAAAATTCACATTGTTGTCCCAACATTAAATGTTTGGGCCTTCATATCACTTATTTCATTAGTAATATCTTACATCCCTAAAACCACATTACAATCCTTGAGTATTCTCTTGGTAAATGAATATTGGCATAAAAGTCTATTGAGTTAGACGTTCAGGAAAATGGAGAAATAAGGTAAGGAACAAAATCAAGTATTGAGATTTTTATTCTTTCATTTCAAAATAAAAGTCTTTTACCCTAAGACCCCCTTACAAGCTTTTAAAGACCTTCTTGAGGATTTGGAGGGATATGAGTAGTTGAACCGACTAGATCCTATCGATTTGGTTCAATTTGGTTTTAGTGAATTTAAAGGAAAAACCAAACCCATAGTGAGCAATTTGGTTCAATTAGATTAAGACCTGTTTAGACTAGAATATAAATTCATAGAATACATATTGACTTATCATCACAAAATTGTCTCAAACATCAACAATTCACAGACAGGATACAAATTATCTCAAATAGAATAAAACCATCACCAAACAAAATACAAATTCACCTGAAAATGCAATAAAATAGTCTTAGTTGAGCTTGAGAGAGATTGAAAGAGGAAGGAGATTTGTTTGTCTTTGCCAAATCGCAATTCTCAGACATGAGAGATGGGAGAGAGTAAGAGTGAGAGGGGTGAGGACAAGGAAAGGAAACCTAGGTCCCTTTGAGGGGTTGGACAAATGACACCATATAATGTATAGGAAATATAAAAAGGAATAATTGCAGTTCAATTTCATCGGTTGAGAACGGTTTCAATTCTCAAACCGGATAGTCAAACCAAGGATCATTGGTTTGGGGGTTTTGGGCCCAAACTAAACCGATTAGCACGATCAACCTAGCCCAATCCCTCTGGTTTGGTTCGGTTTGGGTAAGTTCGTCATTTCGGGTGGCCCAATGAACACTCCTATAAGATTTAGAGATTTTGGGATAAGGAAGGGAGTATGTGCAAAGCTCATGTCTTTCAAGTAAGGGATTTTTTTTTTATAATTATTGCTTAATCTTGTTATTAGGGTTAATTTAGGTATTTAGGGAGTCATGTGCATGTCATATGCACTTAAATGGCTAATTTGGAATAAAATATTAATTTTTTTAATGTCACATCAAGTTTTCAACAACACTGCTCATTTTGTGAAAATAAAGAGACCAAATAGTTTATTTTCAAAATAGGGGACCAAATTGTTTATTTTAAGAAAATAAAATTACCAAAATTATAATTAAGCCTTTTTTTTCTAAAAAATTAACTCTAAATGTGCGTGAGAGGAGTGGCGTTACTTTCTCCTAACCGGCCCCCATTTCCTCTCTACTCTTCGTTCTTGCACAATAAGGAAGAAGGAAAACCAATATTGGCCTTTGAATTTCAAACAGATTTTCTTCTTTTTTTATTATTAAAACTATTTTTAGAAATTATCTATCCTAAGTTCCTAACATCTTTTTCCTTCTCCTATTTAACCAACAGTTGTTATTCTATTTTTTAAAATCTATTTTATAAAATAAAAATTAAGAACTCAGACAAACAGATTCTTAGTGTTCAAACCCTATCATTTTTAAGTGTTGAACTTTATAGCTTTTAAAACATAATCTTTTAGTAAAACATATATACATATAATTTAGACTAATGTCTACCCTAAGAAAAAGATGGGTGGGATTGGTGAAAGTTCTAAGAGGACATATATAACAGATAGAAGACTTCATTATATTTTTCATTGATTGCATATTTTCGTATCTACCATCTCTTCCAAAAGCCCTTTCCTTGAAACAATTGGATGCATTTATTGTAGGGAATTCTCCATATTTTCTTTTATATTTTAGAAAACTTAAGAAAAAATTCTTAAATTTAATCCCCTTAATAATATGCATGATTCACAATGGCCAAGACAATAGAAGGTAAGGAATGAATTTTTTGCAAAATAATTATTTCTATATTCTATCACTAAGCAATTTACTATTTATTGAAAGTAACCAAAAAGTACAAAATAGATCCAAACTTATGCGGACTAACTCAGTACATAATCCTGTCTCCTTATTGTGAGAAACATTACATAAATTACTCCTAACAAATAAAAGAGCTTATTTAATAAAGCTTTCCAGCTCCATGCATGTACAGTTTGTACTTCACTTCAAGATATCACCTACACAAACCAAAAAGAAAGAAATGACTCATTTAGTTGTAAATATGAATTATGAGAGAAGACAATACAAAACTTGTTAGTAGTTATATATTTTGTTCCAAAAGAGGCATTCAAACTTCATTCTATTTAACAGAAAACGGTGACTTGTGCTGTTTAAGGGCACTGGAAATGTGCTTATAGAAAACAAGAAACATGTGTGTGTGTGTGTGTGTGTGTGTGAGAGAGAGAGAGAGAGAGAGAGAGAGAGGGAGGGAGCACATGGGTCAAAATTAGCAGTGCATTTCTCTGGGAGCTGCAATGCCATGTTACGGTCTATGCCGGATATTGGAGGGCCATTGACAAGAACACACAAACATGGCTGGCATAGAGCCTTCACGGCATTGCAGCAGACCTCACTTGGTAGAATGGGGCTAAAAGGAGCAACTACTAACCTGCAAGGTATGAGCTGAACAAGTGCAGAGAAGAATGTGCTGGTGCAAGTGATGGTTTGGCCTTGTGCTGCCGAAGCTGTCATAATCAACAAAACCAACAATAGTGGCAGAGCCTTTGAACCAAAAGGCTTCATTCTTGAATGCTGCTTGTATTTCTCTCCCAACCTTCCACAGTGAAAGCTTCTTTACCACTGGAAATCACTGAGGAAGGTTGTGTATGTATAGAAGAGGCAGCATGTCATGTCATGCAGCATTCCTGTCCTAACCCAATGTCATACTAATCATGCCTTTAACTGTGTTATTAGTCTCGATGCATAAGAGAAATCACCATGAATGCTATTGGTGATGCTCACTAACAGTTAGGAGATTCAGATTACATGATTCCTCTCATTTGTGAAGTTGTTGTACCTTCACATTGCACATCTTTTCTGATAACATTAAGGAATTACATAGTACGATGCTGCTCCACTTTGGAATGAAGACGTAGTTTTTTATGCTACTCATTTATGGTGGTGGCTCTTGATAACACATTATTTTACACTATTTGTTTCCCTTATACTTAGTCTTTTAGTGTGTGTTTCTAGTGATTTTTATGGCCCTTAGACATGTTTTGTAGAGTTGGACTTGTTGGTGCTAATAGATTTTAATTGCATAACTGTTGAATTCTAGCACTGCTTACGTTTTTCACCATATTTTGGGCTACAAATATCTATTGATGTGATTCCAGTTTCGTTGGAAATCTGACAGAAAATGCTACGTTTCATATGAAGAGGCCAGAAGCTGATTCTCGCGTCTGAACAACTGAAATTCGTGTGCAAGCAGTCCAGATTTTCTACACTCTCCCAGCATTGACTGATTCCTTTCCTTAGGCCTGCCTATTGGACCAGAGCATGTTTATTTGGGCCAGCACACATGACACTAGAGCTTGATCACGTTTTTACCTTTAAAGTTTTAGGAAATTAGGTTTATTTTGTAATTAGGAAACTATTAGGAAACCTAGAGGAGACAGCCAGCTACTATTTATTCTCAAGTTGTTGAGGAAAATAGGAGACAAAATTACCTTGAGCAGCTACTGCCTCCTGTTTTCTGATTTCGAGTTCTAGACTTTTGCCTTGTGTTTAAGCCTTTCATGGAGGGCTAAATTCATTTGTAATCAATTCAAGAGGAGCCAAACTTAATAATCCAGAGATCCTGTGCTTCAACTAGGTTTGATTTAATTTAATTTGAATTACTGCTTCTTCCCTTCTTCATGTGATTGAATGGTACTTTGATTGCATGCTTGTATGAATTTAAATCGGTTAATTAGATTCATAACAATAATCAAATTGATAATCATACTTTAAAAGTTTTTAATATATTGTTAACTTGGACAATTCGGTTATTAAATTAATTTAGACTTAGTGAAAAAGAGCGGTTGCCTAGATTATTAATTCTAGAATTAATTGAATCCTGATTGGTGACACTTAGCCAAGAATTAAATCAGATCTAGACTATCTTTAGTGAACAAGGATGGATTAAGATTTGGTTGCCTGCTTGAATTGATTACGTTTTACGTTTTCTCTTATTAGATTACATCTTGTTTACTGCTTTCTGAATTCTGATTATTCTGCATTCAACAACAAAATCCCCTTTATTCTGTTCGTGCTTAAGAACTACTAAATTAGTTCTGGTGAATCCTTGAAAGACGACACTAGTTACATCCTATACTACAATTTAGTTGCAATTAATATTGTAATTTTATACGGTTCAACACCCGTCAGCTTTAGTCGCAGATCTGCTGCTGCCTTCTATACCAGCAATTTCTTCAAGATTACTACTCTCTTGAACAGATCATTTACAATAATTTACCTTATAAGTTATATTATATACATTTTCTGCTTAGTTATTCTAATGACTTTATTTATTGTGTTCAAATTGAAACATTGCAATCTAATGGCTATTTCTAACGCATGCAGAGCATGGGTGCAATATTACATTTGGCACTCGGTAACAAAGTAAAGAAAAAGGAAGGGCTCAACGCAGTAAACAAAAATTTGTGGCAATGCTATTACTAATGGAAAAATACAACTTTCCAAAAGATAGGTGTAGTTCACAATAACAAAATTGAAGAATGAGGTACATTGCTAACATAAAAATCATAGGTTAAGATGTCTATTGCAGCTCAACACCAAAACACTATGAAAAACAGGCCTAAGATCTTCTAGAACAGTAGCTCATGGGGCTTCATGCCTGCCTTGAGTGAAAACCTTGCACCCAAATACGACTTCAAATCTGGAACACTCTCAATGGCTTTAATCAAAGCAGCATCAACCGTTTTTTGGTCGTCCTTCTTCTCCTGTGGGAGAACATTCTTCTCCTGCATTTGGAAAGACAATTGAGATCAAAACGAAAGAAAGAAACAGATAACGGTTAAAAAGTAAGCATTACAATAAAAACTGGCAAACCAACCTCCTTCTCTGCCTCGAAGAACTCTCCTTCTGCCTTCTTTTTCTTTTTCTGAGCTTCCTTTGCAAAGTATTTGTCATCAAATTTATCCACATTAACACCAGAGATGTCAACCTTTGTGGATGTACCAATGACATAAGATTGGTTAACCCTTCTCAAAGGAACTCCATTTATCTTGAATGGTCCTTGATATGGCAAGAAAGAAGAAGCATGAGAATCAAAAAGACATAGTACTGAGACCCAAACAATAGAGGGAAGCAGTTAACAGTATCTTAATAGTGTACCATCATTTGCAGGAAAACCAGATTGAAATTGAAAAAACTATATTCTTATAAGCAGCCGTAGAACAATTAAATAATGCACATAACAAATGCAAAGCTATGAAAAGAGAGGCAGCAATGTGAGTGATTTGAAACAGCAGTAGGAATGTTGAGCAAAGCAATCAAATTGACTCAGTTGACCATAAAAATAAAAATAAAAATAAAAAGAGGCAAGGCCCCTAAAAAAAATGATTATCATGCAATATTTAGTATAACAGGTACAATAATGTTAAGGAAAAATACATACTACAATGCCCCAAACAAACGGGGGAGTAAGGGGAATGGCTTCGAATATGCAATAATTAACAGTATCTTGGTAGTCTACCATCATTCACAGGCAAAGCAGAATTAAGTTGCATGCCAATATGCAGCCAGAGACATAACTACTAACTAATGGACACACCAAATGCTGCACAGCAGTATGATAAGAGAATCATCATTGTGAGTGATTTCAAAGAGCAGTATATGAAACAGCATCGTGCAAAATTATATCAGAGGCAACATTTGTGAACCAATTAACTAATAACAGAGTAATATAATAGAGCAATCAGATTGACTCAATTGATTAACACAAAAACGAAGCATGGCCCCCAATTAACAATAACTATCATGCAAAAATTAGTATATCAGATGAGGGAGAAGGGTAAATGGTTAACAACTTGCAACTATTAACAGTATCTTAGCTGTCTACCATCATTCATAGGCAAAGCAGATAGAAGTTGAATACTGATATACAGCAAAGCAAAACAATAGTATTAGAGGCAACAGTTCTGAACCAATTAACTAATCACAGAATAATAAAATAGAGTTATCAAATTGACTAAATTGATTAACACTAAAAACTGAAGCATGGCCGCTAATTAACAATGTCTATCATGCAAAAACTAGTATTACGTAACATAAACAATCACATGACTTACCAGTAACAAGAAGCAAGCCAGAAGGAAGCTGCTTCAGAAACACCACCCTCTTTCCCTTGAATCTCCCAGCAAGGAGAATGAGCACAGTCCCAGGAGTAACGCTAGCCCTAAGGACGTAAATAAAACAAAAATAAAAACCCATTTAATAAAAATAACATACCAGTGAATTATGAATGAATACACAATTATTGTTTACAAAATTAGATTTGTTTTTAAAAAAAACACTATTTAATTGATCAAAACTTTATCAACGCAGATCCTTTCATATCCTAAATTAATAGAAAATACGCATTAAGAAATCTCATCCATTCTCTAAATTTCCTAACCATATCAAATAACACAATCCAAAGAACATAACGAAACCTCCAAAGACTCCCAATTACACATAAACCCAAAAGAAACAGAGAACAAAAAAAATAAGAGATAGATACCTGAGCTTGGTGGGTTTTAGCTTGCGCTTGTTAATGAGGGGCTTCTTGACATCATCAGCTGGGTAAAATTTTGGCGGCTTCTCAGCTGGTGCTTCAGGTTTAGGCTTGGGATCGTGGTGAGGGAATTTGCCGCCGTTTTTAGCCTTGATGGCCCAGAGACCCCTCTTGTGGTACATCTTCGACCTTGAGAATTTGCCAATCCCTCTGATGAGTTCAGGGTTCCTCACCTTGAGTGCTCTCTGCTTCTTGGCTGACGCCATTGGAGCTGCAAAACCCTAACTCTAAGCGCAGTGTTTGTGTGTACCTCTCTCTCTCTCACCCTTTCTCTGAATCGCAGATTCGGCGAATACAAGTTGTATATATATAATCCGAACTCCGAAGCCTTGCTAGGGTTTGTTGCCAGATTGGTCCGGGTCAGGCTTTCAGCTTTCTAACATGCCTTGAGATGACTCTGAGTGCGTCCTGGGCTCTGGGCCCAACTCTGGAATCTTTTAACTAATTCAGGAGAGATCCAAGCCCGGGTCAGTTTTATCACAAATTTTAAATTTTTTGCAAAAAAAAAGATAGAGAAAAAATCAATAAATAAATAGAATTGGAGAATTTTATTCTCAAGTTTGAGAACTTGAAAGAAAAAAAAANAAAAAAAAAAAAAAAAAAAAAAAAAAGACATTTTAGTGCTAAATAAAATTGGCTTCTAAAGAAGTACTTGTTTCATAAGGTGAAATGACTAAAATATCATTCAATACTATGTGATTATTCTGTTTATTTTTTAACATGATAATTATATATTGAGTAAACCTACATTTGAGTCCTCCAAAGATTCGAGTTCAGACAAAATCGTCCTTAAAAGATAGAAAACTACAAAATCGTCCCTGAAAGATAGGACATCCATAACAAAATAGTCCTCCGTTAGTGAGGCCTGTTAACTGGTGACGAAAATGCTGATGTGGCACCATTAAGTGCTTACATGACATGTTAATCGCTTGCATGGCACTTTAAGTTGCCACGTGGATTATAAACTCAAAATCTCTCTCTTCCCCTCCTCTCTCATTTCTCTCTCTCTCTTCCCCTCCTCTCTCACGGAATCACCCTCATCTCTCATCTCTCTCTCTGTGTCATCTCTTATCTCTCTCTCTCTCTCTCTCACTCTCATCTCTCTCACTCTTTTTATTGTGAGCTACGGGGTGAGACAGAGGTCATGGGGTGATTTATTGATTTATTGTTGAATCCTCTAGAAGGGTGAAGTTGTTTTCACGTCCCACCAAAAATATATGGATACGCACCAAACTTTTGCAGATATATGTAAAGGAACAGATGCATACAAACATGTAAGACAAATGGTACGTCAAAGTTCATGGTGGTGCCTAGTTTTCGAAGGTGGAGACTAGCTAGATATGTAAGTATTGATTTTAATACTTAAATAACCACTAGTATTTGTGGATATCAAAACGGGTTCAAAAGGCTTCACAAAGTTTAGAACAATGTCAAAGCTAGTGGTCGTATAGGTTAAGGAGAAAGTGAAAGTTTACATTTCCACCAAAACAAAAAAAAGGAGAAGCTTTGCATCAGAGTGCAGTATCCATCAAAAGCATAAGCTGTGGGCATGACTAGCTACAGTAAAAAGCCAGTCCATTCCTGCATAACCATAAGCTACAATAGAAACCCAAGTGCATGACAACACTGAGTTGACCCACCGAGTTACATGTACCCCTTACTGAGTTAACCCATCGAGTTACATATACCCCATTTCTTTATGCATGCAATGGTCCTTGGTCCTTCACTTTTCATACTATTTTTTCCTTCTTCCTCCCCTACCTTCATTGATGCGAATTAGCTTGCTACACGCTCTAACCTTAGGAGTGTTCATGATCCCTTGCTTGGAGTTGGAGGCCCGATGACTAGAAGCAGAGCTAAGTGAATGAGAGAGGCATTATTGAGCCTAGTCCAAGAGGTGCAAACCAAAGAAATAGCAGTTGGGCCAAGTTCAGAGTTGAGATGGATCACTTATCTGTCTCTTGTAGAAGATGCACATGGGCCAGCTTGGAGCCCAAGTTTGGAGCAAGCCAAAAATTATGTTTAATTTAATTAGTTTTATTTTTGGGCATTTATGTTTATGGGCCAAAATGTTTAATTAGTTTTAAATTTGTTTTTAATATTTTGGGCCTTTATGTCTATGGGCCCAACTGGGTATTAGGGTTTTATTAACATCCTTAGAGGATCTATCATACCTTGTAGCCTCCTAGCCGAATTGTCTATATAAGGAATTCGTGTATGCCTTTGCAAAACAGTTTTTGAGATTAATATTATTCAGTTTCTTAATTATTAAGTTTTTCTGGATTGAGAGTTTCCCTGTTGTTCTTGGGCAAAGAACTTGAACTTGAACTTACCAAGGATCATTCCTTGTTAAGGGTTCACCCTATTGCGATAACTAAAGTCATCCCACAGTTTGGTATCCAAACACTTCGTTTCAATCCTTCGAGTACGCGAACGCATCATTTGGTATCAGAGCTTTGGCTCCTTAGAGTTTCAATCGGTATTCCTAAAACCCCATATTCTATTTTTATTTTATCTATCTTATTTGTTTGAGTCAATCATCTTCTACCCCCTTTCTATTAAGTCAGCTTTTGTCTTTTATTTTTCCTATCAATTTCATTCTTCATTATGTTCTATAAGTTTCTGGTCAAATTATCTCTATTATTTTTGTTCGGATCATTGGTTGGTCGTTTTTTCCTTGTTTTCCTTGTTTGTGTTTAACAGTCCACGTCCTAGGTTAAAATTGCCTAGAGGCGGCGGCTGTTTCAATTGCAATAACAAATCTTAGTTGTTCGTCGAGTCCTAGTCAAGTTTAAAAAAAATAAAAAATAAATAAAGAGAGATAGATTCTGCAAAACAAACAAATAAAAAAAAAAAAGATTAGCAAAATCTGTTCTTGTGAAAAGAAAATAAAAAACAGACTATTTGGACTCACTTACTTGAAAAGGCCATAATTTTCAACTCGTTTGGAGTTACGGAACCCGTGACCTAGCGTTTTGAAGCTCGTTCAGAGACATTCAATGTATCCATTTTCGGGCTCAAAATCCTTCAAAAACGTCTGTTTCGGGCTATTTTCTGTAATCTGTTGATTTTCTTTCAATTTGTTGCTGTTTTCTAGATTCCTTTGTTCTTTTCTTGTCCAAACCAACACCCTTGTTCATTATTTATATTCAAAAAGTCTTGGTCATTTATTTTATTTTATTTTTTTCCTTCTTGGAGTTCTTGTTTTTGTTTCCTTGTCATTTTTTTTTTTNTTCCTTGTCATTTTTTTTTTGCTTTCTTATTTTATTTATTTTTATTCAACACCCTTGTTTGGCTTTCTTGTCATTTATTTTTTCTATCACATTTTCTCCTTGATAAGTTCTTGACAAGTTCTTGTTTAAAGGCTTCTAAGAAAATTTGAGTGGAAAAAGACAAGAGTGGTGAGCGCATTATCGGGAAAAAGCCAATTGAGTGTCAACAGGTGAGGTGAGTGTGTGCAACATGGAACAGGAAGAACCATTTACCAAAAGTCATATGGATGCATATATGAACGCAATTCAGGACCAAATTGTAGCATTAAGAATAGACACCGAGGACAGATTAGAGAGGTTAGAACACTTAGTTTCACCTAAGATAAAAACTAAAACAACTAAACATTTTCGGTATTCTGAAGAAGAGGAAGAAGATTATTTTGAGGTTGAAACCGAGACCAAAAGAGAAAGGAGGGTAGCCCTTCGTCGTGATAATAACCTGAGGAGTATAAAAATGAGAATTTCTACCTTTCAAGGTAAAAGTGATCCTGAACTTTACCTAGATTGGGAGAGAAAAGTGGAACATGTTTTTGAGTGTCATGAATACTCTGAAGAAAAGAAAGTGAAACTGGCAGTAGTTGAATTCACTGATTATGCTAGTATTTGGTGGGATCAACTAGTGATTAACAGGCGTAGAGATGGTGAGAGACCTATTCGGTCATGGGCTGATATGAGAGCCGTGATGAGGAAACGGTTTATACCTAGACATTACTATGGAGATTGTTTCAAGAAACTGCAAGATTTGAAACAGGGATCTATGAGTATGGCTGAGTACAACAATGAGATGGAGATAGCTATGATGAGGGCTAGTATTGATGAGAACCGTGAGGCAATCATGACACGGTTTATTAGGAGCTTGAAGCGAGAGATTGCTGAAGTGGTGGAGATGAGTCACTATGTAGAGATAGAGGACTTGATGCATAAAGCCAAGCATGTAGAGTGACAGTTGAAGGCTAGAGCAGCTTCTAGATTCGGTGTGTCTTCCAGAACTTCAAACTGGAAATCAAATTGGAAGGATAATCCTCACACAGCTTCAAAGCCAAGAGAAGACACAAGACCAAGGCCTACGGGTTCTACTCCTATTTCCCAAGGTAAAACAGAATATAACTCTTCTTCTAAGTCACGTGACATCAAATGCTACAGGTGTCAAGGGCGTGGACATATATCTTCTGAATGTTTCAATAGAAGGAAAGTTGTTATGCTTGCTACTGGTGAGTATGATAGTGAGGAGGAATCTCCTGTTACACCTGGTTGTGAAGACATGCCACCCTTGAAAGATGCTAGTGACGTGGAAGGTATTGATGACTTTCTTCCAGATCAGTATTTGATGGTATCTAGGCGTGTGCTCAACAACTGAGGGAAGATGACATAGAAGAACATAAAGAGCATATCTTTCAAAATCGATGCTTGGTGGGAGACAAGGTATGTAGCGTAATTATTGATAGTGGATCTTGTACTAATGTTGCTAGTACCTTGGCAGTAGAGAAGTTGGGTTTACCTACTATTCCACACTCCCCGCTTTATAGGCTACGGTGGTTGAATGATAGAAGAGATTTATGGATAAACAAGCAGGTTCAAATTGCATTTTCTTTTAGTACTTTTAAAGATGAAGTGTTGTGTGATGTGGTGCCCATGCATGCTTGCCACATCTTGTTGGGGCAACCATAGCAGTTTGATAGGCGAGTGAAGTATGATGGATACAATAACACTTACACTGTCTACAAGAATAACAAGGCTACTTTGTTGAAACCATTGAAACCTGCTCTTGCATATGCGGATCAAGCAAAAATTACAAAAGAATATAAAGAGAAAGAAGAAAAAGCAACCAAAGAAAAAGAGGATGAGAGAGAAAATGAAAAAAGTAAGGATAAAAAGAGTGAGAGAAGACAAAAAGTGAGGTAAAGAGTGTTCTATTGTCTAAGCCAACTCTTCTTGTACTTATGTACAAGGATGTTTATTTTACTAACTCTCTTAACCCTTCTTTGCCTAGTGTGGTTGTTTCTTTGATACAGGAATTTGCTGATATTTTCCCTGAAGAGATACCATATGGTTTGCCTCCCTTGAGGGACATAGAGCACTAGATTGACTTTGTTCATAGATCGACTATCCCTAATAAACCAGCCTACCGAGCTAATCTTGACGAGACAAAGGAAATTCAAATGCAAGTGGATGAACTAGTACAAAAGAGATTCGTGAAAGAAAGTCTAAGCCCATGTTCAGTTCCAATTATCTTTATGCCAAAGAAAGACAGAACATAGCGCATGTGTGTGGATTGACGAGCCATCAACCAAATCACGGTTAAGTATAGATATCCTATCCCTAGATTAAATAACATGCTTGATGAGTTGTATGGTTCTAATGTCTTTTCTAAGATAGATTTAAAGAATGGATACTACCAAATTCGCATGAAAGAAGGAGATGAGTGAAAATTTGCCTTTAAAACAAAATATGATTTGTATAAGTGGTTAGTAATGTCTTTCGATTTAACTAATGCACCTAGCACTTTCATGAGACTAATGAACCATGTTTTGCGTGCCTTTATTGAAAAATTTGTGGTGGTTTATTTTGATGATATCCTAGTTCATAGCAAAACCCTAAATGATCATGTGTCACACTTACATGATGTTTTTATTGCTTTGAGAGAACATAAATTGTATGCTAATTTCAAGAAGTGTGCATTTTGTTCCGATTCTGTTATATTTCTTGGGTTTGTTGTAAGTTCTAAGGGTATTAGCATGGATGAGGAGAAGGTTAAGGCAATCCGAGATTGGCCTACACCTAAGAATGCGAATGAGGTAAGATCTTTCCATGGCTTAGCTAGTTTTTATAGGCGGTTTGTAAAGAATTTCAGCACCATAGCCGCGCCCCTAAATGAACTAGTTAAGAAAAATATGAGCTTTAAGTGGGGCGAGGAACAAGAAAGGGCATTTACCACTTTAAAGGAAACTTTAACTAGTGCTCCTCTTTTATGTTTGCCTAACTTTGACAGAGTTTTTGAGATTGAATGTGATGCTTCAGGTATTGGAATAGGGGCTGTTTTGATGCAGGATTCCAAGCCTATTGCATATTTCAGTGAGAAGCTTAATGGGGTAGCATTAAATTATCCCACTTATGACAAAGAGCTTTATGCTCTAGTGAGGACTCTTCAAACGTGGCAGCACTATCTATGGCCTCAGGAATTCATCATTCATTCAGATCATGAGAGCTTGAAGTATCTGAAATCCCAAGGTAAGTTAAATAAGAGACATGCCAAATGGTTAGAGTTCATTGAGACGTTTCCCTATGTTATTAAATATAAAGTTGGGAAGGAAAATGTCGTTGCTGATGCCTTGTCTAGAAGGAATACTTTAATTACTTCTTTGCATGCTAAGCTATTAGGTTTTGAGCTTATCAAAGACTTGTATGAATCTGATTCTGATTTCGGTCAGCTATGAATTGTTTGTGCTAAGTATGCTAGTGGTAATTATTATAGGCATGAGGGGTACTTGTTTAAGAAAGATAAATTATGTGTGCCTGCATGTTCTATACATGATTTACTTGTTAGAGAAACGCATGGTAGTGGCCTAATGGGGTATTTTGGTGTTAAAAAGACTTTGGATATTTTGCATGAACATTTTTATTGGTCTCACATGAAACATGATGTGCTTTCTATTTGTGAAAAGTGTATTACTTGTAAACAGGCCAAGTCCAAAATTATGCCACATGGAATTTATACATCATTGCCTATACCTAGTCAGCCTTAGATTGATATTTCTATGGATTTTGTACTAGGGCTGCCAAGGTCACCAAGTGGGAAAGATAGTATCTTTGTGGTTGTTGATAGGTTTAGCAAGATGGCTCACTTTATTGCTTGTGCTAAAACTAATGATGCAACACACATTGCTGACTTGTTCTTTAAAGAAATAGTGCGCTTGCATGGTTTATCTAGAACAATAGTGAGTGATAGAGATGTGACGTTCCTAAGTCACTTTTGGTGAATCCTATAGGGTTGATTGGGGACTAAGCTTCTATTTTTTACGGTTACACATCTTCAGACAGATGGGCAAACTGAGGTTGTTAATAGAACACTTACTACTATATTGCGTGCTATTATGCAAAAGAATCTTAAGCGTTGGGAACAATCTTTGCCGCATGTTGAGTTTGCTTATAATCGCACTATACACTATACTACTTCTTATTCCCCTTTTGAGATTGTTTATGGATTTAATCTTTTAACTCCCTTAGATATTTTACCTTTGCCTACTAATGAGTTTGCTAATCTTGATGGAAAGCACAAGGCAGATTTTGTTAGAGACTTGCATTCCAAGGTTCGGGCTAATATTAAGAAGAAGAATGAGCAGTATGCTAGGCAAGCTAAAAAGGGACGAACTAGGGTTATATTTGAACCAGGTGATTGGGTTTGGGTACACCTTAGGAAGGGACGGTTTCCTACCCAACGGAAATCAAAGTTACACCCTCGAGGAGATGGGCCGTTTAAGGTCCTTGAGCAGATTAATGACAATGCCTACAAAATTAATCTTCTTGGTGAGTATGGCGATGTTAATGCTACTTTTAATGTTGCTGACTTAACCTTGTTTGATGTAGGTGACGATTCAGATTCAAGGACGAATCCTTCCAAGGAGGGAGGGAATGATGCGAATCAGCTTGCTACACGCCCTAACCCTAGGAGTGTTCATGATCCCTTGCTTGGAGTTGGAGGCCCGATGACTAGAAGCAGAGCTAAGAGAGTGAGAGAGGCATTATTGAGCCTAGTCCAAGAGGTGCAAATTAAAGAAAGAGCAGCTGGGCCAAGTTCAGAGTTGAGATGGATCACTTATCTGTCTTTTGTAGAAGATGCACATGGGTCAGCTTGGAGCCCAAGTTTGGAGCAGGCCAAAAATTATGTTTAATTTAATTAGTTTTATTTTTAGGCCTTTATGTTTATGGGCCAAAATGTTTAATTAGTTTTAAATTTGTTTTTAATATTTTGGGCTTTTATGTCTATGGGCCTAACTGAGTATTAGGGTTTTATTAACATCCTTAGAGGATCCATCATACCTTGTAGCCTCCTAGACGAATTGCCTATATAAGGAATTCGTGTATGCCTTTGCAATTATTCAGTTTCTGAATTATTGAGTTTCTCTAGATTAAGAGCTTCCCTGTTGTTATTGGGCAAATAACTTGAACTTGAACTTACCAAGGATCCTTCCTTGTTAAGGGTTCACTCTATTGCGATAACCAATATCATCCCACAGTTTGGTATCCAAACACTCCGTTTCGATCCTTCGGGTACGCGAACGCATCATTTTCAGAATGACGCGAATCAGCTTGCTACACGCCCTAACCCTAGGAGTGTTCATGATCCCTTGCTTGGAGTTGGAGGCTCGATGACTAGAAGCAGAGCTAAGCGAGTGAGAGAGGTATTATTGAGCCTAGTCCAAGAGGTGCAGACCAAAGAAAGAGTAGCTGGGCCAAGTTCAGAGTTGAGATGGATCACTTATCTGTCTCTTGTAGAAGATGCACATGGGCTAGCTTGGAGCCCAAGTTTGGAGCAAACCAAAAATTATGTTTAATCTAATTAGTTTTATTTTTGGGCCTTTATGTCTATAGGCCCAATTGGGTATTAGGGTTTTATTAACATCCTTAGAGGATCCATCATACCTTGTAGCCTCCTAGCCGAATTGCCTATATAAGAAATTCGTGTATGCCTTTGCAAAATAATTTTTGAGATTAATATTATTCAGTTTCTGAATTATTGAGTTTCTCTAGATTAAAAGCTTCCCTCTTGTTTTGGGTAAAGAACTTGAACTTGAACTTACTAAGGATCCTTCCTTGTTAAGGGTTCACCCTATTGCGATAACCAAGGTCATCCCACAGTTTGGTATCCAAACACTCCATTTTGATCCTTCGGGTACGCGAATGCATCATCCTCATTGCTATAGGGAAGACAACAAAGTGTATGAATAAGCTAGCCAATGGGGGTCATCTTTGTTTGAAAGATGTTTTGAGAGGATTTTATGAGTTTGGCTCAAGAGAGAGCTGTTGTTTCTGTAAGTCTGGTTTTCTTTTTTTTTAGCACCCCGTAGTTCACAATACAAAGAGTGTGAGAGAGATGAGAATGAGAGAGAGAGAGAGATGAGGGATGAGGGTGGTTCTGTGAGAGAGGAGGGGAAGAGAGAAATGAGAGATGAGGGTGGTTCCGTGAGAGAGGAGGGGAAGAGAGAGAGAGAAATGAGAGATGAGGGTGGTTCCGTGAGAGAGGAAGGGAAGAGAGAGAGAGAGAAATGAGGGATGAGGGTGGTTCCGTGAGAGAGGAGGGGAAGAGAGAGAGAGAAATGAGAGATGAGGGTGGTTTCGTGAAAGAGAAGTGGAAGAGAGTGTGCCCGTTAACTGGGACATAACCAAATGACGCCGCATGAAGAAAAAATCAAGTGTACTGGTTTTTTTTTTTAAAAAATAATCCACATCATATGCATGAATGAGAAATTAAAATGTCATGTAAGCATTTAACTGCCACACAAGCACTTAACGGTGTCACATCAGCATTTCCGTCACCAGTTAACAGGCCTCACTAACGGAGGACCATTTTGTTATGGATGTCCTATTTTTCAGAGACGATTTTGTAGTTTTCTATCTTTCAGGGACGATTTTGTCCGAACCTGAATCTTTGGAGGACTCAAATGTAGGTTTACTCTTATATATTAAACAAAACAACCAAATATTTTTATACGTGATAACCACATATATAAACAGACTAATTACATAGCGTTGAGGAATATTTTGGTCATTTCACCTCATGTGACAGACACTTGGAAGTTCATTTTACTTAGCATTCAAATATCTTTTTCTTAAGTTGCCAAATCTAAGGGGAGTAAACTCACAAAATTATGAAAAAGAAAAAAAAAATGAAAAGAGACAATTATGAGTGGGTGACTTAAATAAAAATATTTCTTATTGGGTGATTGAGAAAAAAAAAATTCTTAGTGGATGACATGAGGAATGCAGGTGAATTTTTGGAATTACTCTTCACTTGAGGTTATATACATTGGTAGAACGATGGCGGCCAAAGACACACACCTTTCACATATCTAGTGAGGAATGCACTATCACACTCCAGGATGTGTATGTATTGCTTGGTCTACGTGTAGATGGCGAAGTAAGTAGGCTGCTCTTTGCATGATTGGGAGGAGCTTTGTGGGAATCTGTTGGACGAAGTGCCAACAAGGAGAAACTTAGAGGATTCAAGAGTGAGGATGAAGTAGTTGAAGGAGACATTTGACGAATGCCCAACTGATGCTCTAAATAATGTCGTGGAGTGTTATGTTAGGGCGTACATTCTTTTGTTGATTGGGGTATTTCTTGATAGTATTGGGGACTTGGTCTATATCATGTACTTAAAGCTGCTAAAGAATTGAGACGTTGTGGGCCGCATCAAATGGGGATCAGGATTGTTGACATACTAGTATAAAAGCCTCTACAATGCTGCTCTAGGTCATCTGATAAAGTTTGTAGGGTGTGCTGTCTTGTTACAAACTTGGGTGTATGAGAGATTTCCCTTCATATGTTCGCAACCACCAGTAAATCGGAATGTAGTAGGGTCACTTGCAAGCAGGTCAGTATATTTAATTTAATTATCATGTTATGTAGTTTGTGTGTCAATATACATGAATTAGTTGATAACGGAGTTTTGTTTTATAGTAGATAGATAATATTTGATGAGTTATGAAAATATTGTAGATGTAGACTTCTCTTGAGTTTTTCCCATATCACATGCCCTTAAAACCACTTAGAGTATCGAAAGGGGTTTGATCAGCTTAGAAATGATTAGGTAAGAATTAGTTAATAGTTTTTATTAGGAATCTCAATGATTACTCGAGTTGGTTGTAGAAAAAATTAATCATATTATCCATTTGCATCTATGTACAGATTGTGTGGCAACCTTCTGTGGTGGCAGACCTTTCGTATTACTGTCAACAGGAGGAGGCAATTTAGGCGGCTAAGGTACCCTTTATTATGTTTTCATATTGTGAAGGGACATAATCTAGATAGGGTGGTACATCAGTTTGGAGGCCACTAGCAGATTACCATAGCTATCACATTCTATAATCAAGACTTAGAGGGAATTGCTTGAAAAGGAAAGGGGAATGGTTGTGGACTCATTACCATTAGGCGTATTATATGCAATGGAATCAGAGACATGATGCGGTTGTACAATTTGATGGATCTATTAGGGTGGATCCGAAATACATGCCATGGTATCTCCGAATCACTCGGAGGTAGATGAGTGCGCATAACATAATTGTACAGGATCAAGTGAGTGCAAAGTGTGATATATGTTTATATTTATTAAGTTTTCTTATAGAAAAATGGTTATGATAAAATNAGTTTGGAGGCCACTAGCAGATTACCATAGTTATCACATTCTATAATCAAGACTTAGAGGGAATTGCTTGAAAGGGAAAGGGGAATGGTTGTGGACTCGTTACCATTAGGCGTATTATATGCAATGGAATCAGAGACATGATGCGGTTGTACAATTTGATGGATCTATTAGGGTGAATTCGAAATACATGCCATGGTATCTCCGAATCACTTGGAGGTAGATGAGTGCGCATAACATAATTGTACAGGATCAAGTGAGTGCAAAGTGTGATATATGTTTATATTTATTAAGTTTTCTTATAGAAAAATGGTTATGATAAAATTCATCATGTTGATTCAATGAATATAGGCGCCACACTAGTCGTCACATCAGAGGCCGACTCAACAATATACTTACAGGTAGCATCCGATCACGATGGATGAGCTTAATATCATGCAAGGCCATATAGCACATATTTACGCTAATTAGGGACTAATTCCACTTAATATTTTACCACATTATCAAGCATCATCAATCCATGCACAATGGGCCCAACCTACGATGGGAATGCAATATCAATAGTTGCAGATGGCAAAGCATTTTCAATAGTCGTAGATGGAAAATTAGTTTGAGTAGCCGGTGATGGTAGGACAACATCATTCATCTAGATCAGGGTCGTCACACCGGCGCTTTGGTTCACGAGCTAGGTCATCAGAACATACATGTGCTGCATCATCATCTCACTCATCAGTACATGTTGAGGACCATGACAATGGGGGCATTATGTTTGGAGGCATTATGGATCAAACATTGCACTAGATGCCACATGTTGCTCAGGATATGGCCGCTATTGATATGAAGCATAATACGTATTTCCCCGAGCACTCTCCCGATTATAACTTTATGGGGATTGATGTGAATGTCCCTACATCAACTTATGATGTTGTTGGAGAGGGACCGAGTGAGGCACTTTTCTTTGTGTTCAACGAGCAGCCCATGACACCACAACTTGACCCACCACGTTTTCATACATCTTAGTATGGTCAGATATTAGATTTCCCGACAAAGATGGATGATTTCACGAGGCCATTAGTTAGCTCGGGTAAGCAGCCACCTAGTAACGGAGGTTGACCTAAACAATAGATAACAGAGTGCCGTTGTTATACAGGAGGTTGACTAGGACATGGTGGACATGGGCAGAGGCAGTAGTGTAGACATTTTTATGATGTAATTTTTATATTTTGCTTCATAATAAATATTTGTATTTAATGTAATGTATAAATGAAAAAATTGTTTGTTGACATAATTTGAGCTTTTCTTTTGATCTCATAACACATACATTTGAATGTTTAAATTAATATCTAAATTACATAAAACATCACTATTAATTCCTACAAGTGTTATGTCAGCTTTGCAAAGCATCCAATCCCCTCCAATGAAGCCATGACAGCTGGTGGCGATAATGTTATTAAATCCAATACACTCTACATTACGATTTTGCATCCATTGATTACCATCGGATTGTGTCTCGGTCAAAATGAGGAGACTGACTTTGTGAGAACAAGTTACCCAACGTGCAATGTCTAGAAAGTCAGGATGTGTCACACATTTACAATTCCATATTGTAATGTTGATGTCGTATGACTGCAAATAATTTCCATAAAGTTGTGGATCAATAGGTAGCAGTTCTAAATCCAAATGAGTCCAAATCATGTTATGCCTTGTTTCAATCTATTACTTATTATCATATGCATGACTTGTGTGACACTCTTGTGTGGCACAATATCGAGTGAAGGTTTGTAAAAGTTCAGGATCATATGATAACAATCACAATTTATGTCAATGTAGTTAGGTTGCATATATAATCATCATTGATTGACAGCTTTCACATATTTATGTGTGTAAGGATTTTTCTTATAAAAGGACATTGATTTCCACAGAAATTATAAGTTTGAAAGGTAATGCATAATGTTTGTTGGATTCACCTATATGTCATGAAGTGCCTCATCGGAGATAATATTGAACAAACTTCCCGACAAAAATCCCTACGTATATTGGTCATTCTCTCCAAATCATTCAAGATCCATGACATATTCTTCTTATGGAAACAACATTTAGCTGAAAAAATACATATTTGTTAGTTTAAGTTACTTTAAAATAAATTGTGAATATAATATAAATAAGACAACATAAAGATAAACATGTTTTTATGGTACATACAAAGTACAAAAATAACTAATACAATAGTTACAATACAATTTCACACTTTCACACACATCTTAAAGTGGTAACTTTATTCGTCGTTCGTCATATAGTCTGAATAACTCATTATGCGCTCAACTTCCACATAGAATAACTCATGATTCATAGTAACATCTTGTTCCTTAGCAAGTTTTAAAAAATAGTACTGCTATCTACTCACCAACATTCGATTATTTTCTTTTTGAATTTGTAAAATCACGTTTTCATAATCATGTTGATTATTTTGATCAATTAGTAAGGAAATCTATAAACAAGAGGTGCTCCAATGGATTGTAGTTGTTACACAAAATCTCCGGCCTTATCAGTTTGACAAGCACATTCACGACGCAAGCTTGCATAATATTCTCTAGTCTCATAATGTTTTTCGCTTTCATAGTCATCATTAAACTTTGGTAATAATCACACAACATGACCACGAGATGTGTCATGTCTTCTTTGCATAATGTCTCAACTTATTTAAAATAGTATATTACAATATCTGAAATTTGAATATTACATAAATAACATGATCTTAATTACATATGTTTCCTGTCCTTAATGCTATATTAATGCTAGGAGTCATTTGGTGTAGGAATTTTTTTCTTTTTATTTGGGAATCACAACTTGAAAAACTAAGATTTCATTGTTTGGTACAAAATTTCAAAAAAAAAAAAAAAAATTCCTAGGCAAGTAGGATTCCTAGGAATAGTTTTAGGATAAATTTCTCACAAAAAAATCCCATGGAATTGGGGAATTTTTTTAAAATGTAAAATGTCTCTTTTACTCATTACCCTCATCCCCAAAATCACTATTGATTTATTGCATGCAGCAATTATAGTTCTTCAATTTTCTCCATGGCTTCTTGTCCCTAAGCTTAGAGCCATACTGTTGAGCTTCGTTGACGATCCCCACCATCTCTGTTGTCATCTCTGTTCATAGTCGTCGCTATTTGCTATCTATTGATCCTTTTATCTTTTTTTTTTTCTCTCTCAGCGCACCAATATTTCTTACTTTCACTGAATAGAGCACAAATTCAATATTTTTTCTTTCTCTCCGATCATCAAGCTTTCAAAAGCTCAAAAACCCAGATCCCTTTAAAGCCTTCTTCAAGAGTAGCAATTGAAGCTCCACTAGTAGTAATATCACTGAAGTCTAAAAATAGAGTTCCCCAATTTTGATTTCCTTTAAACTCAAAATGCACAGCTCCACCATTGCAACAATCCATCTCCAAGTTTGGTAACGCACAAGTCTGTTTCTTTCGTAAAGGGTAAAACAATTTAGCTTAGAAATTTGATACTAGCCCTTTGATGCTTGAATATAATTTTATTACTTTTTTTTTATAAACAATATAATTTCATTAGTTTTTTTTTTTAAGGATAATGAAATACTACAACTCATGGACTTTATTTTTGTGGAGAAGAATAAAATATCAGATTCGGTATAATTTTTATATTCTAATTTTAGTCAACAAAAAAATTAAAAAATTAATTAACAATGTACAATTTTTACATGATTGTGGGCAGCAATTCTTTCTACCACTTGAATCTTTCTTATAACTTTTTGGTTGNGGGCAGCAATTCTTTCAACCACTTGAATCTTTCTTATAACTTTTTGGTTGATTTTGAGCAAGCTTCTTCAAATGGATTCATTATTTCCATGACTATCCTTGATCTTCATTTCAATATTTGAAAAATTTATTTTTCTGGATAAATTTGCAATAGTTACTAACTCATTTGAATCTTTGTTATTATTTATTTTTGTCACTTTGTGCTTAAAAAATATATTTTTTTTCATATTACTTGTTATATGTGTGTCTCACAATAAAAATGACATATAATATCAATCTATTTATTTTTTATCCAAATTTAGATAGGGATTTTTTAAAAAAATAACCTAGGTTCCTAAGAAAGTAGCATTTGAACCAAACATCAAGATGTAAGATTCCCAAATATGTTTATAGCCAACCAAACATAAATTGTAACATTCTTAAGAACAAGATTCTTAGGAATGATGTTTTCTGAGAACAAAAAATATTCTTTGTACCATATGCCACCTTAATGTCGTTTACAGATGAAAAAGAATAAATAACGTCTAACATTGGAGATCTAGATGGAGATGAATATGAAAGAAATTGAACCAAAACTAAACGATAAGAAAACGGAATTGTAAAAGGTCATCAAGGTCAATCTTCATTGGACATATCTATGTCAGATTGACACTTTGGTTATTTACTAAGGTGAGTCCACACATATGCATTTACTATATTACCATCTTCTATTGCTTCTATGGTACTACTTTCACAATCCATTCACATCATTCTTATACTTAAATGATTATTTTGTTCTCTGATGTGATACAAAACTAATCGTACCTCCATAATATTTTGCATTTGCATGTTTATTGCCAAACATCGTGGAGCACAAATATTTTGAATCATAGCCAACTTGCGTAAAGTTTTATATTCAACTTCTTTGTGTGTCATTCCATCAACATTATACTATGTACTTGGGTAAAGTCATACAACATAGGGTCTAACAGATACCAAGATTAATTATTTAACATCCATTGATACCCATATAGTCAAAAATTGTCTCTGGGCATATATTGAAATATCATTTTCATAACATGTTAATCATCAATATGAACATAATACTTAGTCATACAAATTCATATGAATTAAGCAATAAGTTTATTAAAATGTTAAATTATACATACAACAAAGACAATTCAACTTGGACAAGATAAATAAAATGCAATGGAAACAATGTCATGATTGATCTTCCCCTCTGTTCAAACATCTCCACCTGTTATGACCTTCAATGCAACAAAGGCTGCATCTTAGTTTGCTCCCAAAAGCTTGGCCTCAATCCATCTTGTTGCATATGCAACTTGAAACTGAGCGGCCTATTGTCTAGAGCATTGCAAGGTTGGAGATTACTTTTAGTCCCTCTACAATTGGCCAATACTCATCTCCACTAATTGGGTAAAACTGTCCATTATAAGCATTAACCAAGTATTGAGTAAAGTAAATTTGATCCACATAACCCATGCATCAACTGCAATGGAGGCACAAGCAGAAATCACATGCGAACATAAGATATGGAGGGCTTGAAACTTACCACATCCGTACATTCTCTCATTTAGATTGAGAGTAAATGTTTGTCCGCTAATTCTTCCAACAGAATTGAATCTCTCATTCACTTCAAATGATCCAGTATCCTTATCAAATAGTATTGGCCGATATGAAGAGGAATACCACCTATTATCACGCATCCTCTATCCACTATTGCCCACTAGCTAGCATTGCCTGAGCTTTTTTTCGTCAGTCCATGAAAACATTGTTTATTATGTAATACGTGGTTTTGACAAAAGAAGTAATAGGCATGTTGCGGAACCCCTTCAATGTGTCATTCACATTTTCTACCATATTGGTCATCATTAGGACATACTATCTCCTCTCAGTGTCCCCATGTTAAATCCATTTTTCCGTATTAATATCATTTATATACTTCTATGAATGGTCGTCTAGGCACTCGCTTTGTATCTCCTTTATTAAGTCCTCAAATTTGAGTGACTCAAGCTAGACACTTATGAAACAAAACGTTAAATTAAATCTTAGTTTTCTGGAAAAATTGAAAGTAATAATTAATTGCTTAATTAGATTCATATTCTAATCGGCTCTATAGATTTTGTGCTTCACACCAACATCCTTCAAGAAATTGTTCTAATTGCTCACTACGTGATGCAAGTAGAAAAAATTATGTGTCAATGGTGGACGCTAGCCAACCTATTCATCTTCAATAGATGATAGGATGCTAACATGCAAGTCTGAAATTAGTGCTAGAATCTGCATGTCTCGAACAACCTGTCATCTCATAAGCATAAAAAACCATGACCACACATGTTTAGTTTCACCTTCCACCATGCAATAAGCAAGAGGCAAGGGTTACCAAGAGTTGTACTGTGTAGAGGCGATCAATAGTGTGCCCTGGTATTTTTCGTAGAGGAACGTCCTATCAACCTGAACAACTAGCTTAAAAAAATAAAATGCATCAATGCATGACTTAAAGGTCCAAAGTACATGTCAAAATCTTTTCAATGTAGGATTATTTGGTGGTCTTCTTATCCACCGATCATTTAGACACCATTCAACCACAATTTCGGGTGCATATGCTTCTAATGCTGCCATTTATCTAGGTAAAACATTGTAATTATCTTTCTAGTCACCATAGACTGAAGCAATTGTTATTTGCTTTGCAAGCCACGCTTTCTTGTATGATATTTGGTAGGAGAAAGTGATGCGTTCTCGTCACCTGAAGGATCGAAATGGAGTGCTTGGATACCAAATTGTGGGATGACCTTGGTTATCGCAATAGGGTGAACCCTTAACAAGGAAGGATCCTTGGTAAGTTTAGTTTCGGTTCTTTGCCCAAGAACAACAGAGAAGTTCTCAATCCAGAGAAACTCAATAATTCAAAAACTGAATAATATTAATCTCAAAAACTGTTTTGCAAAGGCATACTCGAATTCCTTATATAGGCAATTTGACTAAGAGGCTACAAGCTAAGATGGATAATCTAAGAATGTTAATAAGATCCTAATACCCATTTTGGCCCATAGACATAAAGGCCTAAAATATTAAAAATGAATTTAAAACTAATTAAACGTTTTAGCCCATAAACATAAAGGCCCAAAAATAAAACTAATTAGAACTAATTAAATTAAACATAATTTTTGGTCTGCTCTAAACTTGGGCTCCAAGCTGGCCTATGTGTACCTTCTACAAGAGACAGATAAGTTATCCATCTCAACTCTGAACTTGGCCCAGCTGCTCTTTCCTTGGTCTGCACCTCTTAGACTAGGCTCAACAGTGCCTCTATCACTCGCTTAGCTCTGCTTCTAGTCATCGGGCCTCCAACTCCAAGCAAGGGATCATGAACACTCCTAGGGTTAGAGCGTGTAGCAAGCTGATTCGCATCATTCCTTCTTTCCTCGAAAGGATTCGTCCTTGATGAACACACTTTTTATACAGTAGTTAACCCTCATATTTAGCTTCTTAAACCTCTTTTGGGCCTATTTGATTGGGCTTGGGCCTCATTTCATGACTTTGGATCCATTTGTGCCTAATTGTAATTTTTAGCAATATTGAGCATTTTATGCTGTCTTTGTGTTTCATGAATATCTTTAGTTTTGTATGTTTAAAAATTTCGAGTCATACCTTGTAAGAAAGCTGAGAGAATTATCTACAACTTTCATTCAGGGCTCCAAAGCCAATTCGGACGTTCAGAAGGTCATATGCAACCTGGAAACCAAAGAAGAGATGCTGTTGCAGGATCCTGACCCGCATGTAGTGTTTGGACCATAACTTGAGCTTTAGGTGTTATATGGACTTGAAACTGATCCCATTGAAAAGATAACAGAAAGAGATTCAATTGTTATGAAGACTGGTTCACCATATTGTATAGTTTAGATGGTCTTATTTTCTGTCGAAGTTGGCTGATGGTTCCAAAAACCTGTTGGCACTTAAATGGGCCTAACTTCTTCATCACAAGTCCAATTGAGCTCAAACCAAAGCCCAATGAAAGCTAAGGCCCATGGGAATAAGTGTGACCTAAGGGCAATTTGGGTGTGCATGTATTTTTGAAGGTCTATATGTTCAGAAGGAGGCAGTCGAAATCAGAATCAAGACTTAGGATATTTTAGACAGCTTTTCAAGTTTTCTTAGTCTTTAAGTTTTGTCTCTAGATATTTTGTAAGAACTTGACTTCTCTTTTTCATGAAGGGCTAAATACTCAAATCAATCCAGGTTTTGGCTGTTCTGATTATTAATTCTGAGATTATGTTTTGTTGTTATTCATTTAGTTGTTAATCAAAGTTCTTTCAATCCTCTGAAATATTCTGTTTGAATTGCTTAAATTCGGATTTGGATTATTCATATATTGATTGCTTAATTGCATGTGATAATAGAGAATTGTATGGTTAATTAATGATTCTAAGCTTTTGGACGGATTAATTACCCTTGGCTGGATTTTGGACTTAGGTTAAACTGGACTTGAATGTTTGCTTAATTCATTTAGTCTTAGTTGATCCGAATTCTGGTTGCTTAACCAGTGGATATCCATAGAGGACTGAGAGGCTTCTTGATGTGTTCTAAGGCCAAGAACATAGTTAATAATTAAATGGATCCTTGGAAATTAAGAATGGATTAAAATCAGAATTAGTTGGACTTGGATTGGTTGTTTTCCCTAAAGTTTACCACTTATACTTAATTTTTGTTAATCACTAAAACAAACAAAATCCCTCTGTTTATATGTTTTTAAATATGATTCACTAAATAGAATGATCATTTGGTTCTACTTAGGGTTGCCTTATGCTACAAGTAGCTTAGGTAAACCGACCTTAAACTTTTACTAATTTGAGGAGCCTCGGCAGCTCATCCTTTGGTTCGACTGTGGCCACTATTTTTCTTGCTTTGAGGTTCCCCTCAATGTTTTAGGTTGTCCTTGTGTGAATCCTGTTGATTTGGTTCCATTTTTCCTTGTTTTCTCTTTGATTTGGCTTGAATTAGTGATTTTCGGTTGTACTGTTCCGGCCAAAATTGTGTGCTCCGATTGACCTGAAACTTGGTCAGTTGAAGGAAAATGGGCCAACAATCAATAGTCATTGCTTTTAGCTATGAGGTCTGCGTTTTGTTAGCCAAATTCTACTGTTTTGACCACTTTTCCATTTTTTAAAGATTTTTATTTAATTTTTGAGTTCCATTTTGATCTAGCTTTCATCTTGTGGTGGTAGAAATTTTTTTAAAAATGTTTAGATATATTTTCTAATCTTATTTTAGTGTATTTTTACCTTTATTTTGTGTTTTTGGTGTATTTCTATTTTAGTCAAATTCTATCCTTTTTGTGTGTTTTTGTGCATTGTGGTGTGTTTAGGCGTTTAGCCACTGATTTGCATGGTGTATGACTAGATCTTCTCCTTTTGAATTACTAGAAGTAGACCCTAAAATAGAGAGAACCTTGTATACACTTAATCGAGCACATAGAGCATCTGATAATTTAGATCCAACCATGGCTGAAGATAGACCTCCTGTTGTTATTCATGTTGCTGATCCTGTTGATCAGGCTAATAGAGCTGATAATGCTAATAGGATTGGAAATAATAATAATATGCAAGCTAGGGATAGAACTCTTAAGGATTTGGCTACCCCTGATGTTGCTTATCAACCTTTAGGGATACAATATCCTGAAATTGATACTACTTTCGAATTGAAATTTGGATTGATACACTTGCTGCCAAAATTCCATGGTCTTGCAGGTGAAGATCCTCATAAACATCTCAAGGAATTCCATGTGGTTTGTTCCACAATGAGGCCACAAAGAATATCTGAAGAGCATATCAAGTTGAGAGCATTCCCTTTCTCCCTTGCTGATGCAATTAAGGATTGACTCTTCTACTTATCACAAGGTTCAGTCAGAAATTGGAGTGATATGAAGAAGTTATTTTTGGCAAAGTTATTCCCTGCATCCAGGACTGCTGTCATTCGCAAAGACATATGTGGCATAAGGCAACTGCCAGGGGAGACATTGCATGAGTATTGGGAAAGATTTACCAAGCTATGCTCCAGCTGCCTTCACCATCAGATAAGTGATCAGCTTTTGATTCAATACTTCTATAAGGGCTTGTCACCTCCGGATAGGAGTAACATTGATTCTGCTAGTGGAGGAGCATTAGTAGATAAAACACCAGCTGCTGCCAAAGCTTTGATTTCCAATATGGCTGAAAATTCCTAGCAGTTTGGTGTCCGGATTATTCATTCCACTAAGGGAGTCAATGAAGTTGGTGTATCACTTGCTGACCAACAAAAAATGGAGCACAGACTTGATGAATTGACCTCCTTGGTGAGATAGTTAGCAGTAAGACAACAAGTACCTACACCTCAACCTGCAAGCTTGTGTGGCATTTGCGTTTGTTCATCTCATCCCACAAATGCATGCCCTACACTTCAAAATGGAGATTTTGGATTTCAGAATCCCTCTGTAGCTGCAGCAGGTGTTTTTCCTAGTAGACCCCAATACCAACCGCANGGTGGACGCTAGCCAACCTATTCATCTTCAATAGATGATAGGATGCTAACATGCAAGTCTGAAATTAGTGCTAGAATCTGCATGTCTCGAACAACCTGTCATCTCATAAGCATAAAAAACCATGACCACACATGTTTAGTTTCACCTTCCACCATGCAATAAGCAAGAGGCAAGGGTTACCAAGAGTTGTACTGTGTAGAGGCGATCAATAGTGTGCCCTGGTATTTTTCGTAGAGGAACGTCCTATCAACCTGAACAACTAGCTTAAAAAAATAAAATGCATCAATGCATGACTTAAAGGTCCAAAGTACATGTCAAAATCTTTTCAATGTAGGATTATTTGGTGGTCTTCTTATCCACCGATCATTTAGACACCATTCAACCACAATTTCGGGTGCATATGCTTCTAATGCTACCATTTATCTCGGTAAAACATTGTAATTATCTTTCCAGTCACCATAGACTGAAGCAATTGTTATTTGCTTCGCAAGCCACGCTTTCTTGTATGATATTTGGTAGGAGAAAGTGATGCGTTCTCGTCACCTGAAGGATCGAAATGGAGTGCTTGGATACCAAATTGTGGGATGACCTTGGTTATCACAATAGGGTGAACCCTTAACAAGGAATGATCCTTGGTAAGTTTAGTTTCGGTTCTTTGCCCAAGAATAACAGAGAAGTTCTCAATCCAGAGAAACTCAATAATTCAAAAACTGAATAATATTAATCTCAAAAACTGTTTTGCAAAGGCATACTCGAATTCCTTATATAGGCAATTTGACTAAGAGGCTACAAGCTAAGATGGATAATCTAAGAATGTTAATAAGATCCTAATACCCATTTTGGCCCATAGACATAAAGGCCTAAAATATTAAAAACGAATTTAAAACTAATTAAACGTTTTAGCCCATAAACATAAAGGCCCAAAAATAAAACTAATTAAAACTAATTAAATTAAACATAATTTTTGGTCTGCTCTAAACTTGGGCTCCAAGCTGGCCTATGTGTACCTTCTACAAGAGACAAATAAGTTATCCATCTCAACTCTGAACTTGGCCCAGCTGCTCTTTCCTTGGTCTGCACCTCTTGGACTAGACTCAACAGTGCCTCTATCACTCGCTTAGCTCTGCTTCTAGTCATCGGGCCTCCAACTCCAAGCAAGGGATCATGAACATTCCTAGGGTTAGAGCGTGTAGCAAGCTGATTCGCATCATTCCTTCTTTCCTCGAAAGGATTCGTCCTTGATGAACACATTTTTTATACAGTAGTTAACCCTCATATTTAGCTTCTTAAACCTCTTTTGGGCCTATTTGATTGGGCTTGGGCCTCATTTCATGACTTTGGATCCATTTGTGCCTAATTGTAATTTTCAGCAATATTGAGCATTTTATGCTGTCTTTGTGTTTCATGAATATCTTTAGTTTTGTATGTTTAAAAATTTTGAGTCATACCTTGTAAGAAAGCTGAGAGAATTATCTACAACTTTCATTTAGGGCTCCAAATCCAATTCGGACGTCCAAAAGGTCATATGCAACCTGGAAACCAAAGAAGAGATGTTGTCGCAGGATCCTGACCCGCATGTAGTGTTTGGACCATAACTTGAGATTTAGGTGTTATATGGACTTGAAACTGATCCCATTGGAAAGATAACAGAAAGAGATTCAATTGTTATGAAGACTAGTTCACCATATTGTATAGTTTAGATGGTCTTATTTCCTGTCGAAGTTGGCTGATGGTTCCAGAAACATGTTGGCACTTAAATGGGCCTAACTTCTTCATCACAAGTCCAATTGAGCTCAAACCAAAGCCCAATGAAAGCTAAGGCCCATGGGAATAAGTGTGACCTAAGAGAAATTTAGGTGTGCATGTATTTTTGAAGGTCTATATGTTCAGAAGGAGGCAGTCGATATCATAATCAAGACTTAGGATATTTTAGACAGCTTTTCAAGTTTTCTTAGTCTTTAAGTTTTGTCTCTAGATATTTTGTAAGAACTTGACTTCTCTTTTTCATGAAGGGCTAAATACTCAAATCAATCCAGGTTTTGGCTGTTCTGATTATTAATTCTGAGATTATGCTTTGTTGTTATTCATTTAGTTGTTAATAAAAGTTCTTTCAATCCTCTGAAATATTCTGTTTGAATTGCTTAAATTCGGATTTGGATTATTCATATGTTGATTGCTTAATTGCATGTGATAATAGAGAATTGTATGGTTAATTAATGATTCTAAGCTTTTGGACGGATTAATTACCCTTGGCTGGATTTTGGACTTAGGTTAAACTGGACTTGAATGTTTGCTTAATTCATTTAGTCTTAGTTGATCCGAATTCTGGTTGCTTAACCAGTGGATATCCATAGAGGACTGAGAGGCTTCTTGATGTATTCTAAGGCCAAGAACATAGTTAATAATTAAATGGATCATTGGAAATTAAGAATGGATTAAAATCAGAATTAGTTGGACTTGGATTGATTGTTTTCCCTAAAGTTTACCACTTATACTTAATTTTTGTTAATCACTAAAACAAACAAAATTCCTCTGTTTATATGTTTTTAAATATGATTCACTAAATAGAATGATCATTTGGTTCTACTTAGGGTTGCCTTATGCTACAAGTAGCTTAGGTAAACCGACCTTAAACTTTTACTAATTTGAGGAGCCTCGGCAGCTCATCCTTTGGTTCGACTGTGGCCACTATTTTTCTTGCTTTGAGGTTCCCCTCAATGTTTTAGGTTGTCCTTGTGTGAATCCTGTTGATTTGGTTCCATTTTTCCTTGTTTTCTCTTTGATTTGGCTTGAATTAGTGATTTTCTGTTGTACTGTTCCGGCCAAAATTGTGTGCTCCGATTGACCTGAAACTTGGTCAGTTGAAGGAAAATGGGCCAACAATCAATAGTCATTGCTTTTAGCTATGAGGTCTGCGTTTTGTTAGCCAGATTCTACTGTTTTGACCACTTTTCCATTTTTTAAAGATTTTTATTTAATTTTTGAGTTCCATTTTGATCTAGCTTTCATCTTGTGGTGGTAGAAATTTTTTTAAAAATGTTTAGATATATTTTCTAATCTTATTTTAGTGTATTTTTACCTTTATTTTGTGTTTTTGGTGTATTTCTATTTTAGTCAAATTCTATCCTTTTTGTGTGTTTTTGTGCATTGTGGTGTGTTTAGGCGTTTAGCCACTGATTTGCATGGTGTATGACTAGATCTTCTCCTTTTGAATTACTAGAAGTAGACCCTAAAATAGAGAGAACCTTGTATACACTTAATCGAGCACATAGAGCATCTGATAATTTAGATCCAACCATGGCTGAAGATAGACCTCCTGTTGTTATTCATGTTGCTGATCCTGTTGATCAGGCTAATAGAGCTGATAATGCTAATAGGATTGGAAATAATAATAATATGCAAGCTAGGGATAGAACTCTTAAGGATTTGGCTACCCCTGATGTTGCTTATCAACCTTTAGGGATACAATATCCTGAAATTGATACTACTTTCGAATTGAAATTTGGATTGATACACTTGCTGCCAAAATTCCATGGTCTTGCAGGTGAAGATCCTCATAAACATCTCAAGGAATTCCATGTGGTTTGTTCCACAATGAGGCCACAAAGAATATCTGAAGAGCATATCAAGTTGAGAGCATTCCCTTTCTCCCTTGCTGATGCAATTAAGGATTGACTCTTCTACTTATCACAAGGTTCAGTCAGAAATTGGAGTGATATGAAGAAGTTATTTTTGGCAAAGTTATTCCCTGCATCCAGGACTGCTGTCATTCGCAAAGACATATGTGGCATAAGGCAACTGCCAGGGGAGACATTGCATGAGTATTGGGAAAGATTTACCAAGCTATGCTCCAGCTGCCTTCACCATCAGATAAGTGATCAGCTTTTGATTCAATACTTCTATAAGGGCTTGTCACCTCCGGATAGGAGTAACATTGATTCTGCTAGTGGAGGAGCATTAGTAGATAAAACACCAGCTGCTGCCAAAGCTTTGATTTCCAATATGGCTGAAAATTCCTAGCAGTTTGGTGTCCGGATTATTCATTCCACTAAGGGAGTCAATGAAGTTGGTGTATCACTTGCTGACCAACAAAAAATGGAGCACAGACTTGATGAATTGACCTCCTTGGTGAGATAGTTAGCAGTAAGACAACAAGTACCTACACCTCAACCTGCAAGCTTGTGTGGCATTTGCGTTTGTTCATCTCATCCCACAAATGCATGCCCTACACTTCAAAATGGAGATTTTGGATTTCAGAATCCCTCTGTAGCTGCAGCAGGTGTTTTTCCTAGTAGACCCCAATACCAACCGCAGCAGCAGCCTAGATATGATCTGTACTCCAACACTTACAACCCTAGTTGGAGGGATCATCCAAATTTTCGATATGGCAATGCTGCAGCACCACAACAGCAATCCTCCCAACAATAGCAGTAGCAGTATAGGTAACCATACCAACAACAAAACCAATTTCAACCAACTAGGCAGAGCCAGTTTTAACAAATTAGGCTATCATTCCAGCAGCAGCCTATGCAGCTAGCCGGCCCGTCAACATTCAAACTTGAGCCTTCATTGGAAGATTTGGTGAAGCAGATGGCCACTAGCAACATTCAATTCCAACAGAGGGCAAAGTCCACCATGCAGAATCTGGAAACGCATATTGGACAATTGACATCATCAGTGAGTCAGTTGCAGTCCAAGGGTTCTGGCAAATTTCCTTCTCAGACAATTCCTAATCCAAATGGGAGTAATGTGAGTGCTATCACATTGAGGTCTGGAAAATCCTTGCAAGTCCCAGCCGAGCCTCAACCTGCAAGCGAGTCCTAACCGGTAGAGAAAGCAGTTTCTGAGCCAATCACCCTTGCACTTGAGAGCAAGACGCCTGCAGTAGCTCTTCCCTTTCCACAGAGAGCTACTCAGTACAAGAAGCAAGATGAAGCTGAGAAGGATAGGGAGCTTCTGGAGACTTTCAGGAAAGTGGAAGTTAACATTCCATTGCTAGATGCTATCAAGCAAATTTTTAAATATGCCAAATTTCTCAAGGAATTATTTACCCAGAGGAGGCGGCTGAAAGGTAATAAGAGAATCAGCATGAGTCAAATGTCTAAGCCCTTATTCAACCTCTGCCCCAGAAATGCAAGGATCCAGGAACTTTCACAATTCTATGTGTTATAGGCAATTCCAAGTTTGAGCATGTCATGCTAGATCTAGGCGCTTCTATAAATGTCATGCCTATGTCTGTTTTCAGTTCCCTTGGGCTTGGACCCTTGAATGCCACAGGAGTTGTGATTCAGTTAGCCAACATGAGCAATGCTTATCTAGCTGGATTAATTGAAGATGTGTTGGTTAGAGTTGATGAGCTGATATTTCCTACATATTTTTACATTCTGGAGATGGAGGGACAGTCACAATCTAGCAAGGCTCCACTCATTCTGGGCAGACCATTCCTCAAGACTGCGTGGACCAAGATTGATGTGTATGCGGAAACTCTATCCATGGAGTTTGGCGATTCTGTTGTGTAGTTCAATATTTTTGATGCTATGAAGCATCCCATGGATGAACATTCTATTTTTCACATTGATGTGATTGATGATTTGGTTGAGGATGTGTACTGTCATTTGTGTGTTGATTTACCTGATTTGGATGATTTTGATGATTCTATTCAGTGTCAATCTTGTACTGATTGTGATAGTGATTCTATCTGTACGATTTGTGCTGAGATCTCCATGATGAAAGTTTAAGGTTGGTTTACCTAAGCTACTTGTAGCATAAGGCAACCCTAGGTCAAACCGAAGGATTATTCTATTTAGTGAATCAGTTTTAAGAACATATAAACATGGGGTTTTGTTTATTTCAGTGATTGACAGAAATTAATTATAAGTGGTAAACCTAAAGAAAAACAACCAATCCAAGTCCAACTGATTCTGATTTTAATCTATCATTGATTTTCAATGATCCATTTAATTATTAACCATGTTCTTGACCTTTAAAACACATCAAGAAGCTTCTCAGTGTTCTATGGATGTCCACTGGTTAAGCAACCAGAATTCGGATCAACAGGAGACTAAATGAATTAAGCAAACATTCAAGTCCAGTTTAACCTAAGTCCAGAATCCAGCCAAGGGTAATTAATCCGTCCAAAAGCTTAGAACCATTAATTAACCATACAATCATCTTTTATCACATGCAAACAGAATATGAAAATCCAAATCCAAATTAAGCAATTCAAACAGAATATTTCAGAGGATTGAAAGAACTTGATTAACAACTAAATGAATAACAACAAAGCATAATCTCAAAATCAATAATCAGAATAGCCAAAATCTGGATTGATTGGAGTATTTAGCCCTCCATGAACAAGAGCAGTCAAGTTCTTAAAAAATATCTAGAGAGAAAACTCAAAGACTAAGAAAATTTCAAAAGCTGTCTAAAAATATCCTAAGTCTTTATTCTGATTTCAGCTGCCTCCTTTTGCACATATAGACCTCTAAAAATGCATGCACACCTAAATTTCTCTTAGGTCACACTGATTTCCATGGGCCTTAGTTTTCATTGGGCTTTGGTTTGGACTCAATTGGACTTGTGATGAAGAAGTTAGGCCCATTTAAGTGCCAACAGGTCTCTAGAACCATCAGCCAACTTTGATTGGTAATAAGACCATCTTAAATATATAATCTGGTTAACTAGTCTTCATAGTAATTGAAGCTCTGCGTCTTAGCTTTCCAATGGGACTAGTTTCAAGTCCATATAACATCTGAAGCTCAAGTTATGGCCCAAACACTGCATGCGGGTCAGGATCCTGCGATAGCATCTTTTTTTTGGTTTCCAGGCTGCATATGACATTCTGGACTTCCGAACTGGCTTTGGAGCCCTTAATGAAAGTTGTAAATAATTCTCTCAGCTTTCCTACAAGGTAAGAATATAAATTTTTAGACATCCAGAACTCAAGATATGGATGAAACACAGAGACAGCATAAAATGCTCAGTATTGCTAAAAATTACAATTAGGCACAAATAGATCTAAAGTCATAAAATGAGGCCCAAGCCCAATCAAATAGGCCCAAAAGAGGTTTAAGAAGCTAAATATGAGGGTTAACTATTGTATAAAAAGTGTGTTCATCAAATTCCCTCACACTTAGCTTTTGTACGTCTCGGGCAAAATAGAATTTCAAAACTAAGAAAAGAAAAACAAATTTAAAAATTAAAGAATCACCTCCCAATGATATTTAAGATATGCAGAAGTTCATACCACAAGTAAGATGAGCAATTAAAAATTCAAGGAAGTCACATCATTCATGAAGTAAAATTTTTTCACATCTAAAATCAACAATGAAGGTAACTTCAATTGAAAAACATGAGTCAAGAATGATAGATCCTCACAAGATATACTCACAATCCCTCAAGTGTTTAGAAAGTAGGTACTTCACTCAATCAAACTCATGAAGAGATGTACTACCATAAGCTTGCTTATCTTCTACTTCTCCACTACTCAAACAAATACACACACAAATCAAGAGGACTTTATTTAAAGTTGTAATAAGGCCAAGGTAAAGGTAAATGTATAAATCAAAATGGATATCACAAGGTAAAAACTCAAAGAGAATAAAAGAACATTGGAGAGGAACTCAAATGACAAACATCAAATTTTAAGTGTGTAAAGCATATTCTCCTTCCTTTGCACATATTCCTTCATTTTCTTTTTCTTTTCCTTTTTCACAATTCAGATTTTTTTTTTTAATGAACCAATTGGCGTTTTTTTTTTTTTTTTTTTTTTNTCACTTTGCACATTGGAATTCACAACCTCCACACTTGTACTATTAATTACTCACAAGCATAAGAGCTCCTCCAAGACAATGAACCAATGCTTTCCCATTCCCTAAGGTAAGGTAACAACATGATTTTTTTTGTACATAGGCATATAACGAACTAAGATAAAAAATAGGCAAATAGGTTCAATGAGGGTAATCAAAGGAAAATAATACAAGGTTGGCTATTTGACAAAGTAGCTAAATCAAGAAAGAATGTCTCAATCATGTTCATGTATGCAAATAATAATGTAGCCTAAAAAAGAATCAAGCAAGTTCTAGAGTGAACAAATTCCATGAGTTTAAATCACACAAGAAGGAAAAGAATGGCATAAATGCTAAATTCATCCATTAAAAAGCTCAAAACTTACAAGGCATGTATCTATCAAACTTAGTCACCAATTCAATATCTAAAACCAAGCATGTGAAATTAAGGATGGAAAACAAGTTAATCAATCATGCTATGAACCTTGAAATGTAATTACTTTAAACTTACAGCTTTACAAATTCTACAACATCATTGGAAGGTAATTAAAACAGAAAAATGACAACAAAAATAGAAAAAACAGCAAGAACAACAAACAGAAAATAGCAAATTAACATAAATAGTAAAGTAAACAGAAAACTAATCAACAAAAGCACAACAACAATAAAGTAAACAGAAAACTAATCCACTAAACAGCAAAATAATAAAGTAAACAGAAAACTAATCCACTAAACAGCAAAACAATAAAGCAAGTAAACTACACAGAAATATCTCCCCCACACTTAAATTTTACATTGTCCTCAATATAAAAATTTCAAAAAGTAGCAACATATGACAATTATTAGCAAACAGTCACATAAGGACAAGGAAAATAAAAGAGAGATAAGAAACATCCTTATCAGGGGAGGTAGATGGCATATTGCAAGTGGACCTCCTCCACGATGACCTCTTGAGCGCCTTCATAGAATGGCTTGAGGCGATGCCCATTCACCTTGAAAGTCTTGCTGGTGGACTCACTCGCTATCTCGACTACACCATAAGGAAAAACCTTGGTGACAACAAACGGACCAAGCCACCGAGAGCAGAGTTTACCAGGCATGAGCTTTAGGTGGGAGTTATACAAGAGAACTTTTTGGCCAATAGAGAACTCCTTCCGTAGCACCATGTTATCGTGAAACCTCTTTGTCTTTTCCTTGTAGATGCGGGAGCTCTCATAAGCATCCAAACGAAGCTCCTCAAGCTCTTGGAAGTGAAGCTTTCTCTGGGATCCGGCTTGGCTCAAATCAAGGTTGCACTGCTTGACCGCCCAATAGGCCTTGTGCTCAAACTCCACTAGAAGGTGGCATGCTTTACCAAAAACTATCTGGTAGGAAGACATCCCAATAGGTATCTTGAAAGCAGTCCGATATGCCCACAGAGCATCCTCAAGTCGCAAACTCCAGTCCTTCCTATTAGGTTGGACAGTCTTCTCCAAGATATGCTTGATCTCCCTGTTGGAGACTTCAGCTTGCCCATTGGTCTGAGGGTGGTAATGAGTCGAAACCTTATGCATGACGCCATATTTATTCATTAAAGCCGCTATGGTCCGGTTGCATAAATGGAAACCCTGATCACTAATGATAGCCCTAGAAATGTAAAATCTGCAGAAAATGTTTGATCTAACAAAATCCACAACAACTTTAGAATCATCAGTACGAGTGGCTTTCGCCCCACCCATTAGACATATAATCCACAGCAAGTAAGATGTAAACAAAATCGAAAGAAACAGGAAAAGACTCTATAAAGTCAATACCCCAGACATAAAAAATCTCATAGAATAGTAAAGGCTGCTGGGGCATCTCATGCCTATGGGAAATATTTCCAGTTCTCTGACATTGTTCACAAGATTTACAAAATATGTGTTCATCCTTAAATAAAGTGACCCAATACAATCCAGAGTCTAAGACTTTCCTAGCCGTACGTTGAGAACCAAAATGTCCACCACATGCAAAGGTATGATAAAAGCTAAGAACAGACTGAAACTCATTATCAGGCACACATCTCCTAATGATTTGATCACTACAAAATTTTCAGAGATAGGGATCATCTCACACATAATATTTTGCCTCACTCTTTAACTTGTGTATTTGTGCACGTATGAGATGTGAGGGCAAAGCATGGGTAGCTAGATAATTTACAAGATCTGCATACCATGGAAACTCACCATGCAGCCCTAACTGCTGCTCGTTAGGAAAGGAATCCTGAATGGGCAGTGGATCAGGATCTCACTCTATGCGGCTCAGGTGGTCAGCAACTAGGTTCTCTGCCCCACTCTTGTCTCGGATCTCCACATCAAACTCTTGGAGCAGCAACATCTACCTAATCAGCCGTGGCTTGGCATCTGATTTCTTCAAGAGATACTTCAGAACTGTATGATCTAAAAATACCACAACCTTAGAATCTATCAAATAAGACCTGAACTTATCTAATGCAAAAACAATAGATAAACGTTCTTTTTCGGTGGTTGTGTAGTTTGCTTGAGCAGCATCTAGAGTTCTTAAAGCATAGTAAACCACATGAGAAACTTTGGCCACTCGCTGCGCCAAGACAGCTCCCAAGGCATAGTTAGAAGCATCACACATCAACTCGAATGGGAATGTTCAATCAGGTGGCTAAATGACAGGAGTACTGGTCAGAGCCATCTTCAGGCGGTTGAAAGCTTCCTTGCACTTCTGATCAAACAGAAACTCTACATCTTTCTGCAGAAGGCTAGACAGTAGGATGACTATCTTGCTGAAGTCTCTGATTAAGCGCCGGTAGAAACCTGCATGTCCAAGAAATGACTAAACTTCATGTACGCATGTGAGGTAAGATAAATCAGTAATGACATCAATTTTAGCAGGATCTACCTCAACCCCCTTTCTAGATACTACATGGCCTAAAACTATACCTTGCTCTACCATGAAATGACATTTTTCAAAATTTAAGACAAGGTTAGTCTCAATGCAGCGATGCAGTACTCTAGCTAAGCTATTCAGATAGGCATCAAAAGAAGAACCATAAACAGTAAAATCGTCTATAAACACCTCTATACACTCCTCTAAAAAATCAGANTCCAAGAAATGACTAAACTTCATACACGCATGTGAGGTAAGATAAATCAGTAATGACATCAATTTTAGCAGGATCTACCTCAACCCCCTTTCTAGACACTACATGGCCTAAAACTATACCTTGCTCTACCATGAAATGACATTTTTCAAAATTTAAGACAAGGTTAGTCTCAATGCAGCGATGCAGTACTCTAGCTAAGCTATTCAGATAGGCATCAAAAGAAGAACCATAAACAGTAAAATCGTCTATAAACACCTCTATACACTCCTCTAAAAAATCAGAGAATATACTTACCATGCACTGCTGGAAGGTACCAGAGGCGTTGCAAAGGCCGAAAGGCATCTGTCGGTAAGCAAACGTGCCGAAGGGACATATAAAAGTGGTCTTCTCTTGATCCTTTGGTGCAATATGAATCTGGAAGTATCTAGTGTAGCCATCCAGGAAGCAGTAATGCAATTTTCCAGCTAACCGCTCCAGCATTTGATCGATGAACGGCAGGGGGTAATGATCCTTCCTGGTGGCTTGATTGAGCCTTCTATAATCGATGCAGACCCGCCAGCTGTTCTGCACTAGGGTAGGTAGTAGCTCGTTGTTCTGGTTTGCCACCACTGTGACCCCGAATTTCTTCGGGACGACCTGCACTAGGCTCACCCAAGTGCTGTCAGATATAGGATAAGTGATGCCAGCTTGCAGAAGCTTGGTCACCTCCTTCTTTACCACGTCTAGAATGAGAGGATTTAATCGCCTTTGGAGTTGCCTCACTGGTTTAGTGTCATCTTCAAGTAATATGCGATGCATGCCTGTAGACGGACTAATGCCAGGAATATCTGCTAATGTCCAGCCAATAGCTTGCTTCTGCTCTCGCAGAACCAGGAGCAATCTTTCCTCTTGCTCAGGAAGTAAATTGTTAGCCACAATTACAGGAAACTGCTCTGCAGATGCCAAATACGCATACTTCAGATGCTTAGGTAGAGGCTTCAACTCTAGCTTGGGTGGCTGCACTGTAGAGGGCAGTAATCTAGGTGGCTGAATTCCAATCTCTGCAGACTGAATCTCCTCATGAACAGCAGCTACTGCCTGCTCTGGGGAACCAGAGTCATCATCACGTAAGAAGGTGGAGTGATGAACACACTTTTTATACAATAGTTAACCCTCATATTTAGCTTTTTAAACCTCTTTTGGGCCTATTTGATTGGGCTTGGACCTCATTTCATGACTATGGATCCATTTGTGCCTAATTGTAATTTTCAGTAATACTGAGCATTTTATGCTCTCTCTATGTTTCATGCATATCTTGAGTTATGAATGTCTAAAAATTTCGAGTCTTACCTTATAGGAAAGCTGAGAGAATTATCTACAACTTTCATTCAGGGATCCAAAGCCAGTTCGGAATTCCAGAAGGTCATATGCAGCCTGGAAACTAGAGAAGAGATGCTGTCACAGGATCCTGACCCGCATGCAATGTTTGGGCCATAACTTGAGCTTCAGATGTCATATGGACTTGAAATTGATCCCATTGGAAAGCTAAGACGTAGAGATTCAATTTCTATGAAGACTAGTTAACCACATTATATAGTTTAGTTGGTCTTCTTGTCAGTCAAAGTTGGCTAATGGTTCTAGAGACTTGTTGGCACTTATATGGGCCTAACTTCTTCATCACAAGTCCAATTAAGCCTAAACCAAAGCCCAATGAAAGCTAAGGCCCATGGGAATCAGTATGACCTAAGGGAAATTTAGGTGTGCATGCATTTTTAAAGGTCTATATGTGCAGAAGGAGGCAGCCGAAATCAGAATAAAGACTTAGGATATTTTTAGACAGCTTTTGAAGTTTTCTTAGTCTTTAAGTTTTCTCTCTAGATATTTTGTAAGAACTTAGCTTCTTTTATTCATGAAGGGCTAAATACTCCAATCAATCCAGGTTTTGGCTGTTCTGATTATTAATTTTGAGATTATGCTTTGTTGTTATTCATTTAGTTGTTAATCAAGTTCTTTCAATCATTTGAAATATTCTGTTTGAATTGCTTAATTCGGATTTGGATTTTCATATTCTGTTTGCATGTGATAAAAGAGGATTGTATGGTTAATTAATGGTTCTAATCTTTTGGACGGATTAATTACCCTTGGCTAAATTCTGGACTTAGGTTAAACTGGACTAAAATGTTTGCTTAATTCATTTAGTCTCATGTTGATCCGAATTCTGGTTGCTTAACCAGTGGACATCCATAGAATACTGAGAGGCTTCTTGATGTATTTTAAAGGCCAAGAACATGGTTAATAATTAAATGGATCCTTGGAAATCAAGGATGAATTAAAATTAGAATCAGTTGAACTTGAATTGGTTGTTTTCCTTTAGGTTTACCACTTATAATTAATTTCTGTCAATCACTAAAACAAACAAAACCGCCCTGTTTATATGTTCTTAAAACTGATTCACTAAATAGAATAATCCTTTGGTTCGACCTAGGGTTGCCTTATGCTACAAGTAGCTTAGGTAAACCGACCTTAAACTTTCATTAATTTAAAGAGCCTCGGCAGCTCATCAAATTTTGGCACCGTTGCCGGGGATTGTTCTATCTTTGAATCAATATAATTAATAGTAAAACTGACTTTTAATTTCCCCCTGATTCACCCTACTTGTGTGTGAGTGAGTTTGTGTTCTTTTTAGAGTTTTGGCCACTTTTTCATTACTTTTTGGCCAAGTATCTATTCTATGTGAGGCCTGTGGCCACTATTTTTCTTGTTTTGAGGTTCCCCTCAACGTTTTAGGTTGTTCTTGTGTGAATCATGTTGATTTGGTTACATTTTTTCTTGTTTTCCCTTTGATTTGGCTTGAATTAGTCATTTTCGGTTGTACTGTTTTGGCCAAAATTTTGTGCTCCGATTGATCTGAAACTTAGTCGGTTGAAGGAAAAGGGGCTAACAACCAACAGTCACAGCCTATGGCTGTGAGGTCTGCCTTTTTAAGCTAAATTCCACTGTTTTGACCACTTCTCCATTTTTTAAAAATTTTTTATTTGATTTTTGAAGTTTTGGAAGCCAAACCGAATCTAGAAGCTGCTTTAGCCTTTAACTGCCTCTCTACATGCTCGACTTTATGCACTAAGTCCTCCATCTCTACATAGTGACTCATCTCCACCACTTCAACAATCTCTTGCCTCAAGCCACTAATAAATCGTGCCATGGTTGCCTCACGGTTCTCATCAACATTAGCCCTCATCATGGCTATCTTCATCTCACTGTTGTACTCAGCCACACTCATAGAGCCCTGTTTCAAATATTGCAGTTTCTTGAAACAATCTTTATAGTGATGCCTAGGTACAAACCGTTTCCTCATCATAGCCCTCATATCTGCCTATGACCGAATAGGTCTCTCACCATCTCTACGCCGGTTAATCACTAGTTGATCCCACCAAATACTAGCATAATCAATGAATTCAGCTACTGTCAGCTTCATTTTCTGTTCCTCAGAGTATTCATGACATTCAAAAACATGTTCCATTTTTCTCTCTCATTCTAGGTAAAGTTCAGGATCATTTTTACCCTGAAAGGTAGGAATTCTCATCTTTATACTCCTCAATTTATTATCACGACTAGGGGCTGCCCTCTTCTCTCTTCTGGTCTCGGTTTCACCCTCAGAAGAGACTTCTTCATCCTCCTCAGAATACTGAAATGGTCTAGTTGTTTTAGTTTTTGTCTTAGGTGAAACTAGGCTTTCTAACCTCTTTAATCTATCATCGGTGCCCATTCTCAATGCTACAATTTGGTCTTGAATTGCTTTCATATATGCATCCATATGACTTTTGGTGAATGGTTCTTCCTGATCCATGTTGCACACACTCACCTAACGTGTTTCACTCTTGTTTACACTCAATTGACTTTTTCCTGATAATGCGCTTACCACTCTTGCTTTTTTCCACTCGAATTCCCTTAGAAGCCCTAAATAAGAACTTGCCAAGAACTTATCAAGGAGAAAAAGGTGATGAAAAAAATGACAAGAAAGCCAAACAAGACTCCAAGACAATAACCAGGACTCAAATGAACAATGAACAAGGGTTCCGGTTGAAACAGCACAGAATTGACGACGACCCAAGAAATTTTGATTTAAGAGTCTTTTAGGTTAAACAAAAGTCCACAAATCCCTTTTGATTTCGGCTCTAGAACAATTTTTTTTTTGGTCTCAGTTGGATCTTTTGTTGACCAGAAAAATCAACAGTGTCCATTTTTAACAAACGAGTACACTTTTTCAAGAGGAAACGGCCTTTTGAGCAAAGCACAATCATTTCACTGTGGTCTCATGATTTTAGGCAAATTTCACCGTTCCAGGGGTCAAAACCGCTTTTTCTTGTTTCTAGGGTTATTTTTTCACCTTTTTTTCTTTTTTTTTTTTAGAATTTGAAAAGTACTAAGACTCTACTTAACAAATAGGACTTGGACTCTGCAAACCCTAATTTTCGCACTAGGAATTGTATAGATCTAGGCGTGACTCTTAAACACAAAACAAGGAAAACAACCAAACAATGATGGAAGGGAAAAACAATAGAAAAAATTTGACCAAAAAATTAAAGGACACAACGAAGAAAACACTTAGAATGAAATTGACACGAAAATAAAAAAAAACACAATTGACTCAACAGAAAGAGGGTAGAAGATGATTGACTCAAACAAATAAGATAGATAAAATAAAAGTAGAATAGAGGATTTTAGGAGTATCGATTGAAACTCCAAGGAGCCAAAACTCTGATACCAAATGATGCGTTCTCGTCACCTGAAGGATCAGAACAGAGTGCCTGGATACCAAACTGTGGGATGACCTTGGTTATCTCAATAGGGTGAATCCTTAACAAGGAAGGATCCTTGGTAAGTTCAGGTTCGGTTCTTTGCCCAAGAACAACAGGGAAGCTCTCAATCCAGAGAAACTCAATAATTCAAAAATTGAATAATATTAATCTCAAAAATTATTTTGCAAAGGCATACACAAATTTCTTATATAGGCAATTCGGCTAGGAGGCTACAAGCTAAAATGGAATGTTAATAAAACTCTAATACTCATTTTGGCCTATAGACATAAAGGCCTAAAATATTAAAAATGAATTTAAAACTAATTAAACGTTTTGGCCCATGAACATAAAGGCCTAAAAATAAAACTAATTAAAACTAATTAAATTAAACATAGTTTTCGGCCTACTCCAAACTTGGGCTCCAAGCTGGCCCATGTGCACCTTCTACAAGAGACAGATAAGTTATCTATCTCAACTCTGAACTTGGTCCAGCTGCTCTTTCCTTGGTTTGCACCTCTTAGACTAGGCTCAACAACGCCTCTCTCACTCACTTAGTTCTACTTCTAGTCATCGGGCCTCCAACTCCAAGCAAGGGATCATGAACACTCCTAGGGTTAAAGCGTGTAGCAAGCTGATTCGCATCAGAAAGTACTCTTGATCCACTCATGTATTAGCTTTATTGGCACATTGGCCTTCTCTTGAACCATTCCATTAATGGTTTTCACAATCACCTTAACATCTAATTTATTATGATCTTGTGTTGAGGTGAATTTGTGTAAGTATGAGACTCATTGTACTTTATGATCTCTTAAATTTTGCTCTTGCTTATTATGCAGGCTCAAAGTCACCATTTGCATCCTACACCATAGTTTGATAAACTCAATTTGTTGGATTTGGGCTCCTTCATTTGGAAAGTATGGTGTATGTGATGAGAGTATTGCTTGACAGCTAACTGAAGCTCTTTTTTACTTTCGAACTATTGCCCGATATGCAACTCTTCACCTTTTTGCCAATGGCTGCTCCTATCTATTTCTTTAACATCATTAGTTATCTACATTGCCTCCTAATTGATATATTAATAGTCCTGAGGAAACACTGATTTGATTGGTGCCATATGTTGCGGTCTAGCAGATATTGGTTCCTCATCTAGTAGTTCCATTTTCAGATCTAGCAAATGTTCGTCTTCTTCATCACCCCTGGATTCTCCTCTGTTTGGCATATAATCTCCTTTCTCATCATCACTTGTGTCAATTAGATGATCAATAAAAGAATTGCCACCATTGATATTTTGTTGGTCATCTCCATGTTGGCTCCCTCCAACTTCATATTGTTTAATGGCCTTAGTGTGAACATCTGAATTTAGCCACGGGTCACTACATTCATACACATGGCCTCCTTTTTAGCATACACATTTGACTGAAATTAGCCAAACCACCTTGGAATCCATATGAACTAAGCTTTGATGATAACAATGTTCTACTTCTATCCCTATTTGACTATATGAAAGATATGAACAAGGCAATGAACTTGTGCTACCTCCATCAATTGCTTTAGGTTGGTCACCACCTTCACCAACATTATCTTTTACAGTGTTAATTTCCACAAATATCTCAGTTTCACATAGATTATTGTGTTAAGTATTAGTTTCAAACATTATCTCAACATCATCATCAATTCTCAATTCAAATGTAGTAAAATAATGGATTGACTGATATAAAAAATCGATAAATTATATTTTCAACTACTTAATTTACTTTAAGACATATTTTATGGTGGATATAGAATTTTAGACTATTTAGTCTACATATGTTCTTCAAGTTCAACCCAATGGGTCTTGAACCCTTATGCATGATGCCTTAGGCTCCAACTTAGATCCGAGCATTGTAGTATACTAATATAAGCATATTCTTCACAAAGTATATTTTCATACACTATTAGTATATAAACATTATTACATTTCTATAACAATTATTTTTATATTAACTACCAATACATTTATTTATAACAATATTCTAACATAAAACATAAATTCTTTTCAAATGTGAATATTTTGGGACCATAAGTTGCATAAAACATTTATTTATAATCTGAAAAAAATATATTCATATAACAATTTCTTACAATTTTAACTACACATACCACAAATCATGCACTTCTTAACTATAAATATTATCTTTACATCTACTACAAAACACATTTATTTATAACAATATTCAAATAAATAATTTATATACTATAATAACACAATTAAAGTATTCACGTATCTCAAGAAGCCTCAAGATATTAATATATCAAACTCAACTAATAAAACTCCAGTTGAACTTCTCCTCTCTTGTGTAGCATTTTTCTCCTCTCCCATGCAACATTTTTGATTCAAGGTGCCTTTACTCACTTCTGAATAAATTATTTATAGAACTAATTTTGCCACTTTGCAATTAGGCGGATTATAATTCAGCCATTTTAGTCTGGCAGATTAGTACATTCATGAGAGATTAATTTGTCATTTGACAATGTCCATTGCACCATCTGACAATGTTAATTTCACCATTTGTGTCTACCGAATTTAGTACATTCACAAGACACAAATCCACCATTTGAGCCCCTCCAATCCGCCATTTCAGCCTTCCATTTTGCCATTTACCTAGCAGACTGACCATAACACATCAGCTTTTTAGTGATTTCACCAATTGAGCCCAATTCCGCCACTTGACCAACCAATTCCACCATGTCATTTGGCAGATTGACATGTCAGCAGTAATATGCCATTAGGCGTTTGGCAAAATATGTTCATTTTCACTCAATCTACCATTTTCCATTTGCCGTATTGTGATTTGTTGATGCTAGAAATGTTCGGACTAGATGTACCTACAAGAAATCAAGCTCGATATTGGGCCGAAGATGACTCTATGATGCTTAAATTATTAAGAGTGATAAGATAGATAGTTCAATCTATGTATAGCAAAATGCTTAAGTTACCCATTTTCACATACAGACATCTAAAATTTGACAGAAAATTCACATGTGCAGCACGTATGCTAATTAACAGCCAAATCCCACCAAAATTCATTAATTAGGGAACTTAATGATGATTAGTCATTAATTAGGGATAAAATGGAGAGTGCATCAAAAACCTTTACTCGAAGTGCAGAGGGTGAGTAAAAAATCGAGTGGAAAACCTAAGGAGATCCCCTTTTCACTGCCATCGTTGGAGCTCCAAATGAATGGAGTTTTCTGGTGACTAGATCTGATAGCCACTATCACTGTTGTTGTGATAAGGTTGAATGTCCAATTGCACAACTCGAATTCCAGTGCCGATCTTGATGGAAGCTAAGACACTTAACTCCATCACCACCATCAAACCAAGTCAAGTGTGTTCCAAACTTCACTTCCCTTCAAATTTGAAAGTTTTTGACTTGTGACAAAACCAGAAGCTCAATTTTCAAATCCAATTCTCAAATTGTTTGGTTTCAAATTGGTTTTCCTTTTTGGGTTTATTTCAAATTGGGGGTTTGAGCTTAAAAGTTTTCTAATTGGAGAAACTTTTCATTTTTTAGGGAATCAATTGTGAATTTCAAGAACTGTGTCTAAAATTTTTTTCAGAGCTTGAGCTTTAGTCATTTCAGAAACACATCACTGCTCAATTCCTTGAGCTGTCTTCTGCTAATCATGTTGACTTGCTTTCCTTCTCTAGGTTAGGAAGCTCCTGGGTTCAATCCTTTATTGCCAAGAGGAATTCAGGGTAATTCACCATAATCATAGAGCCCAAATGTTCAAATCCCCAATTGATCGCACGGTGGTGGAAACTGGGATGGGTTTAAGTAAGTCTAAATTGATAATTATGAGGGAAAATGGTTGTTTGCTGATAGTGATGTTAACATGACTTTTTCCGTGTAAGCAAAATGGTGTAACTTACATATTTTGGTAGTACGTGGGGTTGTTTCCACATTTTGAAACACTTGAGGGTAAACCCGCATATGACCCTAATTCATAAAGTGAGAAAATCCAAATTCAAAGAGGATAAATACTGAAGCAATTTTTTCTTTGAGCTACCTAATCTAGTACCCTATTGAAACCTTGTTCTTAAAACTTTGATATCAACTTGACATCAAGGTATTGGACAAAAGAAAAAAACTTGACATCAAGATGGACAACACATTTAAAACATCCATCTTCTAAACTAATACCTACCCTATTCTGCGAGCCAAAAAGAATCATGTTGACAAGATAATTAGTGTTAATTGGTGATCCAACTTCTCTTCCTCACTGTCCTTTTGTCAAGGGGATATGCCAAATTTGTTCTGATTCTTAAAACATTTCTACAGCATACCCAAACCGCTTGCGATCAAGTGCTACAGGGGATGACTTGTTAGTTCTGTGTTCGAATCTAGAGTTATAGCTGAAGTACCAAAAAACGATTTAGAGGTTTCGGCAAAAAGAAGGAAGGAAAAGCTTTATGGCAGTGCACTATGTTTGACATTCTTTGGTGTATTTTGCTAGAGTGAAATGCTTGTATTTTCAAGGAAAAATATCTGTCAATAGACTTTTATGGGATAGGGTGGTGTTCTTGGACTCCCTCTGGTGTCATGCTCATGGTTTCATTAAGGAGATTTTCTTGACTATTTTGCAGAGAGACTAGAGAGCCAATCTTTTTTAATGTTTCTCTTTCTTTTATTGTTGTAGTTTCTTGCTCAAGGAGGATTTTTTGTCCTCCTTTTCCTGTATACCCTTTTTCTCTTACAAATGAAACTTCTTCTTTCATTAAAAAAAAAAAAAATCAATACTCATTAGGAGGTTCCCTTCTCCTAGTTGGGTTAACAGTACCAATTTGAAGTTTCTATTAGTCACTTGATCTAAATGTGTTTTTTTTTTCTTTTGCTTAAGAGAGGGAGAGGGGGGGTTGGAGTGTAGTGTCATTTAGGAAAACTTCAAGGTAGTAGAGTGTAATTTACTCAAAGTATAAGTGTAGTTATGCTCTACTTTAAAGTGTTAATAAGTATATGCCCATGCAAAAATTATAACAAAATTTAAGTTGGTTTGATGGCAACAAACCATTTTCTAACCAAAGGGGCATAAGTTCGAAACCCAACTCTTGCCTTTGCCAGATTTTGCCTGATATTTAAGAACAATCCATTTTTCTAAAATTGGATCCAGTTCACGAGTTCTTACCGGTTTAGGGGTTTTGTCTGGTTTGGAGCAGTCTAACCACTTAAGCAGTTTCATAGATTTGACCTAGACTATTTATATCAACAAGCTACAGCGCAACCAGTTGGACCATTTGGTCTAGTCCATTTTTAAAAGCACTAGGACTAACCATCCGCTATGGCAATTTAGAAATTAGAACTTTCAGACCAAAAGATGTAAAGCATAGCTACCAACAAATGAAGCTCTCAATAGACATAAATTAAAGCTTTAACTCTATCAGGAACTAGATTAAATTAAAATCTATATATCTGCATATAAATGTGTTGGTAATGAAATCATGAAACATCATGGACCAACCACAAGACAATTGGAAATAATAACAAGCATGAACATAACTTAATGACCTAACTTGACAACATGGATAGAGAAGATACCTTCTGAATAGCAGCACAAATTGCAGGGCCTTTGGCTTTTGCATAATCAATAACACCATGATAGTTGCCACAAGCTAGGATAGCTGCATACCCAATTATTCGTCCTCCCTAGATAACATGTGATTAAAAACAAACTAAGAAAATATGAGGGAAGGTGTGTGCGTGTGCTTAGGTGAGAGATAGATATTTAGGGTACCTTTGTAACTTTAGAAGTTCGGTTCACATCAATCAATTTTGCATCAAAACCCTGGCATCATATACAAGAACCCAAATAAAAACAAAATAGTAAACAGAAATTCTTCGCTGAGAGGATATTTAATCGAAAGCAGAAGAAAGACTATTCAAAAAATAAGAATATATACAAAAAGCAAGATGAGCTTTCCAAAGTACAACAACACAAAAACCAATTTGAATATTGTGTAAAGTAAATTTTGTTTTTTTAAAAAAAAACCTTTAAGATAAGAATTATAATATACTTTTGATGAATAAAAAAATTAAAAGGAACAGTCATCGATATGATTCAGGAGAAGAAAGCCATGAGTCAACAATTTCAGAGAGAACACATGAAAATGAAGCCAAAAGTTCATTAAAAAATATTACTTTTCTTCAAGATGTTAATGAAATATTTTTTAAACTAATATTAACTCCCAAAAAAATAGGAAACTCAATAAGCAATGAAGATGACACAATGATGCAAGTACCTTTCAATAAAGAGGCTTTCTTTTCTTTTCTTTTCTGTTAGTTCATTTCTCTCTTCTACAAGATCTCTGATCTCTTCCTCTAGAAACTTACCTTTTTTTTTTTTTTTTTTTTTTTTTTTTTTTTTTTTTTTTTTTTTTTTTTTTTTTTTTTTTTTTTTTTTTTTTTTTTTNTCAATAAAGAGGCTTTCTTTTCTTCTCTGTTAGTTCATTTCTATCTTCTACAAGATCTCTGATCTCTTCCTCTGGAAACTTACCCTTTTTTTTCTGAATGCATAATCAAGTTCTGCTAACTTTTGTTCCAGTTTCTTGTCAATAGCATGAAGTTTCTCCAGTAGTATGTTATTCTTCTCTTTCATGTCATCAAACTCCTCATCGTCATCATCATTGTCAACTCCCTCTATAGTTTCCTCCTCCTTTTCAAATCCAGCATGGTCCAGGACATAAGCAGAAGGCCCTCCTTCTTCATAATGAATAAGTCCACAACAGGATTATTAGGATCATAAGCTTCCCTCCACTGCGCCAATCTTATGGCTCTATTTAGTTTTTGTTGTAGAATGAATTTATCTTTTCCATATGCTACTTTCAGACGATTCATTAATTCTCCAATAACTCTGTATTCAGGACGAAGCCTAAAATGCTTTTGCTCAAAGTTGTCAATTCTTTTCATCCATTTGAACGCATTATCAACTGTCTCTATAAGAAATATTAAGACAAAAATGTATAGACATACTACAACCTTCTGATGAGCTGCCGAGGCTCCTCAAATTAGTAAAATTTATAGTCGGTTTACCAAAGCTACTTGTAGTATAAGGCAATACCAAGTCGAACCAAATGATTACTCTAAGTAGTGAATCATATTAAGAAACATATAAACAGGGGGGTTTGTTTTGTTCAAGTGATTAACAGAAATTAATTATAAGTGGTAAATCTTAAGGAAAACAACGAATCCAAGTCTAACTAATTCTGATTTTAATCCATCATTGATTTCAGAGAATCCAGTCAATTATTAACCTAGTTCTTGGCCTTTAAAATACATCAAGAAGCCTCTCAGTGCTCTATGGATATCCACTGGTTAAGCAACCAGAATTCGGATCAACTAAGACTAAATGAATTAAGCACTCATTCAAATTTAGTTTAACCTAAGTCCAGAATCCAGCCAAGGGTAATTAATCAGTCCAAAAGCTTAGAAACATTAATTAACCTTTAATTTTCTCTTTTATCACAAGTAATTAAGCAATCAACATATGAAAATCCAAATTCGAATTTAAGCAATTCAAACAGAATATTTCAGAGGAAGCAAAGCAATAGATTAACCACTAAATGAATAACAATCAAAGCATAATCTCATAATCAATAATCAGAACAGCCAAAACCTAGATTGATTTGAGTATTCAGCCCTCCATGAACAAAAGGAACCAAGTTTACAAAATATCTAGAGAGAAAACTTAAAGACTAAGAAAACAAGAAAAACTGTCTAAAATATCCTAATGCCTTATTTTGGCTGCCTCCTTCTGAGCATATAAATCTCAAAAAATACATGCACACCCAAACTACCCTTAGGTCACACTTATTCCCATGGGCCTTAGCTTTCATTGGGCTTTGGTTTGGGCTCAATTGGACTTGTAATGAAGAAGTTAGGCCCATTGAAGTGCCAACAGGTCTTTGGAACCATCAACCAACTTCAACAGGCAATAAGACTATCTCAACTATACAATTTGGTTAACCTGTCTGCATAACAATTGAAGCTCTGCGTCTTAGCTTTCCAATGGGACTAGTTTAAAGTCCATATGACATTTACAGCTCAAGTTATGGTCCAAACACTGCATGTGGGTCAAGATCCTGCGACAGCATGTCTTCTCTAGTTTCCAGGCTGCATATGACCAGCTAGACATCCAAATTAGATTTGGAGCTCTGAATCAAAGTTGTGGAGCTTTCTCTCAGCTTTCCTACAAGGTAAGATTCAAAATTATTAGATATCCAGAACTCAAGTTATACATGAAAAACAGAGAGTGCATAAAATACCTAGTATTGCTGAAAAATACATTTAGGCCCAATTGGATCCAAATTCATGAAATGTGGCCCAAATCCAATCAAATAAGCCCAAAAGAGGTTTAAAAGACTAAATATGAGGGTTAACTACTGTATAAAAAGTGTGTTCATCACCTCCATACAGGACCATAACTGTTGTATGTATTTCTCACCAACACAATTGAAGACATTGCACATGCAATTGGTTGAATATTCCAACTAATTTGACAAAACTATGAAACAAATGGAAATATTTTCCAAATAAAGAAAACTTCAACTCTCAAAACTCAACTTCTGACAAATTTTCTTCTAGCAAAAATAAAACTGACAATTTTAAAGTTAGAAGTAACCTCAATGAGCTGAGAAATCTGAAGATGACTATTTGACTAGTTAAAAAGAAATTAGGGATGCAAAAATATCACTAAGAAATATTCAATATACAAAAAGTCAATTCATATTATATCATCAGTTAATTTTGTAACCAAAATACAAAATAGAAGTGGTAATGTCAGGCTTGGTTTATTGGATTGTTACATTATTTTCAGCAAGTGAAGACTTTTGATTCCATATTCAACAAATATAAAGGGGAAAACAACTTTGCCCCTTTGAACTTGAAATAAAAATCTAGTTGATGAATAGTATTTTTATATATTAATTAATCCCCATTTTTAACTTCCTAATCCTATTTTGGGCTTATTTGATTGGGCTTAAGTCATATTTCATTAATTAGGTTCAAATTGGGCTTAAGTGTGTTTTTCAGCATTATTAGGATTTTGACACTATTCTGTATTTCAGTTATATCTTTAGTTCTTTATGTCTAAAAATTGTGATTCTGGCCTTGTAGGAAATCTAAGAGGATTATCTACAACTTTCATTCAGACCTCTAAGGCCAATTTAGACGTTAAGTGGGTCAAATTTAACCCGGAAGTCAGAGTAGAGTTGCTGCCGCTAGATCCTGACCTACATGCAGTGTTTGGACCATAACTTGTGTTGTACATGTCTTATGGACTTGAAACTAATCCCATTGGAAAGCTAAGGTNGCATCAATGTCTTTGGTATCTAAACTAGCCCTTTTTCTCTGCTCTTTTTCTTTGTTCCTCTCCCTTTCTACTTGAGCCAAAAGATCATGTACTACTCTATCTGATGCAGTAGAATAATTGGTTTTCCCCAGAAAAGTGAATTTTGGTGATATGCATGATGAAACGGTGATTTTCCTAAAAAATTGGAACTGAGTTTTGATGGATTTTCTGTGGAATTGGTTGATTAGAAGGCAGGACCATGAAAATGCTTGTGATATGGCATTCATTGTAGCTCGTACTTTTACTGATTCATCTAAACGAAAACAACAATTACAAATTCAGAAAAATTCAGAGGGAAACCAAATAGAAAACTAACAATAAAATTTGTTGCACTATCCGTTTAGTCAAGGGTGAAGCCAAGATTGTTCCCTAGGGGAGGGCCGAGACTAAAGGTTAAAAGACTAAAAAAAATAAAATTTAAATAGTCATACAATACATGCAAATGATATAAAATTGATCTAATTAACACTTTCGTAAACACCCTTCAACCTAAAAAATGAAATAAACCATTAAAATACATCAATAGCTTTTACAATCTCAAATCGCTCCCTTATCTTGTTTCTTTTATCTCTAACCGTTTCAAGCCCCATTACTACCAAATTGACAAGTCCAATGATGAGCTGCTGAGGCTCCTCAAATTAGTTAAAGTTTAAGGTCGGTTACCTAAGCTACTTGTAGTATAAGGCAGCCCTAAGTCGAACCTAAGGATTGTTCTATTTAGTGAATCATATTAAGAACCATATCAACAGGGGGGTTTTGTTTGTTCAAGTGTTTGACAGAAATTAATTGTAAATGGTAAAGTTTTAGGGAAAACAACTAATCCAAGTCTTAACTGATTCTGATTTTAGTCCATCATTGATTTTCAATGATCCATTCAATTATTAACCATGTTTTTGGCCTTTAAAACATATCAAGAAGCCTCTCAATGTTCTATGGATGTCCACTGGTTAAGCAACCAGAATTCGGTTTTAACTAAGACTAAATGAATTAAGCAAACATTCAAGTCCAGTTTTACCTAAGTCCATGATCCAGCCAAGGTAATTAATCCATCCAAAAGCTCAGAAACATTAATTAACCATACAATCCTCTTGTATCACATGCAAACAGAATATGAAAATCCAAATTCGAATTAAGCAATTCAAACAGAATATTTCAGAGGATTGAAGAACTTGATTAACAACTAAATGAATAACAACAACACATAATCTCAAAACCAATAATTAGAACAGCCAAAACCTGGATTGATTTGATGAATTAGCCCTCTATGAACAAGAGAACCCAAGTTCTTACAAAATATCTAAAGAGAAAACTTAAAGACTAAGGAAAGTTTAAAAACTGTCCAAAATATCTAAATGACTTGATATGAATTTCGGCTGCCCCTTTGTGCTGATATAGACTTCCAAAATTACATGCACACCCAAATTTCCCTTAGGGCACACTTGTTCCCATGGGCCTTAGCTTTAATTGGGCTTTGGTTTTGGCCTATTTGGACTTGTCATGAGGAAGTTAGGCCCATTTAAGTGCGAATAGGTGTCTGGAACCATCAGCCAATTTTTACCACAAATAAAACCATCTTCAATATAAAATATGGTGAATTGGTCTTCATAACAATTGAAGCTCTGTTTGTTAGCTTTCCAATGGTACCAGTTTCAAGTCCATATGACATCCACAGCTCAAGTTATGGCCCAAACATTGCATGTAGGTCAGGATCCTACGACAGCATGTCTTCTCTGGCTTCCAGGCTGCATATGACCTTCTGGACGTCCGAATTGGCTTTGGAGCCCTGAAAGAAAGTTGTAGACAATTCTCTCAGCTTTCCTACAAGGTATGACTCGGAATTTGTAGACATCCAGAACTCAAGATATGCATGAAATACAGAGACAACATAAAATGCTCAGTATTGCTAGAAATTGCAATTAAGCACAAATAGATCCAATGTCATCAAATGAGGTCCAAGTCTACTCAATTCAGCCCAAAAGAGGTTTAAAAGACTAAGTATGAGGGATAACTATTGTATAAAAAGTGTGTTCATCATCCACATACAAATAATATAAACATAAAAATCAACCATTCTAAAACACTAAGGTGCATTTCAGGCCCCAACATCTAAATCTCATTTTATATTTCTACGAGAGACATAATGTATAATGAAACCACTCATAAATATAAAAACTCTTCAAAGTGTAACATTTCAGTTTCTATATGCTCTTTGGGTACCTCAAATCAATCATGATGCTTAATTTGAGTCACAGAAACATGCAAATGAACTTCTAGCTTAATCATACAAACTAAAAAAGCATAAATCTTATAGATAATTTTTTTTTTTTCTATCTGGTCCTCCTCTAACAGAGAGTGCAATTGCACAATGCAAAAAAAAANAAAAAAAAAACAATAGGCCAACTCAAAGACATGAAAAGGTGTGATTGAGAAGTTTATTTCAATTGTATACCAGTGTACTAGAAGAACAGAGGCATAACCGTGATTAGTATTACCATTGAAACTTGAAATACGGTGATTCTTGGTGACTGCCTAGTGGTGGTGGGTTGCCGGTGGGCGGAGACGTGGAGTTCTTCTATTCTCTCAGTAGTGTGCTGCCTTTCTTCTCCTTTCTAGCTCTCTCGACGTCGATGGTAGCTTGTGGGTGAGACTTACGGTCTGTTTGAGAGTTTGAAGGGAGAGGAATGGAGAGGAGAGGAGAGGAGAGGGAAAGGAAAGGAATAGAGAGAGGGTTTTCTTTGATTTGTTTAAATTATTAAAATAAATAAGGGGAGAGAAAAAAAAAAAGAAAAAAAATAATAATTTATAATTTATAATTTTATAAATTTATCCTTTATTTATAAAATAAATATATTTAATATAACATTTAATAATGTTATCTAAATAGTATTTGAAAAAATAAATAGATGTATAATAGTAAACTATTCCTCTTTTATCTCTAAACCTCTCAAATTGAGGAAACACAAAAGTAAAGACAAAAAAGAAAAGTAAAGTTTGAGATTATTCTTTAGTTTCTTTTCTTTTTTTAATATTGAACTTCCAAACAAGAAGATTGACACATTTACTCTTTTTTTTTTTTTTCATTTCCTTTATTTTAACTCCTAAACAAGCTCTTAGGGAGTGAAAGTGAAGCCGTGCATGAAAAAGAGACAAAGATACAATAGGTTCAGTAATGAAATATGGGTCATTTATAAAAATATCAAAAGTTCAGGGGTAAAGATAAAAAATAATTTTTTTAACTGGCCATTGCTATAATACTCTATTAGGATTCTGATGATTTTTTACCGTTTTGATTTAAATTGTAATTATACTAATTTGAAAAAAATTAAATTTTATTAAATTTGTAATTGACTTATATAAAATAAATTTAATAAAATTTAAATTATATTAAATATGTCAATACTAGTCGTATAAACTAAAATAGTAAAAAAAAAAAATACTACAATGTAATTTATGTCATATGACTTACATTCATATTTAATATGATAGAATACACTATTTTTACACACTAAATTTAAAAGTTCAAAGAGGCTAAGGGCCTAAGATCATCCTTAGCCTTGGTCCCTTTCCCTCAACCCCTAGGTGTAGTCAATGGTAGATGGTTGCAGACGAGGAAATGGCTAAAATCAACCATGAATGATAGTGGATGGCGTGGCAGCCCCCACGACAAAAATGGTAGACATTTTGAAAAATGTCAAAAATAATAAATTTAATAAACAAACTTAAAAAGAAGGGCATAAACAACATAATAACTTATATAAATGAACAATCATGGTATAAAGTCAAATGCTAAGCTAGTCCCTCTTAAAAAAGGGTAGTGGTACCTCCCCTCTCTTTGCAAGGAGTTATGAGATAGGTTTTAGTGAGACTCACAATATGATTTTGGTGTCATTGTAAAAATATCAAAAAATTGAGTAATCAAGAGTTATTGAAATATCAAAATAATTAACATCATTTGAGTTTAATAAGGTAAAAAAGAATTGATATAATTTGAATATGTTTCCTGACACATTTTCTCTATATCATGTCGTTTATGAATTTTACAAAGAAGTAATGTTTTGTGTGACTCAATTTTTTGAGATGTTCGCAATGACATCAAAATCACTTAATGGGACATATCCAAATCCACCCAATTAGGTGATGTGATAGCGTTACCTCATTTTAGAGAGGGTAGAATAGTATTCACTATTACTTTTTAAGATTTAGGAGTAGCTAGTTTCACAACCTTACTATCATTCACCCTTACATTCCCCTCATCCAACCAATGAAAGAATCCACAATAAACAAAACCATTATGCATTAACAATACTATTCAAATTAGTACAAAATTCATTATCTAGTTAAAGAAAATATTTAAGAATTGCCAATACTCACTCTAAAATGGACATCCAAAATTATTTCTAGTCCACGAAGTTAACAACATTGGCATGTGTCCTCACTCGCATTTCTGATGAAATTCCTCGTGCTTAATCCACTCTAACTCACCTCTAGTTAAGATCGTCTCTGGCATGGTGGCACAATTTATTCCTTGCTTAGGGTGCCTTTCATGGTGCACATGTTGAGCTTCACCTTTAACATTTGCACTCGTGGTGATAAGGGTTTTCAATACTTCATGTTTGATTTGGGAAATAAGGAATTCGGGAAGATGAGAGCTTTACTATCAAATGGAAGAAGAAAGAGAAAATATGACTTGATATAGTTCTGTTTCTACAAACAGAACCANTAGTACAAAATTCATTATCTAGTTAAAGAAAATATTTAAGAATTGCCAATACTCACTCTAAAATGGACATCCAAAATTATTTCTAGTCCACGAAGTTAGCAACATTGGCATGTGTCCACACTCGCATTTCTGATGAAATTCCTCGTGCTTAATCCACTCTAACTCACCTCTAGTTAAGATCGTCTCTGGCATGGTGGCACAATCTATTCCTTGCTTAGGGTGCCTTTCATGGTGCACATGTTGAGCTTCACCTTTAACATTTGCACTCGTGGTGATAAGGGTTTTCAATACTCCATGTTTGATTTGGGAAATAAGGAATTCGGGAAGATGAGAGCTTTACTATCAAATGGAAGAAGAAAGAGAAAATATGACTTGATACAGTTCTGTTTCTACAAACAGAACCAGGGGAAGGGGAAAGGAAAATGGTTTCTCTTTCCTCATTACAAGAGGATCTCACTCTATTTATAAAACTAATTACACATAATTATCACTAATTCTCTAATTACAGAACAATTATCACTAACCCTCTAACTAACTAACCATCTAATTATAGAACCTATCATTAACCCTCTAACTAACCCTAGTTTATATCAATACTCCTTTCCTCCACAACAACTTTGCACTCAAGGTTGAATTCATGAATTTGAGAAGCAACACTTGTTCATAGATTTCCCTGATGCATCATCCACAAAGGTATCTTCCATTGAAGCCCTACCTGAAAAAATTGTTGACCATATTTTATCATCATTATCTATTGGAATGCTGGCACTAGCTTCAAGATAGGATGGACAGTGTGCAATGCTATTATAAGCACATTATGCTTGTTCTAATTGTTGGCTAAAGAATTGGATTGTTATCCACACATTATCTTTCCCATTGTACATTATTTCTCTTATATGCAAATCAACCAAACTCTGCATTCTCTCAGAAATTAATCAAATTTCCTTGGAATTGGTTAATTTATTGAAGTCAGAGCTCAAGAACAAAGAATGGGTTGTCTAGAATCTCAGTCCATCCCTTACAGCAAAGGAATTGGAGCTAAACAATTTGAATTCTTTAGAGAAAAAAGAAAATTAAAATGTATCAAGAGGCACAGGAAAACATTGAAGATGCTCATAACCTCAACATGAGACTTGACTAAATGGTGGCGGTTTAGGTTCCTTGAAGATATCTTCATATCTATAGATAAAATCTCAAAAATTTCAAAGTAAGCACATGTCTCATGAATTTTTCTGATCTTGAGTTTGATGATCAAACAAATACCTATAGAGATTTGGTCTTTGATGTGCAACCTCCTCAATTTGTAGAAAGATTTTTGGGTCAATTTCTTTGTAGGTGGTTTGACTGGGGAAAATGTTTGTACGCTTAGGGGAGCAATTTGGCAAAGACCCCATGCAATATTGGTTCTTCTTGCTTGCAAAACTTCTTGGCTTTGGGTTTCGAGTTTGATTTCGTGGCAGCCATCAATGGGTATTGGAGAGAAGAACCCAACAAGGAAGATCATTGTTTCATGGAATTGGTGCTGGAGCAACCACAAGCAGTGCACAGAAGGTGGTGGGGGAGGTGGTCTCAGTTGCTGGTGATGGTGGAGGGAGAGGAATCAGAGAGAATAGGTTTGTGGCTTGATTGAATCTTGGGGTTGCTCTTATGGTTTTTGGAAATCAAAGGAATTTGGATTCTGATCACCCATTCTTAGAAATTTTCCTAATGGTTTCCTACTCAATGTCATTGTGGTTTTTTTGCGTTGAAAAAAATTTGTCACAAGCGGCAACCACTTAAGGGACTTTCAGAGATTTGAACTTGTTTATATGATTCGGGACGCCTTTGAATTCTACCCTAATCACCTTCAATTATTTGAAGATTGTTGCAATTCCTTCATGAAGCTAACCAATTTGAGCTTCATGGTTGTTGAGACATTCATCGGCACTTCGCATGTTGGCAGCCATAGCCAACTCTTAATGAAAGCGCCAATGATACAGTTCTATTTCTACAAACAGAACCAATAGGAAGGGGAGAGAGGTTCAAAGAGAGGAAAATGGTTTCTCTTCCTTCATTAAGAATTTTCATACCAATTACAAGAGGATCCCACTTTATTTATAGAACTAATTACATACAATTATAAGTAATTCTCTAATTATGGAATAATTATCACTAACCCTCTATATAACTAACCATCTAATTGAATAACCATTATCACTAACCCTGATTTATATCATGACAACTAAACTAATCATGAGAACGATGTCATTTTGAAGTTCATTTAAGGTTTTTCTTTTCAAACAAATTTTTAAAAGTTTATCCACTTTATTTTCTTGTTAGCACTTAAGTTTTCCATTTAAGAGGTTAATGTACCACCTAAGATGTTAATGGCACCACATCATCACCTTTGTCAATGATCAACAAACCTCAATTATTGTGGACCAATTTGTTAAAAATTTTGATTCATGAACTATTTTGTAATAAACATTCTTTTAAGAATAATTTGTGAAAGTCTTAATTTTTTAAAGGCTTAAATGATAGTTTACTTAATAATAACTCAATACTAGCTTCAATTTTATTTTTATTTATATCATAAAAATGTCATTAGAACATGATCATCCAACCATATTAATTGAAATTATATCAAACGTTTAGGCGAGCACTAACCTACCCCCCTCTCTTTTTGAGGGGGTAGTGCTACCTCTAGTAACAATTTAATCCTAGTCGTTAGATGTAGATAAGGAAATGGGAAAGAAAATTTAACATGCGGTCCGTCCCAATTAATATTATAAATACAATTTTGACCAAGTAAAATATTAAAATATGATAAATACCCTCAAAGGAGTTAGAAATATAATATTATGTGTTCTTTAAAATTTAGGGTAACATATCGGAGGCGATGACACTGCTATGGAAATGAATCATGGGTGGGAAATTATCGAAGGCAGAAGGAAGCTATAATGCCTATGAAGAGGAAGAGCTTGTTTGTGGTTTAGGAAGACTCGGGGCTTTCAAATATAGAAATTTAAAGTCATGGATAAAATTTCAATAATAAACACTCTAAATGGCAATTACACTTATTTGATTCTCAAATCCGAATTTTATTTTTGCTATTTCAGGATGCATATTATCCGGACACTAAATCATTTAAAATTGACAAAATTGGAAACTCAATAAATAAATTATCTTATCACTTCTATTCCACTATTTGAAGTTCAATATTTTTCCTAACCAATGAAACTTAGTCATCCTCGTTACTGACCTCATCTACCTTCCATTCAATCCAATGTCCTTCATTTTTCATAGTGGATAGGTCAAGTGTTATTTCCATGCATGATAGCCTCAAAAAATCACTTAAATGTCTACAACTTTCATCACTTGAACCCTACACAAAATTAAATGAATAAATAATATTTCATTCTCATACTATACTACTACTACAAGTTGAATAGTTATATTAACTCTAAAACTTTATATACCTTTAATTTTTGGCTACAAAACTCCAAGCTCTCCCCACTTTTGAAGATTACTAACCCCACCTCTACATTGCATTTCAATTTCTTATTTGACTGCTCTATACATTCAACAAATGTCACCTCTTCAATGCACTCACCTCTGTCTTTTTTGGAATAAGGCTCCCTTGAACATAGATAATAATGTTCAACCTCATTTGTTGTTACCATTACAATAGATAAAGTAATTAGCAAGTTAGCGGTAAGTAATAGATTTGAAACTTGTTGTCACATTCCCCTCTTAAATCTCTAACCTATCAAGCATTCTAATATAGCAATCAACTCTTCCTTCATTGCATCAACCATTGTTTTCACAATTGTTATGCATCTCATAATCAACTGCAAAATAATACTATCTTTCGTTATTTTAGATATATAAAAATTCTCATACCAAATAAACAACAAAAAAGACACCAAGTTGCAAAACTATATAAACTACTTGAACGAAATGTGAATCAACTCTTCCACAACAATCACACCTATCTATTAAACGCAATGTCACCTACATGGAGGTCAGCAACATAGTCTTATTATATAAATATCACTATATAGTAGACGACACTAACACTCATCAAAGCATTATCATCTTCACCTTAATAACCAAACTAAAATTCTAGGAATAACTGTAGGACTCGGTGGCCCTACACCATTAATCATAATATTGTCCATATAATAGTGTTGGTATTTTTATAAAATATAAATATAGATATTTTGTAATCAATTGCCCCAACTCTATATGGTATGAGATTCTATTCTTGTGCTATAACATCTTATGGTTTAAGGCTAAGTTACTAAGCCATTAAAGGCAAACAGCTCAGCCTTATAATGGCTCATGAAATTGGCTTTAAATGCCAACGTTCACCTTCTTTAAGTGGCCAATGGGTTGGTTTTTATGTGCTTTGGTTCTAAGATGTTATGGATGTAATATTCCATAATTGTGACCAACGGCTAACTAGAAACTAGAATATAAAGGTACATGTTTTACTACTCTATATATATGTGTGTTTCTACAATATGTATATAACATGCAATCTAATTATATTATGTACATACTATTTGCTTATATTGTGTGAGTAAATACTTGGGTAGAGAAGGGTGTTGGAGAGAGTCATTTCCTCCTATTTGTGCATAATACTAAAGGATAAACAGTGTGGTCACCAGGCTGTTGTCTCTTGGAGACGACATATCTAGAACTCGCTGCACCTAGTAAAGATACTAAAAATCACATGTGGGAGATGTGAATTGTTTTAAAGAAAGCAAGATACCTGTGCCTCATCTTTAATTTTTCTCTAATATATTGTTATTATTTGTATTTTATTTCTATTTTTGTATGCTTGGGAACAACATATAAAACCTGAAAACATATTTTTTTAGTCATATATTACATCTACTATAATAACAGTGATATCTTTGAACTTCATTTCATACATTATATACTTACCATTAAAAAGAAGATGCCACCACCAACATATCACTTGATATTTGCTTATTTTGGCTATTAGTTTTATGCTTTGTTTATACATTCTCACCCACATTTGAGTGAATTTGCTTAAACATGGTACTTAATCCCTGTATTTGTGTTAACAGATGTTTTTCTTGTTGGTCAAGCAAAATGAAGTATTTTGGGGAATTTCTGGAGCAAAGTGTAGAGAAAGCAGTAAAGTATGAAGTTTATACAAGGGACACAACTGTGCACACGGCCATGTGTGTGCCCGTGTCAAGGCTCCAGAAGTATCTGCACAGCTTATGAAGAACACAGCCAAGATTGTTGAAGGACACACCCTTGTTGGATGTTGTCTTAGTCAACCAGAGACTACCCTGAAGTGAACATGCCCTTAGTTAAAGAAGCACGAGTCATATTTATAATGAACACGCCCTGAAGCTAAAAGAGACACGGCCGTGTTTGAAGTCCATAATTCCTACTTAAGTGACACGCTCAGTCCATAAGTGAACTCGGCCCGTGTCTAGCCCATGTTTGAGCTATTGAAGGCTAAACTCCAGGATTTCGTACACTACATATATGAACTTTAAAGGGGAAGAAAGGTGAGACTTTTGGACGTTAGAAACAAGGATGACAATCAGATTTTGAAGGCTTGGAAAAGAAACAAGATAAATGACTGAACCTTTGAAGGAATTCATACGAATGAGTTTTTCTTATTCTGTCCTTTCTTCTATGTATTCTTTAAGTACAATTTTTATTATCATTATGAATTAAATTGTAAAGGTCTAAATAGAATGAACCCTAGAGTTGAATTTGTACTCTTCCGCCTTTAATTCAATAAAGAATTATATCTTTCCTTTCTTAAAATTGTCTATGATTATTATTTGCTATTGAATTAATAAAGCATGCCATTAATTTAATACCAAATTTCAATTTATAGATTGAGAAATCATAAATTGAATAGATCACTTGTAGGCAATAAGATTTGCATGGAATCCTAGAGATAGGATCACATAAGTCTTCTAATTAGGGTTAACTGGGAATTCGCATAACACAAACTAATGCATTTCTGGGAGTGTTCATTAGGAAGAGATTTCAATAAATCAACTTAGGAATAGTTGTCATATTGCTTGAGAAAGAATATGACATAATTCAGGAATTTTCATCAGTCTAAGTAAGAATTGGTAATCATTGAGTTAAGGTTAGAGGTGCAAGCTAGATTCTAAGGGGGATTTTTATCTAGGTCTGCCTATCTAATCGATAAAGCTTTAGAGTTCATTACTATTATTTTCGTGTTTCACTTTTATCAGTTTAATTAAGTAGTTCATCAATTTAGCCATAAATCAGATATTAGATAATAGAAAAAGGGTTAGTACTAATTACTATAGTCCTCGTAAGAACAATATTTGTACTCAATTGAGCTATTCTACGAAACGATATGTACACTTGCCAAGAGTGATTGTAGTATTTATATAATTGAATACTTTACAAACATCACCACTCCTGTTTCAACTTAAAAAGCATTATACCTTCTACTAAATAATCAAGTGTGAACTTCACCCAACTAAACCCTCCAACTTTATCAATTTCTTTTAAATCACCAAGTATTAAACAAGTTGCATAGAAATTTATAGTTGGTAATAGAAAATATGCTACTCTAAAAAGTATAAACTTCACTTTAAACTCATCATTAGATGTATTTACTACCCTTGAAAGAATTCCCAATTCACTTCCTGTCAACAAACCATTGCCCAGGTTGTATGTAGCGTAGACATTCATACAATCATCCACATAACTTGAAATGCATATATCTGCCCCTTCATTGTTCAGCCCTAACACCCTCTTCACATCATCCACAGTAACACATAACTTAAAACCATTAATGTAAAGAGTGCAGGATTGAACATTGATAAACACACTTTTTATACAGTAGTTAGCTCTCATTTTTAGTCTCTTGAACCTCTTTTGTGTTTATTTGATTGGGCTTAGCCACATTTCATTAGTTTGGGTTCCAATTGGGTTTAATTGTATTCTTCAGCATTATTGAGAATTTTACACTGCTTCTATATTTTAAGTATATCTTGAGTTCTGGATATCTAATAATTATGAATCTTACCTTGTAGGAAATCTGAAAGAAATTTCTATAACTTTGCTCCAAGGCTAATTTGGGTGTCCAGCGGGTCATATTTAACTTGGAAATCAGAACAGATAGGCTATCACTGGATCCTGAACCATATGAAGAGATTGGGCCATAAATTGGGCTGTGGGTGTCTTATGGACTAAAAACTGGTATCATTGGATAGCTGAGACATTATTCTTCAACTCTTGTGAAGACCACTTATCCAAACTGTGGCATTTTGATGGTGTTAGTGCCATTTGAAGTCAGCTGATTAGTCTAGAGAGCTGTTAAGAGTAAATTGGGTTTAACTCTCTAATCCTAAGCCCGATTAAGGCAAATTTGATGTCCAATTAAAGCTAAGAGAAAGAGGATTATTTCTAATCTAGGGGCAGTCTTAGAATTTAGGTATTTTGAGTGGTTACAAGTACAGAAAGAGGAATTTGTAGGTATTCATTCCCTTTTGGAGTAGTTTCGTTTTCTTCTCCTCTAGCTAGCATTTTTCTTTTCTTTTCTTGTAATGAATTCTTCCCTCTTGTTCATGGAGGGCTAGTCCTTTAATTCAATCCAAGTTTTGACTATTCTAATATTTAATTATGAGATTCTATTTTAATTGTTTGCATTCAATTGTTAATCAAGTTTCGCTTAATTCAATTAGAATGTTCATGTGATAATTACTTAATTTTATATGTTAAAAGATGATTGTAAAGATTAAACAGTGTTTCAAAGGTGTTTGATGAATTGTTTAGCTTGGTTGGATTCGGATTTTTAGGTTAATCTAGAATTAAATATATGCTTAATTTATTTAATCTTGCTTAGCCGAATTCTAGATGCTTATCCAATAAAGGATCCATGGATCATCTTGAGGCTTTTGATTTGATCTAAGGCCGAGAATTAGATTAGTGATTGAATGAATCCTCCGTAATCAATGATGAATTAAAATCAAGATTAGTTAATTCCCTGGATTGATTGTTTTTCTTAATTCAGTTTACTACTTTTAATTGCTTTCTATTGATTAATTCTGCAAAACCTTCCCCCTGTTCATTAACCTCTTGATTTGATTCCTTAATTAGAGTGATTAAAGAGCTCGACTTGGTGTTACCTTATACTACAAATAGTTTTGTGAACTAGATATAAGTAGATTTAATTTGATAGCCTCAGCAGCTTATCAAACATCAAATTGATCTACAATTACAAATTTCACAATTTAATTGACCACATTTTATTTCAAATAGACCACCAAATCCTATACATTTAATAAGCTTTCTCTGTCTCTCATCAAGTTGGCCAACTACTCTAACCAACCGACCTAGATCGCATGTAGTTTGAACAATCATCTACAAAACATATCATTAAAAATAATCTCACTTTTGTTTACTCATCAACTAATGACTTCAATATTTTATATTACAAATTTCCCAAACATACAAAGAAAATAAAGCAAATACCACCATTCTTCTCTAATTCAATTTGCATTCAAGAAATACCATCATTTATATGCATAACATGTCCATACTAAACGTTAAAATCCTTCTACAATGTTTGAAATTAGAAAATTTCATATATGGGTACTTTCTGCAACACAGTCAAATTCGACTTTGTACATATTATATCATAAACCTACTTTCTCATCATTAAACCACTCTAATATTGAATTTTCATTGTCAAAAATCCTATTGAGTTTTAAGTACGAAATCTTCTAATTCGTTCTGTACATTACCTCATTTGAGTCTCGCTGGAATCCCTCCACAAGTTCCTTCTCTTCCTTGACCACAAACCAGTTCATCCTCTTTATAGATGATTATAGCTTCCCTCTGCCTTCAATAATTTCCCTCTCATAACTTACCTTCGCAACAAGTAATAACGCCTTCCAACCTTCCCATCTTTAAACCTAAATTTTATAGAATGCACAATATTTGATTTCTAATTCATATTGGGTTTCATTTTAAAACACCCTCTGGCATTACGTTACCATTCACCCCAGTTACTAGTTTGTCCTTCCCATTTCTTGATCTACATTCAACGGCTAAGATTAAATTGCTACTAGTGGTAGTGCTACCCTTGGGTTAGTGCTTGCCTATAACTAAATACTCATTTATCATTGTATTTTCCTTTCCAATTCACTTCTCATAATTGCTTAAGACTTCGTTGGGAGGGACAACCTAACTAAAGCATACTAGTCCACCATTGCAGTCCCCTGTTTGGCAATGACCATTCCCATCACCATCAAAATTGCAACTGGTACATCCCTAAATATGTGCCATAATTTTGCCAGGTGCTACCCACAAGTTCCATATCTGAGCACGATCCTAGTGGCGACCACTGTAGGGGCTAGCAGTAGCCCACACAATTTATGGACAATTGTTGACTATCTGAAAATTGGTTGCTAAATGACAAACCCAACAACAAGAGTGAGCATAGTGAGAGTTTGGTTAAAGAAATCATTCTGAACTACAATGTGGACTTGTGTACGTAATTGGAAGCATTTGGAGGGGTTTATATTAGAGAAGCGTCTTTCGTATTCACTAGACAATAGTTGACTAAATCATGATACGTATCTTGCTTAGACTTGAATAAATTATAAGCGGTGATCTGCCTATGGTTCATTCAACTCAAGATCATAAAGCTAACATATTAAGGACAAGGCTAGAATTAGAGCTGGTTAAATAGGCCAGGCCCAATGGGCTAGCCTGTTTTAGCCCGCAAAAGAGGAGGGACGAGCTATAGGATTGCTGGCCCAAATAGAATCGGGCCGTTTTGGCCCGCAGCCTATTCGGGTTCGAACCGGGCCAGATCTTTTTTTTTTAGGTTACACTACACCACCAAATCATATTAGTAAGTGTTATTTGGAAGTACACACCACTATAATTTATATAATTACTTATGCATCTTTATTTTAAATTTACACTTAGATGCATTTTTTTTTATATATATTTGATTATTTATTTTAATTTTATTTATTACTTTTTGCATGTTTTGTTTTGTTCAATTAGGTTTATTAACAAGTTAGCTTAAAATAGCCAAAATAACCAAAGAAAAAAGCCAAAATCCTTGTTAATTTTCAATATTATTACAAATAAAAATAGTTTAAAAAATTCAAAAAAAAAAGTGTGCTAGCTTGTTATGGCCCGCAACCCAAGGAGGGCTAGGTTGGGCTGGCGTACGAGCCAAATTGGCTTAACCCATTTCCCACCTCTAGCTAGAATACCCATATCTTATAATAGGCACTAATGCACATTTCCTTTAAGGGTTTATTTGAGAGTTTTTTTTTAAGGGGAAAGGAGAGGAAAAAGAGGGAAATGAAGGGAAGGGTTTTCCTCTCCTTTGTTTGAATGATTAAAATGAGCAAAAAGGAGAGAAAATGAAAGGAAAAGTCCTAATGTAAAATATTTTTACTAGTTTACTCTTTATTATTAAAATAAACATATTTAATATAAAATTAAATAATATAATATACTTATTTCTTTTTTTTTTTCTCTAAACTAATCAATTAATAAAACTAGAAAATAAATTAAATATTTTTCTAAAAAAATAAATTAATCAACAAATCAGTAATAAATCATCTTAACATGTTATAAAGCAATGATTAAGCATAACAATAAAAGTTCAAATTAAGGCAATTTGATAACAAGAATAATATATATAAAAAACTATTTATAGGTAACAAAGCTAAATAGCAAAAAGTCTAATTCAATTAACATATTATGTAGAAGTGAAAGAGAAACACAAAATAAAACTGTAGCATGTATTAGTCTTCTCAGTATTGGCAAACTTCTTTAGAAACTTGACCATCACCAACTGAAGAACTACTGTTATGCCCACACTTGCTATCAATTACTATCAATAGCCTCTCAATATTGGTCTAGCCAGTGTGATAAAGCTCCACTTTATTCAATGGTCTAACCTAAACATTGAGACTAAAATATTAACTAATCATACATGTAAACATTCAATCCTAATCACAAAGTGCTATCAAGATATAACAATATAACAACACTTGTTGTGCCCCGCACCCAATCACCTGTTGCATTTATTCAAAGAGCTTGATTGCAATTGCAGCTAATGAATATATTTTAGGGGCAAAATTTTTGGCCGCCAATGGCACATTTATCTTATCTGCCTTTGTTAAAATTGAACAGGACTTGGGAATGAAAAATGAAAATGTTATGGAACAAAATTTTCAGTATTAAAAGAAAACGTGGGAACAACTTGATATTATGTTAAAAAAATTCATCATAACTTTTTCAATGTTCTTTCTCTTATGTTATTAAACCATAAGACTAAAATCATTAAAGATAAAAGTCTCGTGGACTTACAAGCTTGTGCAGTTCAAATAAAAGATCTAATGAACAAGTAACAAAGTAAAGTGCATAATATCACACTAACTGCTCGTCACATGTCCAATCAGCTTAAGTAAGCTTGTAGTCACCTACATGAAGAACATCACAAACTCAAAATTAGACCGACACCTCCATGAAAGAACAGAACAATGAGAGGCAAGTTTTTTATTCCTTCTCATCAACAATAGTCTCAATATATAAGCCTCCTATATGTGCAGAGATTTTCTGTTTTAGATAGATGCCTATTAAAATAAAGATTATGCCTTACTATAAGAAAGCTAATTGTTTTCTCCACACAATTGAATAATAGACCACAACATTTTGGGGGAAATATTTTCTAACTCATGATCTGTTTTAAAGCTGATTGTTTTGACACTTTCTCTAGTACTTTAGCCAAGAAGATTCATAGAGCTCAAAGTGCATTCTTTTTATTGAGTATGTTCATTAAATTCTATAAATACAAGACAATGTCCCTCTGATAACCTTCATCATGATTCCTTAATAAATTCCACATGCTAGCATACTTAAGAGAAGCAATTGAAGAACAATTTGGTCATGGTTAACAAAAGAAGTATGAATTATTACCTTGCTGTAACAGGGGGACCAAATACCATTTGAAGTAATATTTTTTTGCGCCTATGTTGTGGACATCCTAATACTGCCCTTACTTTCTCAGGGTGATCAATAAGATACAAGTATGTTGTGTCCATTTGGTGTTCTTCAATTTTCAAATCCTCCAAAAGTTTCCAAACTTGATCTTCAGTAATACTTGGGATTGGTTGCATGACTCTTTGATAAACTTCATTTCCTTCTTTAAGAGCTTGAGCAACCTCATGAAGGGCCTCTCTCTAATTCCATCAAATTCTTTATCATCCTTAGCTTTTTTTTTTTTTTTTTTTTTTTAGGTTTTAAACTACTTGCACCTTGTGAAGTGCCTTGAGAGCGAGCTTCAAGAGATGTCACAACATTTTCATCATCTAAATCATGAAAGTTGTCCAATTTCACCTCATACAATAGGCCACTTGATCACTAGTATCAAGTGTATTTACAAATTGAGTTTCCTCAATAAAAGATTTCTTACGCTTAGGTTCCCTTGCTGTTTCAGAATTGTCTCCAATAGCTTTATCTTTTCCATAGAAAATCACCATCTTGTCATAATGAGCAATAGGCTTGTTCATCCACTCAGTAGCTTCAGGCTTTTCCTACAAAATATGTAACATTAGGTTAGGAGAAAATAATACTTTTAAGGCAAATGAACATAAAAAATGCTTAAAAACAAAATGCAAGTAAGTTTTTCCAAACTTCAAAGGTAGCCAACTAGCGTTTTGTAGTTGAATCCCAACCAAATCCACTTGAACCATTCTTAAATATGTCATAACACCTTGAAAAAATCTTCTTGAAGTTCTTCCAACGATCCTTCACCTTTTCCTTCACAATCTCTCTTTGAAAATTTTCTTCTAACTCTTTTACTATGTTTTCATATGTAGTAGTTGTGAAGTTATTGCCAGATCTATTTCTCAAATTATGATGATGCAAATACACCTCAACAAGAGCTTCATCCATGTCATTTGTTCATGCCTCCTTACTATTGTTTCCTTTTGCAACTTGTTTCTTAGGCATACTTCCTAAAAACAACTAAAACAGAAATATGACTGTATCCATAAATAAAACATAAAAGTTATAAGCTGCAATAAAAAAAAATGAGACTATTTTCTAAATCTAGTAATAGAAAATGAAGGAAAAATAGGAAGCATGATTCATTAAATGAAGGAAAACTCAAACTCAAGAAAGCCAATATTATTCAAAAATTGCATTAAATAGTAATAAATCTTTCACAGTACAAAGATGACACAGGCTCTCATACAATCGGATTAAGTCATAAAAGCAAATAATTGAACTATAAACTATGAGATACAGATGGACCAAACTCATTTAATAATTTTCAAATAGCTAAACTATAAACTAGGAGATACAAGCTGTGTAATCTCTCCACATAGCAGCAACTATAGAATCTTTCAATTGCTCTCCAAGAGCAGCATGTTCACCCTCATCTCTATGATCATGAATATTTTGTTGAGGCTCATTTTGGCTAGCAATTTCTTCATCTACTTCATCAACCAGCTCTTGATTTGGATCTACTCCTATCAAATAATTATGCAAATGAAGCACGGTAAAATAATTTTGTTTTGGGTCTTGACTCCATAAGTTGGTTCAGTTCCACTACCAATGATAGGAAATCTTTTCTTCAAAACCCCAAAAACCCTTTCAATAGCAATGCGCAAGGATGAATGTCGAAGATTAAATAATTCTTGTGCTGTTTGAGGCGGATTTCTTGAGTACTCTTTCAAGTGATAGCCTACACCTCTATAAGGTTTAATAAGCCCCTTTCTCAACATGAAACCAGCATCAACAAGGTAATATTTACTTATCAACAACAACTAGCATTACTAAAATGTAGCTTAGGGAAAACAATAGAAGCTACAAAAACAAATCAATCATGTTAAGTACCTCTGGGTATTCTAAGATAATCTTATCTGCTTAGTGCGGTTTTTAACATTCTTGAGTTTGATGCAGTGCCTTCCCATCTGTCATAACGTACCCGAAGGTCGCTACGACGCAGATGACGAAATAAAAAGAGATTTAAGTTTTCGAAATGAAAACTCTGGAGTCGCCACCAATTGTATTAAGAAAATATGGAACAATTGGAAAACTCTTTTTTATTTATTAAATAATAAAAACATCGATCTACGAACCAGAGAGGGTTCGGGAGTCTGTTTATGCGTGGGGAAGGTGTTAGGCACCCCACAGTATCTGTCTAAAGACCAATACCCTAAATTAGTTGTGTGAATATAATATGGCCAAAAATGTATATTTTATTTACCCCAGAATAATAAATTGATTATAAGAATATTTGATAAAAATAAGAACCTAGAATTTAAACGTGCAATGCATGAATTATCTATCGAGACCTAAATCCTTCCACCCCTTCATCGCATGAAGCGACCATCCAGGGTGGTGCTACCTTCACCTAGATCGGATAGAGAAAGGCATCCCATATAGGACTGACTCGCCCTATCCTCCCATGATAAGTGAAGGGGTATACGGATACTATGCGACACAGGTATATTTTTTACATGCAATGCAAATGCATGACTTTAAATATTACAAAACTTGTCTCAAAATCTAAGTACTGAGAAATTTTAAATTACATCCAAAATTAAAAAAAAAAAAGTAAAACAACGTTCTTGCTCCACGCTTGCATCTGGATATATTTCAGTTGGGCATTCCGATTTGCTTGTACTCATAATTACCATGAATTATGTTCGAGGATGCTCATATATACAAAACACAAAGTAGGTAAGACTGCAAGACTTATGGTTCTTAAGAAACAAAACTGAGAGTGAAGTAGAGCCAAAACTTAGAGTGAACTAGACATGTCAAAATTCTAAAAATTATATACATTGAAGCCACATATCCTACGGTTTTAATAAAATCAAAATTACTTAATTTGGATTTGTACAACTTCAAAAAAAAATAAAAATGAAAGACCGAATACTGCCAGAGATAAGACATCAGTGTCAGTGCAATCTTGAGCAGCTAAGTTCAAACTTGAATTGGCAGCAAACACATCTTACAGTTCTAATGAGATAAGAACCAAGTAAAATGGAGTTGTACAACTTCAAAAACAAAATGAAACATCAAACACTGCCAGGGATAGGGCATCACTGTCAGTGTAACATTAAGCAGCTATATTCCAACTAGAACTGGCAGTAAACTACACATGCAAAAAATCTAAAAATTTCACATATTGAAGCTACATATCTTACGGTTCTAATGAGATAAGAACCACCTAAAACGGAGCTGTACAACTTCAGAAAAAAATAAAACACCGAACACTACCAGGGATAGGGCATTAGTGTCAGTGTAACATTAAGTAGCTATGTTCAAACTTGAACTGGCAGTAAACTACACATACAAAAAATCTAAAAATTGTACACATTGAAGCTACACATATTAAAATTCTAATGAGATAAGAACCACATAAAATGGAGCTGTACAACTTCAGAAAAAAATGAAACACCGAACACTGCCAGGGATAGGGCATCAGTGTCAATGTAATATTAAGCAGCTATGTTCAAACTCGAACTGGCAATCAACTACACATGAAAAAAATCTAAAAATTGTACACATTGAAGCTACACATCTTACGGTTCCAATGAGATAAGAACCACATAAAATGGAGCTGTAAAACTTCAAAAAAAAAATGAAACACCGAACACTGCCAGGGATAGGGCATCAGTGTTAATGTAATATTAAGCAGCTATGTTCAAACTCGAACTGGCAGTAAACTACACATGAAAAAAATATGAAAATTATACACAATGGAGATACATGTCTCCCGGTTCTAATAAGACCAACAATGCTAAAATTTGAGCTCTGTAGCTCCATAAATGAATCAAACATTGAGTGCTGCCAGCAAGAACTGATAGCAGCGAAAATGACTTATGCAAGTGATTCTTTCATGATAAAAGAGACTGCAAGTTGACTCTCTCTATGGGAGAAACACTATCATGCAAAATTTTCATGCTTAATGTGTTAAGTGGAAGCCAAAATTGAGCAACTGAGCACAATAGCTAATTAGGGCAGCAAGGAAATAAGATGTTCAAGCAAAGAAAAATCTGGGCACTAAGAAACAAAGTTAATATGTTTGGCTAGGGAAAACAAAAGAAGGCAGCAAGATGCAAAGGCTAACAAAATAATTTAAAGCAAAATAGGGCAACAATTAAGCTCTGGAACAAGAAGAAACTAAGTTAGATTCAAAACAGGGCGGCAAGGATTTAAAAGAGAACAAAGATTTGGCAAAGATTATCCCAACAAAAGGCTGTAGTCAAGCAATTTTCAAGCTAATTAGGGTTGGTACAGCAGCAATTATGCCCAAAAAAATCTGGCATGCATGAAAGGGGCTTTAACAATATTCAAACATTCAAGTTTTCACCTAAAGGTTCAGTCATCACTTAATTAACCCAAAAAGCTTTTCTAAACCGATTAATGAAAGCACAAATGACCTAGGAACATAAACATCAACCGAATATGGACATCTAAGAACCAAATGACCAAAGTTCATCAAGATTAAGGGGCAATTAGAGCAGAAAATTTCCAGAAAAACATAAACAACCCATAATTGCAATTAATCAAAAATCTATGAACATTTCATCCAGACTATTTCAATTGATCAACAATCCAGCATTAAATCAGCCTAATCCACTAAAATCAAGTAAGAACATAATAGGACAGCTCAAGAACACCAAGAATAAACAGGGCAGCAACAAGAACATAGCCCATAATTTTTTATTTTCGGATTTAGGAAGGAAGAACAAAGAAACAACAAGGAATCAAAGGAACAAGATGAATCAACAAAGGAAATTGACTAAATCAGTCCTAGAACACCAAAAATAAAACAGGGTAGCATCAAGAACACAGCCAAGAAAATTTTAATTTTCAGATTTAGGGAGGAAAAGCAAGAAAACAACAAGAAAATCAAATGAACAAGATGAATCAAACAAAAGAAAATGACCAAGTAAGTCCAAGAACACCAAAAACGAAATAGGGCAGCATCAATAACATCGAGAAAATCAAAGAAAATAAAGGAAATAATTAACCTTACTTGGTTTTTGCTTTAGTCTTAATTCTTCCCCTATGATTTCTGCTACTCCTTTTGCTGAATGTCTTCTTATTGCTGTTCAATTCTTGCTCTCTCTCTCTAAATAACCATTTCTACTTTTTCTCTATGCTGAATGCTCTCTCCTCCTTTTTTGCTCTCCCTTGTATGTATATCTCTTTTTTTTGTTGCTCAATTCCCGTTTTTGCCCCCATGTAACTACTGCCCAGCATCTTTGCCCCTTTTTTATTTGCCTTTCTTTGTTTAATTACTTAATCATTTACTTAAAAAAGATAAATCAAATGTTGGACCAATGAGGAGAGAAAGAAATCCATTCTTTGCTCTCCTATTGGTTACTTTAGATCCAATGATGCCAAAAGTAAATTTAAAAAAAAAATATTTATATGTTTTTATCAATTATATACATAATTAAGAAAAATAACAAAAACAAATCAAGTGGGCTTAAATAAAAATGGGCTTAGTGAGACAATGGATTANCTTGTACGTATATCTCTTTTTTTTGTTGCTCAATTCCCATTTTTGCCCCCATGTAACTACTGCCCAGCATCTTTGCCCCTTTTTTATTTGCTTTTCTTTGTTTAATTACTTAATCATTTACTTAAAAAAGATAAATCAAAGATTGGACCAATGAGGAGAGAAGGAAATCCATTCTTTGCTCTCCTATTGGTTACTTTAGATCCAATGATGCCAAAAGTAAATTTAAAAAAAAATATTTATATGTTTTTATCAATTATATACATAATTAAGAAAAATAACAAAAACGAATCGCTTAAATAAAAATGGGCTTAGTGAGACAATGGATTAGGCTTAAGTTTTCTTTTTATTGTAAAAGCCCAAACAAATAAAAAACATTAATTTAAAATTTAAATTTATCTCCAATTTTCTTAAATATATTTTTAACTATCAAATGACCTGGACAAAATACGATGTCTACAGTTGCCCCTCTTTACATGTTTTCTTATAGATAAAACAGATGCAGCTATTGCTTGTCGTGTTTTAGTATAAGAAACATGTAAAGACAAAAGACAAGTATTTTGTTCGGTGCACCTCAAAAAAATTCAAAACCACTGAAATCTTTGACCCAAGAATCGACAGAAATTTAAAAGCAACGAAATCTTTCATTTGGGATCCCACTTGAATTTGAAGGCAACAAGATCTTTCACTTAGAAACCGACAAAAATTTAAAAACACCGAGGTCTTTCACTTAGGAGCTGACAAGATTTAAAAGCACCGATATTTTTCACTTGGGAGCCGACAATAATTTAAAAACACCAAGATCTTTCACTCGGGAGCTAATAGAATTTAAAAGGCATCGAGATCTTTCACTCAGGAACTAACATAATTTAAAAACACTGAGATCTTTCACTCGAGAGCCGACAAGAATTTAAAGACACCAAGATCTTTTACTCGGGAGCCAACAGAATTTAAAAACACCGAGATCTTTCACTCGGGAGCCAACAAGAATTTAAAGGCATCAAGATCTTTCACTCGGGAGCCGACAAGAATTTAAAGACACCGAGATCTTTCACTCGGGAGCCAACAGAATTTAAAAGCACCGAGATCTTTCACTCCGGAGCCAACAAGAATTTAAAGGCATCGAGATCTTTCAACTCAGGAGCGAACAGAATTTAAAAGCACCGAGATCTTTCACTCGGGAGCCAACAAGAATTTAAAGGCATCAAGATCTTTCACTCGGGAGCCAACAAAATTTAAACACACCGAGATCTTTCACTCGAGAGCAAACAAAAATTTAAAGGTACCGAGATCTTTCACCCGGAAACTGACAGAAAATAAAATCGTCTTAAGAGAAAGGAAAACTCAAGTGGAAATAAATACATGCTTATTCACAATAATACATGATTGGTGTGTGGAGGAAAACTTTGTTCAATCAAAACTTGCTCTGTTCAATCGGGCCACTTGTGTTGTTGTTCTTTTGCAGGCAGTCTTTGATCCTTCTTATTTCTTGGAAACTCACCTTCTTATCTCTTTTCTTAGGCAAAAATTAAATCGTTTTCGACCAAATCACCTACTCACTTCTTTGTTATTTTATCTTTTTCTTTACTTTCTTGTTACTTCCTTTTTTTGTCGTGTTCTTCACCTCATCATTTTCTTTTTCAAAACTTTTGATATGAACCCTGTCGCAATCAAGAATTTCTAATATTCCTGGAATCTGGAAACCAAGTCAGAGAGAATTCTTCAAGAATAAATTGAATCTGTCATTATGATAAATCCAACTCACATTTTATTTATAATAACTCAGTAATTTAGCATGGAGAAAATATATAACAGAAAGAAATCAACTCAATGAATGAACTTCTTTTATTTTAAGAGAAAGACCACTCATTTCATGGAATATGAAGTACATGAAGTGCATCATTAAAACATTTCAAGAAGATAAATTGCCCCAGCATAGAGTTTTATGATGATGGACTTGCCCTATAAAATAGGTGCTTATGTATCCTTAAAAAGGAATCAAAGCTTGCGTAGTTCAAGATGAAAAAAAAAATCCAGAAGCCAACACGGACCAGAAAAATTGCCCCAGTTTCTAACTCTTCAATGTCCAACTTGATTGATTCTCATATTGCATCGAATACAGTTTGTACTCATATGACGTGAACATATAACCTTTTGGTAGTAAAGTGCAATCATCTTGCTTTCTTCATGAATTCTCTTATATCACTGGGCTTCCCCATTGCTCTTTGTTGTCACTTTCCTGGTTTAGCCATCCTTTTGGATTTTTAACCGAACAAACTCCCCATTTTTTTTNATCGAATACAGTTTGTACTCATATGACGTGAACATATAACCTTTTGGTAGTAAAGTGCAATCATCTTGCTTTCTTCATGAATTCTCTTATATCACTGGGCTTCCCCATTGCTCTTTGGTGTCACTTTCCTGGTTTAGCCATCCTTTTGGATTTTTAACCGAACAAACTCCCCATTTTTTTTGTGTGCCCTAACTTTTTCTTAGATTGCCTTTCTAGGTTTTTAATCTAACGGGCTTTTTTTTTTTAGGGGTAATGTTTCTTTACCGTATCAGAATTTATAGGCCTAAGGAGTTCTTGTCCTTCCATATCTGTGAGGATCAATGCTTCTCCTGAGAACGCATGTTTGACAATGTATGACCCTTGGTGAGTTGGGGCCCATTTTCCTCTAGCATCTTCCTAATGTAGCAAAACCTTTTTCAACACTAAATCTCCTGGTTGGAACTCTCGAGGTCGAACTTTTTTGTTAAAAGCTCTAGCCATCCTCTATTGATACAATTGTCCATGACAAATTGCTGTCAATCTTCTCTCCTCAATCATGTTCAACTGTTCGTATCTAACTCTTGCCCAATCGGATTTCTCTAATTCTGTTTGCATTAAAATTCTGAGCGACGGGATCTCAACTTCTATTAGAGTGACAGCTTCCATACCATACACCAGAGAATAGGGAGTTGCCCAGTTGAAGACCGCACAGCTATGCGATAAGCATGCAAGGCATAAGGGAGTATCTCGTGCCAGTCTTTATAGGTTACTACCATCTTTTCAACTATTTTATTGATGTTTTTATTGGCAGCTTTAACAGCTTCATTCATTTATGGTCTGTATGGTGAAGAGTTATGATGTTTAATTGCAAACTTCCCACACAACTTCTATATGTCTGCACCATTCAAATTTGAGCCATTATCCGTGATGATCCTTTCAGGTTGTCCATAACGACAAATGATGTTCGTCTTTAGAAATTTGGCCACCACTTTTTAGGTAACTTTCACATAAGAAGCAACTTCTACTCATTTTGTGAAATAATCAATTACCACTAGGATAAAACGATGTCCATTGGAAGCCTTTGGGTTAATTGGTCCGATGATATCGATTCTCCACATAACAAATGGCCAAGGTGTGACCATATTATGAAGAGGAAATGGTGGAGCTTTGATACGATATGCGTAAATCTGGCATTTGTGACATTTTCTAGAGTAACTGATGCAATCTCTTTCCATGGTCATCCAATAATACCCTACTCTTAGAATTTTTCAAGCCATCATGTGCCCATTTGCATAAGTCGCACATATTCCATCATGAACAGCGCTCAAAATACTATTAGCTTCCTTTGCATCAACGCATCGCAAAAGTGCGCCCTCATGACTTCTTTTGTAAAGGACTTATCCGCTTAAAAAGAAACCTAGAGACATACGCCGAATAGTCTTCTTGTAATTTTCATTGGCACCAGTTGGATACTTTCTGAACTTGATGTATTGCATGATATCATGATACCAAGGTCGGCCATCAGGTTCTTCCTCTACATTTGAACAGTAAGCAGTTTCATCTCCTAGCTCCACTTGTATGGGTTGCACTAGTAGTCCAGAGTCAAGCTTGGTCATCACTGCTAAAGTTACCAAGGCATCAGCAAATTGATTTTTGTCACGAGTTAAATGAGAAAAAGTGATATCCTCAAATTTCTCAATTAATTGTGTCAAATATTTATGGTATGGAATTAGTTTTAGGTCTCTAGTTTGTCATTCTCCTTTCACTTGAAAAATGATTCGTGCAGAATCCCCAAAAACATATAAAATGCCAATTTTTAAATCCAAAGCTGCTTGCAAACCCCTCATACAAGCTTCATACTCTGCTACATTATTAGTACAGTCAAACCCTAATTTGATGGCTATTGGGAATTGCTTCTTTTTTGGCAATACGATTACAGCTCCTATCCCCTTTCCATACACATTTACCGCCCCGTCAAAGTACATCTTCCACCGAGTTTCTTCTATCTTAGTCTCATTTTCTATTGCAAAAATATCTTCATCAGGGAATTCAAACCTCATGGGTTGGTAATCATCAATAGGGCTTTCGGCCAGGTGATCAGCAATCACACTTCCTTTTACTGCCTTTTTTGTCATGTACACCATGTCATATTCTGAAAAGATAATTTGCCACTTTGCTAGCCGCCCAGAGAGATAGGATTTTTTGAAGATAAATTTGACTAGATCTATACGAGAAATAAGCCAAGTGGTGTGATACAACATGTACTATCGAAGCTTGGTAGCCACCCAAACTAAAGCGCAACAAGTCTTCTCTAAGAGAGCATATCTTGTCTCATAGTCTGTGAACTTTTTGCTCAAGTAATAAATCGTCCTTTCTTTCTTTCCTCCTTCATCATGTTGCCCTAACACACTTCCTATCGATTCTTGCAACACGGTCAAGTACAAAATAAGAGGTTTCCCCGTGATTGGAGGCACAAGCACTGAAGGATTAAGCAAATATTCTTTGACCTTGTCAAAAGCTTCCTGGCATTGCTCCTTCCACTCATTTGGGTTATGCTTCCTTAGGAGCTTGAAGATAGGCTCACGGGTATAGGTGAGGTTAGAGATGAATCTGGCTATGTAATTGAGTCTTCCAAGGAAACTACTCACTTCCCTTTCTAACCTTGGAGGTGGCATTTCTCGGATTGCTTTTGCTTTATCTAGATCCACTTCAATCCCTTTTTTGCAAACAATAAAACCCAACAGCTTCCCAATTGTTGCACCGAAAGTGCACTTAGAAGGATTTAACCTCAACTTGTACTTTCTTAATCTTTCAAATAGCTTTCGAAGAATGTTCACATGAATTTCCCCTCCTTTGACTTAGCCACCATATCATCCACATAAACTTCAATCTCTTTATGCATCATATCATGAAATAGCGTGACCATAGCCCTTTGATAAGTTGCTCCAACATTTTTCAAACCAAATGACATTACTCTATAATAGTACGTGCCCTAGTGAGTGATAAATGTGGTTTTCTCCTTGTCCTCCTCAACCATTGGAATTTGATTATATCCTGAGTATCCATCCATGAATGAATACCGATGATTTTTGGCTGTATTGTCAACCAACACATCTATATGAGGCAAAGGGAAATCATCTTTAGGACTGACTCCGTTCAGATCTCGAAAGTCCACGCACATTTTTACCCGTCCATCCTTCTTTGGTACTGGAACTATGTTAGCTACCCAATTAGGATAAGTAGCAACTTCTAAAAACTCAGCCTTTATTTGCTTGATCACTTCATCTTTTATCTTACTAGACATTTCTGGTCTCATCCGTCTCAACTTTTGTTTGATCGGCTTGCAAGCGGGATACAATGGGATCTTGTGAGATACAATACTGGGGTCGAGACCTGGCATGTCTTGATAAGACCAGGCAAAAATATCCAAGTACTCTTTGAATAAAGAAATCATTTCTTCTTTTTCCGGGTTATCAACATATTTCAATTCTCTCTTCTCTTCCTTAGTGCCCAAGTTTATTATCTGTACTTCTTCATTGTAAGGACTTATTGCTTTTTCATACGATTCAAACATCTTCGCAAATCTATCAGAAAGTTCTACATTCTCATCAGAATTGTGTTCATCTATATGAAATTCAACATGAGAATCAATCATTGGACAAATAGAATCATGGTCTTGGGATAAGAGATCCGTATTGTCAAGACTCCTGGGACAAAATTCAAAGGAAATTGAACAAGAGTTAATTAAATGGAGATTAGTGAGAAGAAAGAGAAAAAAAATAAGGAACTCTTAGGAAGATAATGAATAAGACAAAACTGAATTCAGACTCCATAGTAAAATACTTCATTAATATGCAAAATAAAATATGGTCCAATGCAATAACATTCAAATGACTTTGGACCTCGATCATAAAAAAAATAATGACTAAAACAATTATTACTCAAATGAGACAATCTCGGGCAATGGTTCCATTTCCCAGTTAATCAGTTGTTCTTTCTCGTCACAAGGCCAGATCTAGCAACTCTTCTCTTGATGACCCTCTAAAGTGTTCACCATGTACATAGGATCGGCCACACTAAAAGGAAACATCACTCTAGCTGACTCAGGAAATGTCTCTCAAAGGTGAGGGATGCTCCTTGCTTCTTCCTTTTGACCATTTCCTTGCAAACCCACTGACTCTTCAACTGAGGGCTCATATCCAAACCCTTGTTTGCCGACATGCTCTGGAAGTGAGATAGGAGCACTGATGCCTTGCTAGTTAACTCTTAAACCCTTGCCTTTCTGAAATTCATTCTTTAACATGATCCGAGACGCTATTTGGTTAACATCTCCCTTTTTCTATATCTCGCTCATGTTGTTTTCTGCTATCTCTAAAGACTGAAAATAATTTTCTAAGGTTTCTTCTGTTGTCTCCACATATGGCGAAGAGTTGGGTTTAGTTACCAACATTTCCTCCTCTCCTTTGACGGTGATTACTTTTCCATCTCTGATATATTTCAACCTTTGATGAAGAGTAGATAGGATTACCCTTGCTGTATGGATCTATGGTCTCCCTAAAAACATGGTGTAAGCCGACTCTATATCCATTACTTGAAAATTGACGTCAAACTGACTGGGCCCAATTTCCAGATGAAGCAAAATGTCTCAAAGAACTTCTCTTTTTGTCCCATCGAACACTCTCACTACCATGCAGCTGTCTTGGATTAGGGACCTGTTAACAGGCAATTGTAAGAGGGTTGAATAGGGAAGCACGTTTAGTGCAGACCCATTGTCAATTAGGACTCTTGCCACCATGTACCTTTCACATTTGAGCGTAATGTGAAGTGCCTTAGTATGATTGCTCATACCAGACATCAACTCTTCATCAGAGAAGAAAATAATACTGACATTCTGAATAAAGTTCACCATGCCCCCAAATTTTTCTACAGTGATGTTTGGCGGCACATAGGCTTGATCTAGAAACTTTTGCAAGGCTCTTCTATAGGACTCTGAACTCATGATGAGTGACAACAAAGAAATGCGAGCAGGGGTTTTTTTTCATTTGTTCTATGATGTCATATTCACTTTGCTTCATTATCTTTAAAAACTCCTCGTCTTCATTACTAACCTTTTGGGTATCTACTTTCTTTGCTAGGAGCGGTTCTCTTCCATCATTCAGAGTCTTCCCTCTTTCCTTTCGCTGCCGCTCTACCTCCTTTGAAGTGTAACATCTCCCACTTCTGGTAATTCCTCCACTTTCTACAACATTTGTGATCAGACTTGTCTATTTCTCCTCTTTCAAATCCATTTTATCAGAAAAGTCTTTTGAATTTTGATCTTGGGTAGACATTACCCTTGCCCTGTAATTCTAGGGCACTGCTCGATCACTCTCATAAGGAAAAGGGGTTGGTATTTGTATAACCACATTTAGCTGCACTTGATTAGTTGGTGGGCCTGAGAAAACTTTAAGAACAAATGGCTTGAAAATCTTAGACTCCTCTCCAGCCATATTAATTTCTTCTTTTGCAGCACCAATTCCTTTCTCAAATCTTAGAACCTCCAGTGAAATAAATTTTTGAACCTTGCATTTGAATTCCCAGTAATCCTCTATATCATGGCCACAACTCTGATGATGTTCGCAGAATAGCCCCTTATCAAATTTGTCATCGATTTCTATTCCTTTAAAAGGAACCTCCAAGCCACATCCCATTGACTTCAAATTTGCCCACATTTTTTTCATTGGCATTTTGACTTCTGTGATTTTCTTAACTATCTCCGTCTCCCTAGTAATGGCATTTACTCCAGGCCTTCACTCATGATTAGGCAAAGGATTTGTATTTACATTCGGTCCACCTCCTATCTCTTTAATTTTGATAGCCCATTGCTTAATCAAGTATAGGACAACATATTTAAAGGCGGGACAGTCTTCAATAGAGTGACCTACTGCACCCCTATGGTAGTCACACTTAAGATTTGAGTTATACCAATTTGGAAATGGTGGTTGTAGGGGACCTACAGGTTTTGGAGCTATTGCATGGGCTTCACATAGCTGCCTGAACAATTCAGCTTTTGACATAGGGATATTGGGAAAATGTTCATCTTTGAAAGGAGGACGGGGTTGATTTCTATACCCTTGGTAATTGGGTCTAGTTGGTGGTCTAGGCATTGGATTATTTAGAAATGCATTTTGTGGGGTATGCTGATAATTGGGAATGAATGGTGCAGAAACTGGTCTAGGTGTATAGTATGATTGAGGTGGTAAAACATTATTGACCTGAGGAGAGTATGGGGGGTTAGGATAAAGCTGGTAAGATGGATTTCCGTGATGAGGAAAATATGAGGATATAGGTGTTTGGACAAAGCTTACATCTCCTTCCTTTTTCTTAAACAATTGTTCTTTCCTCAGATTGTTATTATTATTTTCACCTTTTAAGAATGAAAATTTCCTAGCACAATGCATCTCTTCCACCCTTTCTCTAGCATTGATCACTTCAGAGAAATCTCTATAGACACTTGCCACCATCAATTCAACGTACAGGGAATTCAAAGTATTCACAAAATAATGGACCATTTCAGAATCCATTAATGGAGGTTGAGCTTGAGCAGCCAGATTTCTCCATTTTTGTGCATACTCCTTGAAGCTTTCCCCTTCTCCCTTTCTCATGGCTCCCAACTAAGCTCTAGTAGGGGCTATGTTGTCATTAAAACTATACTGCTTCAAGAAAGCATCAGTTAAGTCCCTCTATGTGTGAATCTTAAAATGATCCAAGAGCCAGTACCAATCTGCAACGGGACCCGTCAAACTTTCTGGAAAAAAGTGCATGAAAAACTTCTCCTCTTTTGCCCAAATAGACATCTTGGTGCAGTAAGATTTCAGATGAAGCCAGGGATTAGTTGTTCCATCATATAGTGTGAATTCGGGCATTTTGAAATCTTTAGAGAGCGTAATCTCTGAGGTTAGAGAGAGTTCCCCAATTCTTCCTTGTCTTTCCCTAACGGAAATACCCCTGAAGCTTCTTATGCAACGTGGTGAGTAATTGAATGGAGCTTCCATAGGTATAGAAAATGGGCCGAGAAAGGTTGTGAGATGGCACGCATAACATCAGTTGGTTGGGTCGTATGAGGAATTGCTGAATTGGAATCATATCCCTGCATTAGATTTGCAGAAGACATCAAGTGTGGAGGAATTCCCCATATTGGAGCAGAAATTGCAGGATTTGCCTCAAGTGATGGATATGTCAATAAGGGTGTTACATGGAAACTTTGAGGGATATTGACACTACTTGGCCCCTCGGCTACAGCCTTCAGCTTCAAACTCTCAATGAGAAGTTTCATCATCTCGTTCATAGGAGATTTCAATTTATCAAACTCGGCCCCCAGATTACAACACTGCTCTTGATTTTCTTCCATGATATCGACGGTTCTTGATCTGAGCCCGATTGTCCTTCTTGCAGAGTACTTTTGATTGAACTTAGTTTTCTTTGCACGACCAATGATGTATTACTTCCCTGTTGAATATGCAAAAATAAAAAATAAAAAGAAAAAGAAGAAGATAAGAAAACTTGTGATTGAATGATAAATTGTTAGCATCGCTTTCTCAACCATGGTCACAATGAATTCCACGTGTCTTTGCACGAAACATTCATGAGAGTGTCACTATTAACCTATTTTTTGTAAGAACATATAGCTCCCTACAAGAATAGATTAACATGAATGAATTCCATGAAAGTATTTAACTCCTCATGAAAAACAAATACACAACAAGCAACATAGTCTTGCAAATAACTTCATTCCTCTCCTTAGAGTAAATTGGATACAGAATTCTTCAAAGTCATAATGGAGCTTTCATTTAAATACATGGTCCTTTGCAAAATTAGAAATTACAATAATAACACTATGTCCCAAATACATCATTCAACATTCCTTTACACTTTATTAATAACTTTTCAAGTTCCTTAATAGATGATGAACATGGAGTTGAAGACATTTCCACAGCCGAGACTTGTTGGTGTAACATTTCTGTCCTTATTTGTAGATTTCTAATAAGTGAATCGTATTGTTGTCCCCAGTAGACAGATACATCCCATTTGAAAGCCACCTCTTTTCTCAGCTGATCTATTTAGTATTGGAGGTCATTAACTTGCCAACTTAAATCATTGCATTGTTGATCTTTGTCTTTTTTCCCTTCTTCTGCTTCTAGTTTCTGTCTTTTAGCCTCTTATGCATCTTCTTCTAGGTGAGCTACGTGTTGGCCATGAATATCTCATTTTTTTTGTATTTCATCTTCCAAAGAAACGGCCCTATCTCCGTAAGAAACCATTTTTCTCTTATAATAGGCTACTTCCTTTTTCAATTTGTCGACCACCTCCCTTTCTTCCATCGTCTTCATTTTCTCTAATAGCAAGGTGTTCTCATCCTTTAGTTTATGTTTTTCCTCTTTTGCTTTTGCCAAACTCTTCTCCATTTCCTCAAACTTCAATAAGTCTCTTACAGATTGTTCTGTTTCAAAATCCCAAAGACTATCTTTGACGGAAGTTGATAAGAGGAATGACTTATTTCTGGAACTATCACATTCTTTCCTCGAGCTTGAAACCACTTTTTATACTCCTTATCGGTGTGCTTTATCAGTGGACTGAAGTCCACCTCACGAATGACCAGGTGTTTCCAGGCCTGAAAATTTTTTCCCATCTTACTTTCGTTTCCCTAACTTTTATATTCAAAATCTACCTCTGTAAGCTCTTTTGTTGGCGACCGAATTGGCGTAGAACCAAGAGGGGAGTATAAGCGATACATCCCCGTGTCCCCATAAGAGGGACGCAAGAGAAATCTCCACAACTAGTTAGGATACCCAAACTTCCTACCCAAGAGATTTTCTAAAAAACTGTCTGTTCACAGATTTTTTCAAATTCTTCTAACCAATGCTATCTAGTACAATCCTCCGACAGTTTCAGCATATGAAAGTTTTTCAGAAGGTTAGCTATTCTGACATATCTCTTCATACAATCAAAATTTCTCCCGAATGTGTGACAAAACAGCCAGACATATAACAACTGAAAGCAACATCTCAGTTTTCCTCCACCATTCTTCCTACAATAATTGAGGGACAAAAACGTGTCGGCTAAAACGGCGGGAATTGGATTCACCCCATTACAGATAGCTCTATGGAAAACATCTATGACATCATAACTAATTGCATTCTTGCAGTTGGGAAAAAGAATTAATCCATATATGGTTATAATCACTAATTTGCGCACATTCTCCCACTTCCTTTGACCGAGAAAAGTATCCATGCATTTCTTCACAAAATACATGGGCCAAACTTGAGCCTTCCCTTCTTTTCCCTTTTTTCTCCCTTAACAATTCTTGCTTACTCACTCCAAAATATCAGCAATTTTTTCTTCAGCCACTTTGTGCATAGTATAAGTATATACTTGACTATTTTTAACTAAAGGCATCCCCAACATGTGACTGTACTCTTCCAAGGTTGGGGTCAAATCTATATCTTTAAATGTGAAGCATCTATAGGATGGGTCCCAGTAGTTCACTACAGTAATCAACGTCATTCCATGTACTTTTATCTTTAATAGATCCATGAGCTTAGGATAGTCTGTGTAAAGGGGTCCTCTCTCACTTAAAGGCATCTTCTGAACAAAAAGCCTGATGTCGGCTATGTCATTCATTTCAACGGTAACCTTTAGTTTTTTTTGACAATTCAGAACTATATCCATTAGGCAAACAATCCCTTTCTCTTGCTTGTTGTGCTTGAGCATCTCTCATGAATACTTTAGAAGAACGTAAAAAAGTTAAATCTTGATTAGCGATGTTAATAATTTATCTCTCAATATCACTCCCTGAGAATTTAAGCAAAGTAGAAAGAATCATCAGAATGAAATAAATAAAATAAGACCAAAAACATGTAAACACCCAAGAAGAAAAATGCTTATCCCCTTGTCTTATGAAAGGATCAGCCTTAAGTTTAGGATTTCTAGCTTAATGGCCAAGGTCTATCATGAATCAGACGACATCTATAGTCAAATTACGTGTATGGTTTGGTGATGAGTGTTAATATCCTGAAAGTCTAAGGTACTACAGACTGTTCTTACCAAAATGATGGAGATCACACTCTACTAACCTGGTTCACAAGGGGATAACCCCTCTGTTGACCCAAATCAGCAAGATGATCCACAATTTGAGCAGAAGCTTTCGTGTAAACCACCGAAGGATAAACCTCCCAATAATAACACTAGGCTCCCTTCTAATCCTAGGTTTAAAATGGCCTGGGTACAAAACCGATGAGTAGTGTGCAGGGTTACAGTGTTAGTGCACAGTGTGTGCGAGAGAAGCATACAAACCTCAACCTACATCTACCATAAACTACCAAACTGCAATAAAACACAAGAAATATGCAACAATAATCA
>QAOA01004507.1:304694-321503 GCA_003255065.1 Cercis canadensis
TTAGATGTTTTATAGTGTCATTGAGTGAATTCTGGCCATTTGGACCATTTCCCCTTTGTTTTTCCTTCGGTTTGGCTTGATTTAGTGATTTCTGGTTTTACTGTTCAAAACGAAATTTTTAGCTCCGATTGACCTGAAACTTTCTGAGGTGAAGGAAAAGGGCCTATCTCACAACAATCACAGCCTTTGGCTGTGAGGTCCACTTTTTTAAGCCAAATTCCATCGTTTTGACCACTTTTCCATTTTTTAAATATTTTTTTATTTGATGTTTGAGTTCCATTTTCATCCACCTTTCATCCTGTGGTGGTAGAAAAATTTTAAAAAATGTTTAGATACCTTTTCTAGTCCTATTTTGGTGTCTTTTTACCTTTGTTTTGTGTTTTTGGTGTGTTTCGGTTTTGGCTAGATTTTGTCAGTTTTGTGTGTTTTTCTGTGTTTTTGTGCTTTGTTGTGTGTTTAGGCATTTAGCCACTTGTTTGTATGGTGTATGACTAGGTCTTCTCCNAAAAATTCCGAGTCATACCTTGTTGGAAAGCTGAGAGAATTTTCTACAACTTTCTTTCAGGGTTGCAAAGCTAATTCGGACGTTCAGCAGGTCATATGCAGCATGGAAGGCAGAGAAGACATGCTGTCGCAGGATCCTGACCTACATGCAGTATTCGGACGTTCAAGTGTGCTTAGATGCTTTATATTGTCATTGAGTGAATTCTGGCCATTTGGACCATTTCCCCTTTGTTTTTCCTTCGGTTTGGCTTGATTTAGTGATTTTTGGGTCTACTGTTCACCAAAATTTTTAGCTCCGATTGACCTGAAACTTTCTGGGTTGAAGGAAAAGGGCCTAACTCACCAAAGTCACAGCCTATGGCTGTGGGGTCTGTGTTTTTAAGCCAAATTCGACTGTTTTGACCACTTTTCCATTTTTTGAAGATTTTTTATTTGATTTTTGAGTTCAATTTTTATCCACCTTTCGTCCTGTGGTGGTAAAAAAATTTTAAAAAATGTTTAGATACCTTTTCTAGTCCTATTTTGGTGTCTTTTTACCTTTGTTTTGTGTTTTTGGTGTGTTTCGGTTTTGACTAGATTTTGTCAGTTTTGTGTGTTTTTCTGTGTTTTTGTGCTTTGTGGTGTGTTTAGGCATTTAGCCACTTGTTTGTATGGTGTATGACTAGGTCTTCTCCATTTGTATTGCTTGAAGTAGACCCTGAAATTGAGAGAACCTTGCATACACGTAATAGAGCACATAGGGCTGTTGATAATCTAGATCCTACTATGGCTGAAGCTAGCACTCCTATTGTTATTCCTATTGTTGATCCTGTTGTTAATCAAGGTGATAGAGCTGATAATGCTAATAGAGCTGGAAATAACAATAATAATAACATGCAGCCTAGAGATAGAACTCTTAAGGAATTGGCCACCCCTGATGTTGCTTACCAACCTTTAGGGATCCAATATCCTGAAATTGATACTGCTTTTGAATTAAAGTCTGGATTGATACACTTGCTGCCAAAGTTTCATGGTCTTGCAGGTGAAGATCCTCACAAGCATTTGAAGGAATTTCATGTGGTTTGTTCCACCATGAGGCCACAAGGAATTTCTGAAGAGCAGATCAAGCTAAGAGCATTCCCTTTCTCTCTGGCTGATGCAGCTAAAGACTGGCTCTTTTACTTGTCACAAGGTTCGGTCAGGAATTGGAATGACATGAAGAAGCTGTTTCTGGCCAAGTTCTTCCCTGCATCCAGAACTGCTGCCATCCGCAAAGACATATGTGGCATAAGGCAACTGCCAGGGGAGACATTGCATGAGTATTGGGAGAGGTTTACAAAGCTGTGTTCAAGCTGCCTCCATCACCAAATAAGTGATCAGCTGTTGATACAATATTTCTATGAGGGCTTGTCACCTTCGGATAGAAGTAACATTGATTCTGCTAGTGGAGGAGCATTAGTGGATAAAACACCTGCTGCTGCCAGAGATTTAATTTCCAATATGGCAGAGAATTCCCAGCAGTTTGGTGTTCGGATGATTCATTCCACTAGAGGAGTCAATGAAGTTGGTGTGTCATTTGCTGACCAACAAAGAATGGAGCACAGACTTGACGAGCTGACCTCCTTGGTCAGGCAATTGGCAGTGGGGAGACAAGTATCCACCCCTCAACCTGCAAGCGTGTGTGGCATTTGTGCTTGTCCATCACATCCTACAGATGCGTGCCCCACACTGCAAGATGGTGATTCTGGATTTCAGGATCCCTCTGTAGCTGCAGTAGGTGTTTTTCCTGGTCGATCCCCATACCAACAGCAGCAGCAGCCTAGATATGATCCGTACTCCAACACTTACAACCCTGGTTGGAGGGATCATCCAAATTTCAGATATGGCAATGCTGCAGCACCACAACAGCAGTCCTCCCAACAACAGCCACAGCAACAGCAGCAGTATAGGCAACCTTGGCAACAACAGAGCCAATTTCAGCCAGCCAGGCCAGGCCAGTTTCAACAGAACAGGCCACCATTCCAGCAGCAGCCTATGCAGCCAGCCAACCCGTCAACATCCAAACCTGAGCCTTCTTTGGAAGATTTAGTCAAGCAGATGGCCACAAGCAACATCCAGTTCCAGCAGAGGGCGGAGTCCACCATGCAGAATCTGGAAATGCAGATTGGACAATTGGCATCATCTGTGAGTCAATTGCAATCCCAAGGTTCTGGCACCCTTCCTTCTCAGACCATTCCTAACCCTAATTCGAAAAATGTGAGTGCAATCAGTCTTAGGAGTGGCAAGTCAATTCCAGACCCTGCACCTGCAGTTCAGAGTACACCTAGTGTGTCAGTTATACCTGTTGCTGACCCTAGCAGTTCCAGCCAGCACACTAGTAGTTTCACTCCAGAGAGACCACAACAGAAGCCTACATATTCTGCACCTCTTCCCTTTCCACAGAGAGCTACTCTGTCTAAGAAAACAGATGAGGCAGAGAAGGATAAAGAGCTTCTTGAGACATTCAGGAAGGTGGAAGTTAACATTCCCTTGCTGGATGCTATCAAGCAAATTCCTAGATATGCCAAATTTTTAAAGGAATTGTGCACACAGAGGAGGCGGCTTAAGGGCAATGAGCGAATTAGCATGAGTCAGAACGTTTCGGCCCTTATTCAGCCTATGCCCCAGAAGTGCAAGGATCCGGGCACTTTCACCATTCCATGTGTTATAGGCAAATCCAAGTTTGAGCATGCCTTGCTAGACCTCGGTACTTCCATTAATGTGATGCCTATGACTGTGTTTAAGTCTCTTGGACTTGGCCCCTTGAGAGCTACTGGTGTTGTGATCCAGCTAGCCAACAGGAGTAGTGCACATCCAGCTGGAGTGATTGAAGATGTACTGGTCAGAGTTGATGAGCTGATCTTTCCAACAGATTTCTACATTCTGGAGATAGAGGGACAGTCCCAATCCAGCAAGGCTCCACTCATTCTGGGCAGGCCATTCCTCAAGACCGCACGGACCAAGATTGATGTTCATGCAGGAACTCTATCCATGGAGTTTGGAGACTCTGTTGTGCAGTTCAATATTTTTGAGCCTATGCAGCCTTCCATGGATGAGCCTTCTGTCTTTCACATTGGTTTGCTTGATGATCTAGTTGGGGATGGGTATGATGAGCTCTGTGCTGACTTCCCAGATTTTGTTGGTGTTGAAGACTCTGTTCAGTGCAACTCCTGTCCTGACTGTGATGGTAATGTACCTTGTGCAGTATGTGCTGAAATATCTGCCTTCGTGAGCAGTCCTGATTCTCTGTGCTGCAGTTGTGGTGATTCTGCTTGCACTGCTTGTTCTGAAATTGCAGCCGTTTTAGAACAAGATGATTCTATTCCAGAGGCTGTGGTCATTGATGCTCCCGCAGAGTTAGTGGATGTGTATGAGGAGCCATATTCTGAATTCCCTGACTTTGTGGGTATAGAGGGTTATCTCCAGCAAATAGTCTAGAGGGACCAAGGCTCCCTGGCACCCTTAGCTCCCACCTTGCCTCTAAAACTTTCTAATAATAATAGTGGCCAGGGCACTTGAGCAGAGATTAATCTCACTAAAATTGAAAAAAAAAAAAGAAGGTATTTTGCAACCAAAAATATTGATCGCTATAATGAGAAAATCAGTCGCTAAATGAAATAACAATGGACTTAGTGACTGAAGCAAAAGTGTCTCAAAATGTGCCATCACTAATGTTTAGCGACCGATTTTAACATCTGTCGGTAAACAAAAAGTGCCATCACTAATGTTTAGCGACCGATTTTAACATCCGTTGGTAATAAGCAATGTAATACTTTAGTTGCTATCAGTAAAATATCGGTTGCTAAATTGATGAAATGAAGGATGATGGCTAAAAATTAATAAAATATTACAGAGACTAAAATTAAACATTCTATCGCTAAATTAGAAGAACTTTTGCTCAAAAAGCATGTTATAATTATATCACATGATTATCAAACTCACGAGTAGGAAAAATCTTGTTAACTCAGTAAATCGCAGCCCCTTATAAATCATAACGAACTCAGAGTAGGATCATAAACTCGTGTAAACACGAAAAATTAGACCGAGTTCACTTTTTGAGTGTTTTTGGAATGTTTTTACAAGAATTTTATGATATTACATATGTATGTCATACTACATTGACGTAGTAAATATACGTAATTTTTATATTTTATTCGATATAAAATTAATTTTTTAACTTACAAATCCATTAGTTTTAGATTGGGCTACTAAAGTTGAAACCCAAATCAGCCCTGAAACGGCATAGTGTTTACGGTGAATTGCTGAAAAATCCCTAACCCCTTTTACTCTCTACATCGTTGACTATCACTTCGTCTGTTCCTCCTCGACTTCTCATTCACTCCCCCCTCGACAGCAGCTAGTTCAACCTGCCTTGGCCCTTGAAGCATTTGGTGCAAGCCGATGCACACACAGTACAACAGCCTCCAAGTCCATGGGTTATCGTTTTTCGGGTTGACTTTTCCTTCTATGATTGTTTCGTATAGCATAGTTAATGTTAGTGGTCTCCCTTTCTTCCTTATCGTTAGTTTTATTGACCATGAATTTGATTTTATAGTTACTATATTTGTTTACTGGTCATGACTCATGCGTAAAGTGCTTGGTTAGGGAATAGGAAGTGCCTGCCCTGAATTATTTAAGACAACAATGACACTAGTATATTTTTCCTAGAATGGGACAATTAATTTGCTGAAATGTTCTAGCACAAGTGCATTTTTTGAAAGCTCCAAAACTAAAACCTTAAACTAGCTAAGTGTAGATACCCAATATTTCGGCCCATAAGGTTTTAAGCCCATTATCACCAAGCCCATATCTGAAACCATTCCCTGGACCCTTTAAACCTGGGAATCTCCCTATAAATAGCAGCCAACGACAAGTAAAAAGGGGACTTCCTTTTTACAAGACAAAAAAAAGATTACAAAAGCTCTCATTTGATATCAGATTTGTTACAGACTTAAGCATCGAAGCTCGGGTAAACACCCGACCTTGGTCATACATCTTTGCAGATGACCTTACCTTATTAGACCCTCACCTCCAAGCCAGAATTAGGCATCGTCATTTGGCACCGTCTGTGGGAATAGTTTCCTTTCTTTCCCCCGAGAAACAAATTCATTGTACGATCATGTTTTGTGCAACATGGACCCGACCCCCGAGCTTGCAAACCCTCGCACCAACTCGGAAACCACTCCTTCACCCACGAGACCCCCATTTCAGCCCGGCACTACCCGAAGACAGGCACTCCCACCTCCTCGCCACACTTCTCATAGCCCAGAACCTCCTTGCGAAAACACAGATCAAAACTCAGAAAAGGCCACTCTCTCCTTTTTACTCCGAGAAATCCAAACTCTCAAGCAAGAGCGGATGGCAGACAAAGCAGAGATAGCAGAGTTAAAACTGCGCGTTCAAAAAACCGACTCTTGGGTCGAAACTTCAACCCGCGGAGACTCTCCTCTTCATTTCCAAGACACTCTTCAAGGCAAGCACCAGAAGAGTCCATATACAGAGGAGATTGAAGAAAACCAATCTTCCTTCCAGTCCCTCGTCCGAGAAGCACCCCCGCAAACATCCGCTTAGAGCCAACCATCACAAGCTTTGGAGAAAAAGAAACGAGCTGCCAAACATCCTTTTACAAAAGAAATCATGGTTTTCCCTCTGCCCCATAATTTCAAACCACCCCACCTCGACTCCTATGACAGTTCTACAGATCCTAGGGAGCATCTGGAAAATTATAACTCGGTCATGCTTCTGGCTGGATCAGCAGAAGAAATCATGTGCCGGGCTTTTCCTACCACCTTGCGTCGAGCAGCACTCCAGTAGTTTTCCAGCCTCCCGCCACATAGCATCTCAACTTTCGATCAACTCGCCGAGCTCTTCCAGGCTCGTTTCTCTACCAGCATGACTCACCAAAGATCCTCTGCTGTTCTGGCCACCTTGAAACAAGGAGAAAATGAGTCCTTAAAAGATTACATGGACAGGTACAACAAACTCTCCCTGCAAGTCCACGACCTCACCGAAGCAGTGGCTATGCATGCCATCCAAGCAGGTCTCCGACCTGGGCACCTACTCGAATATCTCACCCTTGACCCACCGGCAAGCCTATCTAACCTTCTGCTGAAGGTAGCCAAGTACATCAACCTCGAAGAAATACTAGGCCAGAATGAAATAAGCAAATCTCCTCGGGACAAGAAGGTCCAGGACGACAAAAAACCCAAAAGAGACAGATCTCCCACCCGACCTCGGTTCAACAGCTACACACATTTGAATCAAAGTCGGGCCCGCGTTCTAGAGGAAATCTGCCACACCAAGTTAGCTCAGCTTCCACCTCCTAAAAAGACGGTAGGAGCCGAGAAAGACAAGTACTGCGCCTTTCACTGAGGACGCGGTCATGATACCAACGACTGCCGACATAAGCTCCCACCCCCTAAAAAGACGGTTGGAGCCGAGAAAGACAAGTATTGTGCCTTTCACCGAGGACGCGGTCATGATACCAACGACTGCCGACACCTGCAGAATGTCATAGAGGACCTCATTCAAAAAGGTTATCTGCAAAAATACCGTGCCGAGGTTCCTCTCCCCAACCAAAGACCCCACAGGGAACACCGACCATGGCACCAATCTCCTCCCCGTAACCGCCCAACTCGCCCAGATCAGAATCCACAGGGCGACAGAATTCCAGGCAGGTTCCCTCCGAGCCATCAGGAAAACCCAAGACAAAATCCTGCAGGGATTATCCATACCATTACAGGTGGTTTCGCGGGTGGAGGATGCTCCAGGTCTTCCCGGAAAAGACATGAACGAGCTGCCCACAAGTACCAACGCGAAATATCTCACACCACCTTTGCCAAAAGAGCCAAATTGCAGCCAACCATTTCTTTCTCCGACGCCGACTATGGACTCATCGACCCAGAGCACGATGATCCCGTGGTCATCTCTTGCTTAATAGCCAATTACGAAGTTCGGAAAGTTTTAATAGACCAAGGAAGTTCGGCCGATATCCTCTTCTACCACGCTTACTCTCAACTCGGCCTCCCCACCTCAAACCTCAGTGCCTATCCAGGAACTCTCGTCGGTTTCTCAGGACACCAGGTCGGCGTCAAAGGCACTGTAAACCTTAGGGCTACTCTCGGCGAATTCCCCAACTCCACAAGCGCCGACATTCGTTTCTTGGTCGTCGATTGCCCCTCTGCTTACAATGCCATTTTGGGACGACCTTCCCTCAACAGCATTGACGCCATTGTATCAACTAAGCACCTCTTACTTAAATTCCCCACTACCTTGGGCACAGTCGGTCAAGCACGGGGCGACCAGCTTCTCGGCAGAACCTGCTACAACATCAGCCTTTCCATCGACTACTCCAAAAAGCCGGAAGACACCAGCAACAACTCCTTGACTCCCCTTGACGATTTGGACAACCGACCAAGTCAGGGGACCCGGCCCGAGCCAAAAGGCGACCTGATCCCAGTCCAAGTCGGACAAAGTCCCGATCAAACAGTAAATGTGGGATCCGGCCTTCCTGCGCCTATCGTAAAGAAGTTGACTGATCTCCTGGTTGCCAATGCCGACCTATTCGCATGGACAGCGGCCGACATGCCAGGTATAAATCCCGACTTCATCTGCCATAAACTCTCTGTTCATGCAGGGGCCAAACCAGTCCGGCAAAAGAAGCGCGTAGTGGGTCCAGAGCGGCAAGCAGCAATCCAAGATGAAGTCGCCGAACTTTTAGACGCCAAGTTCATTCGGGAGGTACCCTACGCGACCTGGCTAGCCAACGTTGTCATGGTCAAGAAAGCTAATGGAAAATGGAGAATGTGCGTGGATTACTCCGACCTGAACAAATCGTGTCCAAAAGATCCTTATCCCCTTCCAAGCATCGACAAGCTCGTCGATGGAGCATCCAGTTACAAACTTTTGAGTTTTATGGACGCCTACTCGGGATACAACCAAATCCGCATGCACCCTGACGATGAGGATAAGACAGCATTCATCACCGAGAAGGCCACATATTGCTACCGAGTCATGCCCTTCGGATTAAAAAATGCAGGGGCCACCTATCAGAGACTGATGGACAGAGTTTTTAAAGCACAGATAGGACGGAACGTTGAAGTATACGTAGACGACTTACTTGTCAAGTCGCGCTCGGAGGAGGACCACCTGGCTGACCTCGAGGAAACATTCTCCGAGCTCCGTAAACACGCCATGCGCCTAAACCCTTCCAAGTGCACCTTTGGGGTAGCAGCTGGCAAGTTTCTCGGCTTCATGTTAACACACCGAGGCATCGAGGCTAACCCCGACAAATGCGCCGCCATCATCCAGATGAAGCCGCCAACAACGGTAAGGGAGGTCCAGCGCTTAACCGGCAGAATTGCAGCTCTTTCCCGATTCATGTCAAAATCCGCAGACAAAACTCTCCCTTTTTTCCAAGCACTCAAAAAAGTCAAAAAACTTCAAATGGACAGAAGAGAGTCAGCGCGCCTTCGACGACCTCAAACAATACCTAGCCTCCCCACCCATACTCTCCAAGCCCAAGCCCGCCGAGATACTTTACCTATACCTTGCCTTCAGTAACCATGCTGTCAGCTCGGCTCTCGTCCGCGAAGACAAGAACCAACTACCCGTTTACTTCACTAGCCATACCCTTCAGGGGTCCGAGCTCAACTACCATAAATTAGAAAAACTCGCCTATGCTCTCGTCCTCTCAGCGCGTCGCCTTCGACCATATTTTCAAAATCACCCGATTACCGTCCGTACAGATCAGCCAATACGACAGGTCCTTCAAAAACCCGACCTCGCTGGACGCATGCTCGGGTGGTCCGTTGAACTCTCCGAGCACACTATTACTTACGAACCCAGAGATGCAATCAAGGCCCAAGCACTGGCCGATTTTATTGCCGAATTCACTCCCCCTGAATCACCCAACCTTGGTCAGCCCCACGCTTGGCGCTTGTCGGTTGACGGTTCTTCCAACATCAAAGGAGGAGGAGCAGGAATCATCGTGGAAGGCCCAGAGGGCATAACAATAGAACAATCTCTGCGGTTCGAGTTTCCGACCTCCAACAATCAGGCTGAGTATGAAGCTCTTATCGCCGGTCTCAAGCTGGCTCTGGAGCTCGGCTCTGAGAATCTCCTCGTATCCAACGACTCTCAGCTAGTCACTAGCCAGGTTAAGGGAGAATATCAAGCCAAGGACCCCTTGATGATGAAGTATCTCGAAATAGTTCAAAGCTTAACTTCCCAGTTGAAAAACTTTGACATACTCCACATCCCGCAAAGCGAGAATTGTCGCGCCGACCTCCTCTCTAAATTAGCCAATAGCAAGAAACCAGGACATAATCAAACAGTCATACAAGAAACGCTCCATCACCTCAGTACAGAGCACGTCGGAGTGCTAATCGTCGAGAAAGAGGCACCAACATGGATCACCCCTATCAAACATTACCTTGAAACAGGGAACCTCCCAAAGGAGACAGCAGACGCAAGAAAGCTTCGACGCATAGCAACTAACTATTACCTAGAGAGAGGCGTGCTTTACAAGCGCGGCTATTACACCCCGCTTTTGAAATGCCTAACCCCAGATCAATCCACTTATGTCCTGCAAGAGGTCCATGAAGGAATATGTGGCCACCACATCGGGGCCCGATCTTTAGCAGCTAGTATCCTCAGAACCGGATACTATTGGCCAACCTTGAGGACTGACGCGACTAAGTTTGTGCAAAGATGCGACAAGTGCCAAAAATTTGCAAACATCCACCTCGCGCCGCCTACCGACCTACATGTCTCGGTCGAACCATGGCCCTTCAGCCGCTGGGGATTAGACCTCCTCGGACCTTTCCCATTGGCCCTTGGGCAGAAAAAATTTCTCATTGTCGCTATTGATTACTTCTCTAAATGGATCGAAGCCAAACCTTTGGCTACAATCACGGCTAAAAATGCTAAAAAGTTTGTTCAAACTTTCATTATTTGCAGGTTCGGCATCCCACATACAATAACTACGGACAACGGAACCCAGTTCTCAGACTCGGGTTTCCGGGCATTTTGTGCCGACCTCCGCATTGGCCTACATTTCACCTCGGTTGAACATCCTCAAGCTAACGGCCAAGTAGAGGCGGCAAATCGCATATTACTAGATGGCATCAAGAAAAGGCTAGATCAAACCAAGTCTCGGTGGGTCGAAGAGCTACCATGGGTCCTCTGGTCTTACCGAACTACTTCCCAAACTTCAACGGGCATGTCCCCATACAAGCTTACCTACGGAACCGAAGCTATGATCCCAGTAGAAATTGGGGAACCATCCCGCAGAAGAGAACTTTTTCAACCTGATCAAAGCTCAGAGCAACTACAAGTAAACCTTGACCTACTCGATGAAGAGAGGGATAAAGCTCGGATCCGAGCAATGGCGTATAAGCAGAAACTCGCCCGTTATCACAACCTCAAGGTCAGATCAAGAAAGTTCCAACAAGGCGACCTCGTGCTTCGAAAAGCGACCATCACCAGAAAACACCTCAATGAGGGGAAGCTAGCACCAAACTGGGAAGGCCCTTATCAAATTCACAAAGTACTCGGGAAAGGGGCATACAAACTGACAACCATGGAAGGCGATCACATCCCCAGAACTTGGAATGTATTAAACCTTCGCCTATATATACAATGAAGTTTCTACACCTACCCGAGCTAAAATTACAAGGGCCAATGCCCTTAAAAGGACCAATGTCCTTCAAAATGCTCTACCCGAGCTAAAATTACAAGGGCCAATGTCCTTAAAAGGACCAATGTCATTCAAAATACTCTACCCGAGCTAAAATTACAAGGGCCAATGTCCTTCAAAATGCTCTACCCGAGCTTCATCTACAAGCATCAACGCCGCTTCATACAAAGTTCAAACCTATAATCGTCACACACCTTTCGACAAGTCTCAACAACGGATAAAACTTTCCAAACTTGTCAAAAACAAAATTGGCTGATTCAAAATAAATTTCAAACTAACCCCTCAAAGTATAGCTCGGTACCTCTGCTCATGGACAAATCCTGAGTCATAAATCCGACTTATTTTCGGGATATTATTTATACATTTCCTCAGTTCGCACACCCGACTTATTCTCGCAAAATTATTTACCAATTCCCCTAGTTAGCTCTTACCAAAAGTTCCTTGAACTTCTCATTTATTCAATTCTAGCTTTTACCCGAGCAATAATACTCGTTCCAACATCAAACACTAGGAAAATCAAAGCTGATAAACAAAACTTTATTATTATTTCTCAAACTCGGATTACAGGAAAAAAAAGGAAGAAAAAATACATTGGTTACAAGATCCTAACTCCCTAGGGTTTATCCTGCTCTCGAAGAACATCTTCGTTCTCCGAGGCTGAATCCGCATCTGCACCGGAGTCAGGATCAACCCGCAGCTCGGGGTCCTCATCATCCGCTTCTTCAACGTCGTCCACCAGCTGACCGTCCCTTACCTTTTTCCAAGGATCCAGGCGCTCAGCATCAATATCAGGGACCTGCAGCCGAGCTTGCTCTAAACATAGCTTAAACCCTTTCTCATGGGCCTCAGCATAGTTCATTATAATCTTCTGCTCAGCCCGGTCCCTTAACCTTGATTTTGACTGTCGAACTCGGTCTAGCCGTCGAGCCATTTGGCACCGAACATTGCCTTCCCGGATCTCAGCCGCTGATGAACACACTTTTTATACAATAGTTATTCCTCATACTTAGTCTTTTAAACCTCTTTTGGGCTGAATTGCATAGACTTAGACCTCATTTCATGACTTTGGATCCATTTGTGCTTAATTGCAATTTCCAGCAATACTGGGCATTATATGCTGTCTCTGTGTTTCAGGCATATCTTGAGTTCTGGATGTCTAAAAATTCCGAGTCATACCTTGTTGGAAAGCTGAGAGAATTTTCTACAACTTTCTTTCAGGGCTCCAAAGCTAATTCGGACGTCCAGAAGGTCATATGCAGCCTGGAAGCCAGAGAAGACATGCTGTCGCAGGATCCTGACCTACATGCAGTATTTGGGCCATAACTTGAGTTGTGGATGTCATATGGACCTGAAACTGGTACCATTGGAAAGCTAACAGACAGAGCTTCAATTGATATGCAGACCGGTTCACCATATTTTATATTGAAGATGGTCTTATTTGCAGTGGAAGTTGGCTGATGGTTCCAGACACCTATTGGCACTTAAATGGGCCTAACTTCCTCATGACAAGTCCAAATGGGCCCAAACCAAAGCCCAATTAAAGCTAAGGCCCATGGGAACAAGTGTGCCCTAAGGGCAATTTGGGTGTGCATGTAATTTTGGAGGTCTATATCAGCACAAAGGGGCAGCCGAAATTCATATCAAGTCATTTAGATATTTTAGACAGCTTTTGAACTTTCCTTAGTCTTTAAGTTTTCTCTTTAGATATTTTGTAAGAACTTGGCTTCTCTTGTTCATGGAGGGCTAATTCATCAAATCAATCCAGGTTTTGGCTATTCTGATTATTGGTTTTGAGATTATGTGTTGTTGTTATTCATTCAATGATTAATCTGTTTCTTGCTTCCTCTGGACTATTCTGTTTGGATTGTTAAAATTCGAATTTGGATCTTCATGTGTGATTGCTTAATTGCATGTGATAAAAGAGGATTGTATGGTTGATTAATGTTTCTGAGCTTTTGGATGGATTAATCACCTTGGCTGGATCATGGACTTAGGTAAAACTAGACTTGAATGTTTGCTTAATTCATTTGGTCTTAGTTAAAACCGAATTCTGGTTGCTTAACCAGTGGAATCCATAGAACATTGAGAGGCTTCTTGATATGTTTTAAAGGCCAAGAACATGGTTAATAATTGAATGGATCATTAGAAATCAAGGATGAACTTAAATCAGAATTAGTAAAGACTTGGATTGGTTGCTTTCTCTTAAACTTCACCACTGATAATTAATTTTCATTAATCACATAAACCAACAAAACTCCCCCTGTTTACATGCTTCTTAATATGATTCACTAAATAGAACAATCCTTAGGTTCGACTTAGGGCTGTCCTATGCTGCAAATAGCTAGGTAACCGACCTTAAACATTAAGTAATTTGAGGAGCCTCGGCAGCTCATCAGCCGCCCTACCTAGCTCTTGGCTTATCTTCCTTTCTTCTTTCACCTGGGTAAGCTCGGCCAGCGTAGCATCCAACCTTGTACGGATGTCCCCCAGCTCCCTCTCGGCCCGACCCAAGGCCTCATGGCAAGATTCCACCGTTGCCCGGGTCATCTCGTCCTCTTCCAAAAATTTAAGCCTCTCCAGCTCGGACGCGACAACCCTCTCATTCAGCTCCTGGCCAATCACGGCAACCCGTCCCAGGATGTCCCGAAGGTGTTTGCTCAGCAGCAATGTTTTGGCCTCCGCCACCTTCGTTCGATCCGTAGGCAGGGCCAACGATTTCAGCCGATCTCCCGTCGGATATTGAACATTCCAGAATGAGACACTGGAATGTTCCCGCTTCTCTCCCACGGGGGCGACAAACAGCTCGAAATGTTTCACTTCTGAATCAAGGTCAAACATCCGGCTGGCCGAGGGGTCTGCTCGGTCTTTATCCGCCTTTGCCGCCACCCGCTGTCTCTTATTCTCGGCTCTCTGCTTGCCCTTGACAGCAACAGGGCTCCCTTCCTCCCGAGCTGCCGGTAGCACGGGTACCTCCTCCGCTCTCACCACCGTTACTGGCTCCGCAGGTATAGCCTTTGGTGGCGCCGCCGACCTTTGAGTTCTAGCCTTTGCCAGCTTCGCTAGGTTCACCATTTGCTCTGCCGACAGCTTTCCCTCTGCAGAAACAAACAAAATATTAGTACATCAGAAAACATACGCCCAACTTCACACAATGAATACCGACCAATCAGATCTTTGGCCTTGAGCGTAACCATCTGCGAGTTTTCAACGGCCAGTTGAGAGATCGTCTTTATTATTTGCCGATCTTCCCGTATATACTCGTCTATCGTCCGAGCTGACACTTTGTAAATATCCCGACTCCAGCGCAGAGGAAACCGAGGTTTTAAGTCCTCCTTCAGGAAAAATGCCATAGCTGGCGCCGGGCCTGCCTTCCAGGTCGGGACATTTTATGGCCGTGAGGTCTGTGTTTTTAAGCCAAATTCGACTGTTTTGACCACTTTTCCATTTTTTGAAGATTTTTTATTTGATTTTTGAGTTCCATTTTCATCCACCTTTCGTCCTGTGGTGGTAGAAAAATTTTAAAAAATGTTTAGATACCTTTTCTAGTCCTATTTTGGTGTCTTTTTACCTTTGTTTTGTGTTTTTGGTGTGTTTCGGTTTTGGCTAGATTTTGTCAGTTTTGTGTGTTTTTCTGTATTTTTGTGCTTTGTGGTGTGTTTAGGCATTTAGCCACTTGTTTGCATGGTGTATGACTAGGTCTTCTCCCTTTGTATTGCTTAAAGGAGATCCTGAAATAGAGAGAACCTTGCATACACGTAATAGAGCACATAGGGCTGTTGATAATCTAGATCCTACTATGGCTGAAGCTAGAACTCCTATTGTTGTTCCTATTGTTGATCCTGTTGTTAATGAAGGTGATAGGGCTGATAATGCTAATAGAGCTGGAAATAACAATAATAATAACATGCAGCCTAGAGATAGAACTCTTAAGGAATTGGCCACCCCTGATGTTGCTTACCAACCTTTAGGGATCCAATATCCTGAAATTGATACTGCTTTTGAATTAAAGTCTGGATTGATACACTTGCTGCCAAAGTTTCATGGTCTTGCAGGTGAAGATCCTCACAAGCATTTGAAGGAATTTCATGTGGTTTGTTCCACCATGAGGCCACAAGGAATTTCTGAAGAGCAGATCAAGTTAAGAGCATTCCCTTTCTCTCTGGCTGATGCAGCTAAAGACTGGCTCTTTTACTTGTCACAAGGTTCGGTCAGGAATTGGAATGACATGAAGAAGCTGTTTCTGGCCAAGTTCTTCCCTGCATCCAGAACTGCTGCCATTCGCAAAGACATATGTGGCATAAGGCAACTGCCAGGGGAGACATTGCATGAGTATTGGGAGAGGTTTACAAAGCTGTGTTCAAGCTGCCTCCATCACCAAATAAGTGATCAGCTGTTGATACAATATTTCTATGAGGGCTTGTCACCTTCGGATAGAAGTAACATTGATTCTGCTAGTGGAGGAGCATTAGTGGATAAAACACCTGCTGCTGCCAGAGATTTAATTTCCAATATGGCAGAGAATTCCCAGCAGTTTGGTGTTCGGATGATTCATTCCACTAGAGGAGTCAATGAAGTTGGTGTGTCATTTGCTGACCAACAAAGAATGGAGCACAGACTTGACGAGCTGACCTCCTTGGTCAGGCAATTGGCAGTGGGGAGACAAGTATCCACCCCTCAACCTGCAAGCGTGTGTGGCATTTGTGCTTGTCCATCACATCCTACAGACGCATGCCCCACATTGCAAGATGGTGATTCTGGATTTCAGGATCCCTCTGTAGCTGCAGTAGGTGTTTTTCCTGATCGATCCCCATACCAACAGCAGTAGCAGCCTAGATATGATCCGTACTTCAACACTTACAACCCTGGTTGGAGGGATCATCCAAATTTCAGATATGGCAATGCTGCAGCACCACAACAGCAGTCCTCCCAACAACAGCCACAGCAACAGCAGCAGTATAGGCAACCTTGGCAACAACAGAACCAATATCAATCAGCCAGGCAGGGCCAGTTTCAACAAAATAGGCCACCATTCCAGCAGCAGCCTATGCAGCCAGCCAACCCGTCAACATCCAAACCTGAGCCTTCATTGGAAGATCTGGTGAAGCAGATGGCCACCAGCAACATCCAGTTCCAGCAGAGAGCAGAGTCCACCATGCAGAATCTGGAAACACAGATTGGACAATTGGCATCATCAGTTAGCCAGTTGCAGTCCAAGGGTTCTGGCAAACTCCCTTCACAGACAATTCCCAACCCAAATGGGAGTAATGTGAGTGCTATCACATTGAGGTCTGGCAAATCCTTGCAAGAGCCAGCCGAGCCTCAACCTGCCAGTGAGTCCCAACCAGCAGAGCAAGTAGTTCCTGAGCCAATCACCCTTGCACCTGCAAGCAAGCTGCCTGCAGTAGCTCTTCCCTTTCCACAGAGAGCTACTCTGTCCAAGAAGCAAGATGAGGCAGAGAAAGACAGAGAGCTTCTAGAGACATTCAGGAAGGTGGAAGTTAACATTCCCTTGCTGGATGCTATCAAGCAAATTCCTAGATATGCAAAATTCTCAAGGAATTGTGCACCCAGAGGAGGAGGCTGAAGGG
>QAOA01004512.1:0-10783 GCA_003255065.1 Cercis canadensis
GGCAAAATTAAATAAAGGATTTTTTGTTTGGTATAAGAATTGAGAGTGAATTCATGTTAGGTAGCATTAGATTATTACTCCAAATTATAGGGTTTAAACGATGAGTTTAAATTAGCTATAAAACATAACTTGCTTCCTATTTGCCACCAATGGAAGTAAACGCTCTCTCATCAAGTAATGATCTTTACACATTCTTTTTCTGGTTATATGACAAGGTTTAAACCTCTAAGTTTTTATAAATTACATAAATACTTCATTATTATATTATATTGATGGCATTTAGTAATAAAAAAGATTAATATAATTTAAATTTAACTTAGCCCACTTAATATATTTTTTTAAATGAAAGTTTCTCTATCCAAACCCAACTTATATAATTAATTAATTCACATACAATTGCTGGGGAGTTTCAGTGCATGTGATGGAGAGAATTCAGTTTGTGGAATTATTATTTCTCATTAGTATTATAATTTGATCCTTGGTGTGGTCCATGATGGCGGCTATAAGTTATATCTAATTTATTTGTCCATCATATGAGTTGCATTTGGCATCTGAAAGTCAGTGACTTTGCTCTTCAAAATCTGTTTTCCTCTGCTTCAATACCATCCCTTATGGTGTTGCTGTAAGCATTATCAACAGGTTGGCATCATTAGCCTTCCGAGAGATTGGACTGATTTATGGGGTCAAGAGTGAGCTAGAAAAGCTTCAGGAAACACTTGAATCCATCAAAGTTGTGCTTTCAGATGCTGAGGAGAAACGACAGAATCCTGCTGTTGAGCATTGGATTAAGAGGCTTAAGGAAGTTCTGCATGATGCTGATGACTTGCTTGATGACTTGGTGACTGAAGAATTGCAGCGTAAGGTGGATGGACGTGGAGAAACAGTGAGAAAGGTGAGTGACTTCTTCTCATCATCAAATCAAATTGTGTTTGGTCATAAAGTGGCCCATAAGATAAACAAGATCCGGGAGCAATTTAATCGTGTTGCAGGAGATATGTCTAAGTTGAACTTCAATCCAGGAATCATAGTGATTAAGCAAAATGAGGATGACAGGAGGGAAACAAGCTCTTTTGTGCTAGAATCTGAAATTGTTGGAAGGGATGAAAGCAAAAATGAGATTATAAACTTTTTGTTGCAAACAAATAGCAACCAAAATGTTTCTTTGATTGCTATTGTTGGTGTTGGGGGTTTGGGTAAGACAGCCCTTGCTCAGTTGGTGTATAATGATGCTGAAGTGATGAAATTCTTTCAGGAAAGAATGTGGGTGTATGTTTCTGAAGATTTTGAAATAAAATCTCTCGTGAAGAAAATCTTAGAATCATCAACTAATAGTAAAGTTGATGATCTACAATTAGAACTGCTACAAAATCAGCTTCGAGAGAGTTTAAATGGCCAAAGGTTTTTGCTTGTCTTGGATGATGTATGGAATGAGAGTCATGAAATGTGGAGTCATCTGAGGAGCTATTTGATGTGTGGTGCTCAAGGTAGTAAGATTTTAGTGACCACTCGTAGTGAAATGGTAGCTGAAACAATGGGTGTAGATGTCTCATATGTTTTGAAAGGTTTAACAGAAGAGCAATCCTGGGCATTGTTTGAGAAATTGGCATTTGGAGAAAGTGGTAGAAGAATGAACCCAAACCTCGTATCTATTGGTGAAAAAATTGCAGAAAAGTGTGGAGGAGTTCCACTTGCCCTTAGAACAATGGGAGGTCTATTACAATTCAAAGGAAAGGAAAGTGAATGGGTGACTATCTTGGATAGTGACTTTGGTAAGCTATCTCAAGAAAAATATAGCATCATGCCGGTGCTAAAATTGAGCTACAACCACTTGCCAGCTGAGCTAAGACAATGCTTTGCTTATTGTTCTTTATATCCAAAGGGTTGGATGATTGCAAAGAAGAAGTTGATTCAGTTGTGGATGGCACAAGGTTACCTTGAATGTACAAGTGAAAGTCAAAGCTTGGATGACATTGGTAATCATTATGTTAAGATTTTGTTGATGAGATCGTTTTTTCAGGATGTTGTAGTAGATGAATATGGTGATATAAAGTATTTTAAAATGCATGATCTAATGCATGATCTTGCGCATTCAGTAGCTGGTAGAGATTGCTGCTTGTATACTCGGGGAAACGAGAATACTGGAAGACCCATGCATGCCTCATTTGAAACTGGTGCCTTTTGTTCGCTGGATTTATTGGGTGCAAATAAGTTGCGAACCATTCTTCGGCCATCAGCATGGCTGATACCTGTTCGGTCAATGAACAAACCATCTGTTTTTCCTAGGTTCAGACGGCTACGGGTTCTGGATTTGTCTCATTCTTCAATAATGCATCTGCCAGAATCTGTTGGTAAACTGAAGCATTTAAGGTATCTTGACCTGTCATACTGTGATGCGTTAATAAGTCTGCCCAGAAGCATAGGTAATCTGGTCAATTTACAAACTCTGAATCTATGTGGATGTTTAGCACTTAAAAATTTGCCCAAAAGTTTCACTAAGTTAATCTCTCTGAAACATCTTATAAATGACAAGTGTACAGCCTTTGAACACATGATGCCAACAGGGTTGAGGAAACTGACATCGCTTCAGTATTTAACGCGTTTTGTTGTGGGAGAGAACCCAGATAAAGAGATTGCCAAATTGGATGAACTGAAAGACTTAAATAACCTGAGAGGGGATTTACATATTGAGAATCTCAGTTTAGTACAGGATGTAGCATCTGAGTCAAAGGAAGTAAATTTGAATAGAAAGAGATACCTCCAATCCTTGTGGCTGGACTGGGGGAATTCTGAAGATAACAAAAATAGTGACAGCTTACAACTTTTGGCTTATCTTCATCCTCACCAGAATCTGAAATTTTTGACAGTGTTAATGTATCCAGGTGTGGGATTTTCAAATTGGCTTTCTTCTCTGACAAATGTTGTTTCTATTCATCTCTCTAGATTTAAAAATTGCCATTATCTCCCTCCATTGGGAGGACTTGCTTCTCTCAAGTCTCTTGTTATTGAGTATATGGAAGCGTTGGAGTATATTTGTTTTGAAAGCTATGAAGAGATTTCTTCAACTACTGCTTCTTCTTCATCATTGGCTATGCCTTCAAGAGTATTCTTCCCATCTTTAGAGAGACTTCAACTCAATGAGTGCCCAAATCTTTGGGGGTGGAAAAGGATGCATCAGCAACATCAACAAGACCTTTTTCTACCCCCATTTCCTCGTCTTTCTTCTTTAAGTATCACAGATTGTTGGAATTTGACTTGCATGCCTACATTTCCATATCTCGTTGAGAAATTGACTTTGTTGGCTTGTAATGTGACTCCATTGATAGACACGCTGGTAACAAACATGGTCACGTCAACAGCAACCCAAGAGGATTCTGTTTCAACACTTGAGTCTTCCTTCTCGACTTCTCTTTCCACACTCAAGTTCATGAAGATTGGCCAGACCCAGATTGAAGCTTTGCCAGAAGGTTGGGTAAGAGGACTCACTTCTCTCAAGTCTTTCTATTGAAGGATTTCCTAGTCTAGCATCTGTGTTTCTTAATATGGGACATCTTCCTGCTACACTTCAGCATTTGGAAATTAGTAAAGTCCATCTTGATCTCTGGAATGATCATGAGGGTGCTAGCGGTAGCACAACACAACACCAAGTGATTCACAGCCTCCCTACTCTGCAATCAATCAGTTTAATTGATTGTTATGATTTGTTTACTTTACCAGAGTGGATTTGCAACATTCCATCGCTTCAATCCATTGCCATAGAACATTGGGACAATTTTTTCTATCCACCGGAAGGAATGCGTCGCCTTACCAATTTACAAACTCTAATTTGTCCCCGCATAGATGATACAGTTGAAAATCTATCAAGAATTGCTCACATCCCAAAGATAATCTCAATGTAAGAAAATTGGCCTTCACCACAGCTGCAATTTTTTCTTCTCTTTTTGTCTTAAGTTCTAAAATGTTAATCAGAAGGCAGAAGTTAACAATTTCTATCATTAAATATTGATAGGTGAAAAGGGGAGGAAAATCCTATCTTGTGGTGACTTGTTCAAATTGCATATTGGTCTTGGCTCTTTATTTTACCAACCTGCCCTGACTTGCTCAGATTCCAGCCTCTTGTGTGTTGTGTATCCAGGTACCGAGTGATATCTTAAATTTTCTTACTCTTACTGATGCAGCACTTTTACTAGTCTGGTTCTTTATTTTTCTAATCTGTTTATATATCTGCAATATCATAAGATGTACAGAAAATAAAAACATATCATTTACTTAACAAAAAAGAGATCTACATGCCACTGATAGTAAATGTACTAACTTTATTCTGTGGGAAATTTTTCAGTTTGGATGTTGATGGGTGGAAATGGTATAATTAAAGAAGACTTCTCAAATCCTCCATGCTATCACATGTCTCTTCAAATTGCTTGAGTTAGAGAATATAATTTCCTCCACTTATTCGGGTACGTATTGCATAAATTTTTTTAATCTTTGCTTACTAATTTGTGATAGTTTAAACTCAGCTGAAATTTGGAATTTAGTTTCTACAATTTACGGTATACATTTAAATCAGAAAACTAAGTAAAACATCTGAATCAAACTTATTGTAAATCATTACTTATTGATTAGGTAAAGAATCTGAATCAAGCATATTTACATCCTTCAGGATTATTATCTTGAGAAGCACGCCAATGAATTTTATCCTTGTTTTTATCTAGCTCTATTGAGTTTTCCACTTGTGGATGTTAGTATGAACTTCTTACTCTTCAATGCTTTCCTTTGCTTTGAGATTTTGTGGTTGAGAGTGTAACATGGTCAAATCTTCTTATCCCTCCCCATTAGTATTACAGTGTTGTCGAATCTTGGAACTGGTTGATGATATCACGTAGTTTTGCTGCCCCATCGAAATAAATATGCTTTTCAGTTCTGGATCAAGGCTGGCTAATCTTGAGCCCTTACCTTTGAATCTGGCTGCAACTGAGTTGTATTATTATTTCTTCATCCTTGAAATCATTTACTGCTTTTTGTAGGAGTTGTAGTAGGCATGAAAGATCTTTAGGCGTTGAAATGGACTGAGATTCTGCTCCAATAAGCCAATTTTGGATATCAGGTAATAAACATATTCAATTGCTTTGTCTGACAAAAATATTATCAGTTTCTTCTAAATGTTACCACAGAATTTTCTTATTTCTGAACTATGCCAATTATGCTAGTCAAAATACTTTGAATCTGTTACACTTGATGAAATGGCTGCAATGGAGCCTGGTACTTTTTAACTCTCATGATCTGTTGGACTATCAGCTTTTAGCCTCTTGTCTGGTTCTTATGCAGAAAAGCAATGGTAGTCTGGTAAATTTAGATTTGTAACGGTGTTTCAATCCACATGTTTGATGATACATTTGAGGAAAAATGTGCAAAGAGGAGTTCTAGTTACTTTGTAGGTTGCTGGGGACTCTGGTTTATTCCTTTTCTTTTCTCGAGGTACTTAATCGTGCCCTTTTCTACCCTTTTGTGATCTTTTATTTTCGTAAGGAAATGATTGTTGATGTAATAATAATTAGCATTATTAAAGATAAGTAAACGGTTTGCTCAAAATAATTGGATTTGGATTAGAGAAACAGCCAATGCTTCATTAAATTAGTTGCTTGTGTTCCACATTAGATATTCATCTATAAATCAGTGAGGCCTGAGTTTGAAAGTTAATAATTTAATATATATACAGACAGACACTATTGAATAATTTGCTTGTTTCTTTATCTTTGCGTCAGCTTTTAGGCAGAGTTTGCATGCATCAATGGAAGGGAGAAAACTTGGCACTTGCCATTATGTCTCTTCTGTCTTATTTATTTGTGTATCTACTAGCTTTTCATAAATTCACCAAGTTATTAAGCTTGTTAAACTTTGTTCAAATATAGGAACTACAGATACAGGAGCAGTCGACGAGACATGAACATTATAGCTGAAACGTGCAGCACACTAGAAATGAAAGAAACTGATGCTGCTGCAATTTTCTGAAGGCCATGTCATAAAATTCAGGAGTATATGCACTCAAATGCAGTTGCTGCTGTAAAAAGAATATGAACAAGATATAAAGCATATCACTTAAAAAAGGATATCTATGTTTGCTCTGATTTTTACAATTCAAAGTTTAATGATTTATGATGACTGAGATCACAAACTCATCTACTTTCTTCATATTTCTCTTAGTGGAATTTAAGTGAAACTGCAAAACAGAATTTAGTCATTTATGCAAGATTTGAAAATTTTGGCAACCTTTCTTTCTCATATTGTTGGGTCTATGTAAGGACCAAGTTTCTCACTCGTTACTTCTATTACATCAATCATTCATAACTTAAGTTTTGTTTTTCAAAATGATGGGTTTTTTTTTTTTTTTTTTTTTTTTTTTTTTTTTTTTTTTTTTTTTTTTTTTTTTTTTTTTTTTTTTTTTTTTTTTTNATTTATTTAATAAGAAAAAAAGATTAATATAATTTAAATTTAACTTAACCCACTTAATATTTTTTTAAATGTAAGTTTCTCTATCCAAACCCAACTTATATATTTTTTTTAATAGTTGCTTACAGATTTGATTTGTTGCAGCATGGAATGGAGGAAGGTCAAGGAACCCAGTTCCGCGTGAGGATATTAAGAAACAACGAAGAAAAAGGAAGGGAAGGTATTGTGGGATCAATTCCTTCAATATTATAGTTTAGGAACTTAATTTCATAAATACATACGTTTGAAAATATTTTCTTCAATATAACAGTTTTTATTTTTTTTTAATATTATTTATATTTAGTCAAGGCGCCACTCCATCTCACATTCTAAAGTTGACTGTCGTAATTTTTTTCTTTTATGTAAATATTGTTCAGTGTCAACATTTAAAATATCGACCCTACTAAAAAAACTATCATAATGAAAGAAATAATTTCATAAGTGTCATAGTCATGGAATTAAATTTTAAACCTATAATATTATTGAAGTCTTTGTTCTTGCAGGGCTTGATAAATAATTAGGTGGGACTGACAGCTGTGCACTTGTGTTTAGCAGATGGAAAAACATAGCTGTTCATGGAGAGAATTCAGTTTGTGGAATTATCATTTCGTGTGGTCCATTCAGTTTGTGGCTATAGTTATATCTAATTTATTTGTCCATTATATGATTTGCATTTGGCATCTGAAAGTCAGTGACTTTGCCTCTTCAAAATCTGTTTTCCTCTGCTTCAATACCCTTACTTGTGGTCTCTTTCCTCAGTCTGGAGGATGGCTGAACAAATCCCTGAACAAATCCCTTATGGTGTTGCTGTAAGCATTATCGACAGGTTGGCATCATTAGCCTTCCGAGAGATTGGACTGATTTATGGGGTCAAGAGTGAGCTAGAAAAGCTTCAGGAAACACTTGAATCCATCAAAGTTGTGCTTTCAGATGCTGAGGAGAAACGACAGAATCCTGCTGTTGAGCATTGGATTAAGAGGCTTAAGGAAGTTCTGCATGATGCTGATAACTTGTTTGATGACTTGGTGACCAAAGAATTGCAGCGTAAGGTGGATGGACGTGGAGAAATAGTGAGAAAGGTGAGTGACTTCTTCTCATCATCAAATCAAATTGTGTTTCGTCATAAAGTGGCCCACAAGATAAACAAGATCCGGGAGCAATTTAATCGTGTTGCAGGAGATACGTCTAAATTGAACTTCAATCCAGGAATCATAGTGATTAAGCAAAATGAGGATGACAGGAGGGAAACAAGCTCTTTCGTGCTAGAATCTGAAATTGTTGGAAGGGATGAAAGCAAAAATGAGATTATAAACTTTTTGTTGCAAACAAATAGCAACCAAAATGTTTCTTTGATTGCTATTGTTGGTGTTGGGGGTTTGGGTAAGACAACCCTTGCTCAATTGGTGTATAATGATGCTGAAGTGATGAAATTCTTTCAGAAAAGAATGTGGGTGTATGTTTCTGAAGATTTTGAAATAAAATCTCTAGTGAAGAAAATCTTAGAATCATCAACTAATAGTAAAGTTGATGATCTACAATTAGAACTGCTACAAAATCAGCTTCGAGAGAGTTTAAATGGCCAAAGGTTTTTGCTTGTCTTGGATGATGTATGGAATGAGAGTCATGAAATGTGGAGTCATCTGAGGAGCTATTTGATGTGTGGTGCTCAAGGTAGTAAGATTTTAGTGACCACTCGTAGTGAAATGGTAGCTGAAACAATGGGTGTAGATGTCTCATATGTTTTGAAAGGTTTAACAGAAGAGCAATCGTGGGCATTGTTTGAGAAATTGGCATTTGGAGAAAGTGGTAGAAGAATGAACCCAAACCTCGTATCTATTGGTGAAAAAATTGCAGAAAAGTGTGGAGGAGTTCCACTTGCCCTTAGAACAATGGGAAGTCTATTACAATTCAAAGGAAAGGAAAGTGAATGGGTGACTATCTTGGATAGTGACTTTGGTAAGCTATCTCAAGAAAAATATAGCATCATGCCGGTGCTAAAATTGAGCTACAACCACTTGCCAGTTGAGCTAAGAGAATGCTTTGCTTATTGTTCTTTATATCCAAAGGGTTGGATAATTGTAAAGAAGCAGTTGATTCAGTTGTGGATGGCACAAGGTTACCTTGAATGTACAAGTGAAAGTCAAAGCATGGATGACATTGGTAATCATTATGTTAAGATTTTGTTGATGAGATCGTTTCTTCAGGATGTTGAAGTAGATGAATATGGTGATATAAAGTATTTTAAAATGCATGATCTAATGCATGATCTTGCACAATCAGTAGCTGGTGGAGATTGCTGCTTGTATACTCGGGGAAACGAGAATACTGGAAGACCCATGCATGCCTCATTTGAAACTGATGCCATTTGTTCGCTGGATTTATTGGGTGCAAATAAGTTGCGAACCATTCTTCGGCCATCAACATGGATGATACCTGTTCGGTCAATCAACAAAGCATCTGTTTTTCCAAGGTTCAGATGGCTACGGGTTCTGGATTTGTCTCATTCTCCAATAATGCATCTGCCAGAATCTGTTGGTAAACTGAAGCATTTAAGGTATCTTGACCTGTCATACTGTGAAGTGTTAATAAGTCTGCCCAGAAGCATAGGTAATCTGGTCAATTTACAAACTCTGAATCTATGTGGATGTTTTGCACTTAAAAATTTGCCCAAAAGTTTCACTAACTTAATCTCTCTGAAACATCTTATAAATGACAAGTGTACAGCCTTTGAACACATGATGCCAACAGGGTTGAGGAAACTGACATCGCTTCAGTATTTAACGCGTTTTGTTGTGGGAGTGAACCCAGATAAAGAGATTGCCAAATTGGATGAACTGAAAGACTTAAATAACCTGAGAGGGGATTTACATATTGAGAATCTCAGTTTAGTACAGGATGTAGCATCTGAGTCAAAGGAAGTAAATTTGAATAGAAAGAGACACCTCCAATCCTTGTGGCTGGACTGGGGGAATTCTGAAGATAACAAAAATAGTGACAGCTTACGACTTTTGGATGATCTTCATCCTCACCAGAATCTGAAATTTTTGACAGTGTTAATGTATCCAGGTGTGGGATTTTCAAATTGGCTTTCTTCTCTGACAAATGTTGTTTCTATTCATCTCTCTAGATTTAAAAATTGCCATTATCTCCCTCCATTGGGAGGACTTGCTTCTCTCAAGTCTCTTGTTATTGAGTATATGGAAGCGTTGGAGTATATTTGTTTTGAAAGCTATGAAGAGATTTCTTCAACTACTGCTTCTTCTTCATCATTGGCTATGCCTTCAAGAGTATTCTTCCCATCTTTAGAGAGACTTCAACTCAATGAGTGCCCAAATCTTTGGGGGTGGAAAAGGATGCATCAGCAACATCAACAAGACCTTTTTCTACCCCCATTTCCTCGTCTTTCTTCTTTAAGTATCACAGATTATTGGAATTTGACTTGCATGCCTACATTTCCATATCTCGTTGAGAAATTGACTTTGTTGGCTTGTAATGTGACTCCATTTATAGACACGCTGGTAACAAACATGGTCACGTCAACAGCAACCCAAGAGGATTCTGTTTCAACACTTGAGTCTTCCTTCTCGACTTCTCTTTCCACACACAAGTTCATGAAGATTGGCCAGACCCAGATTGAAGCTTTGCCAGAAGGTTGGGTAAGAGGACTCACTTCTCTCAAGTCTTTCTATTGAAGGATTTCCTAGTCTAGCATCTGTGTTTCTTAATATGGGACATCTTCCTGCTACACTTCAGCATTTGGAAATTAGTAAAGTCCATCTTGATCTCTGGAATGATCATGAGGGTGCTAGCGGTAGCACAACACAACACCAAGTGATTCACAGCCTCCCTACTCTGCAATCAATCAGTTTAATTGATTGTTATGATTTGTTTACTTTACCAGAGTGGATTTGCAACATTCCATCGCTTCAATCCATTGCCATAAAAAATTGTCACAATTTTTTCTATCCACCGGAAGGAATGCGTCGCCTTACCAATTTACAGAATCTAATTTTTCCCCGCATAGATTATACAGATGAAAATCTATCAAGAATTGCTCACATCCCGAAGATATTCTCAATGTAAGAAAATTGGCCTTCACCACAGCTGCAATTTTTTCTTCTCTTTTTGTCTTGAGTTCTAAAATGTTAATCAGAAGGCAGAAGTTAACAATTTCTATCATTAAATATTGATAGGTGAAAAGGGGAGGAAAATCCTATCTTGTGGTGACTTGTTCAAATTTCATATTGGTCTTGGCTCTTTATTTTACCAACCTGCCCTGACTTGCTCAGATTCCAGCCTC
>QAOA01004514.1:0-11669 GCA_003255065.1 Cercis canadensis
ACAGGACTAAGTTGACAATCCTTCAAACGTAACTCTGAAAGTGAAGACAGCATGGTCAAGATAGAGTGAAGCCAATCAGTCTCTTTACGGAGATCAATGCCAGTCAGGTCGAGATACTTCAATGAAGGAATACCAGAAAGCCATCTAAGATTGTCCGTTTTCAGGTAAGGGTTATCGGATAAATCAAGATAAAAGAGGGTAGAGAAATTTGTGGAAGGATAGGAAGGTGTAAGCAGTGATAGGTTTTGATATCTCTGTCCATCATCTGCCGAATCATGGATAACTGTGAAGTTATTGTACCCCAAGTCCAAGTACTCCAGACATTCAAGTTGAAGCAAACGAATGTTGAGTTCACCGCTCAAGGGTCTAGAAGTCTCCCAGTCTAAAGTCCTGAGATTGAGCTCTGTGACCCTTCCTGTAATATTGTGGCATTGAACTCCACTCCATGTACAACAATCTTCTTCACTAGACCAAGATGATAAGCGCTCAGAGGGATCTACCACACTTTTTTTAAACTGTAATAGGAGCTCTCGATCTCTTTCATTGCAACAAACCATGGAATTACTTCTACTGAAGCTTAAATCGAACATGGCTCCACAGAGAAACCATACTAGAAATATTACAATTTGTGAAGTGGACCTAACCATCATAAGAGCAGATCAGAGGACTCCAACTTCTTTGATGAGACAAGATTACAAAGTAGTATAATCTCACAGTTTGCCCATAATCAAGGTTTAAATGCTTGGCTCAGTCAATGTCTAAAGCCGGGTCAACCTATTTGTCAGTCAGAAATGCATGATGTTCAAGAAAATTCACTGATAGAGAGTTCTTGTCTTTTTTCCTTCGTTCTTTCCTATCCCATTTTTTCTTCGTCCACTTTTTCCACTGAGTGCTGAGGAATCATAAACCTTCATTTTCATCCTTTTGTTGCTGTCTTTATCCCTATGTCAACCTTCTTCACCAACTACTTGAACCATGGAATAACCAAATGATTTCTTTGAAAAATGATTTCAATATTTCATTTCTTCCTTTTTGTTGAGCAGTGATTTTCTGCAATTTACCACAACAGAAATATTGGCAGTTTGTTGTCTACCTTAACTAGAATGGTTGCAGTTGGTGAGAACTTGAATACTAATCTCAATCCAAATCACCGTAGCAATTTCTATTGCACTTAGAATTTTATAGAAAAATCTCATGATCGAAGTGCAGTTATCACGAATTTTATAGAAAAATTTATTCGTGTAAGCAATTTCTACAATTACTTATGATTTAATGATGTCGTGCTTTACTTTACTTAAAATTGTTAACCTGTAAAAGGGGTTGCATGAATGTAATGACTGGGAAATTATGACATTGATTTCCATGTCTATAGACTTTAATTATAAATTCCTATAGTCTTTATTAGAGCAAAAAGTCCAAAGTCATCAATGAAGGAGAAGACATGTCCATATGGTAATTGAAAAATGGCCCCATTCCATCTTCAAGATCACTTGTTGCTAAGAGGCAAGTTTCTCTTCCTTTTTGACGTTTTATCCCTTGTGGTGTAACAAAAATAAAGAGCATTATATCATTGAAGTCCAACCTTACGTTTTATCTCAAGGTATAGCTGATGCTTTGGGCATTTTGAAGGTATCAAACAATTAATTAACGCGGCAATTTTTGAATGTTGGATCCATCTTAATGAAATCATAGAATATTTTGATTTGAGGAATAATAGATTGTCAACAAAGTCTTCAAGAATTTTAGAGAGAAAAAGCCAGAAAGAAAAAGGAAGAAATTTAGAAGAGGGAGGACGAGCTAGAGAGAGAAAAAAGGTGTAGAGAAAGAAATAAAGAATTTTAGAGAGAAGAAAAGGTACAGAAAAAAGGGAGAAATTTAGAAAGAGGGAAAGTTAGGGAGGGAAAGAAACAAAATTTTAGTGAGAGGAGGAAGCAAGAGAGAAAAAGAAAAAAGAATTTTTTTTTTGTGAGAACAAAAAAATTATAGGGAGACATGAAAGTATAAGTTTGCTTATTTGTTCCATCAAAAAAAATATTGCTAATTTTTTCTCCCAATGTCACTTCTGTTTTTAATAGAGATCAAGGGCCTGTTTGAAATCTGTTTTTAAAAACAGTTTTTTGTTTTTGAAAACAATAAAACAAAAAAACTTGTTTGGTAAAACTGTTTTTAAAAATTTTCTCTCACAAAACTGTTTTAAAAACAAGAAAACAAGAACAAGAAATAGCTGTTTTCAAAAACTGTTTTTAAAAACAAAAAAATCAAAACACTTTCAAACACACCCTAATTTCTAGAATCATCACATGATACAAATAAAAACTCAAAAATCATTCACATTAAGAGTCAAATACTTAGAAGTGCCTAATAGGATGGGCAGAATTGAAAAAGTACAGCTTCGGATGACAATAAATTGAAAATTAAACCTTGCCCCAAAATTTAAGGTATTTCTGTGGAGATTAGCTCTTAATCATCTATCTCATAGCTAAAGTGCTGCATAGCAGAAAAAGAACTGCTTCCCCCACTTTTCTACACTGATCATTTCATGGGAAAGGCAACTGTTTTGTTACTAAACCTCTTTTGGATATTATGTAACTCTCCCCCTTTCCCCAATGGCCAGCATTACACAGTCTTTAGGCACTACTTGTAATGTGAATATTCAACAATTTGTGATTAAAGTCTGAATCACAGTTTCGCATCCAATACATAAAGAACTGGTAGGTAGACACAGACTCACTGAGCAACCGTGAATTCTTCTTAATACCGGAGGCAGAGAAGGAAGTCATATTTGGTAAAGACTTTTTGAGAAAATGCAGAGATTAAAAGGATATCCACTACTTACATTCCAAGAAGGTACGTTTAATTCTTTATGTTCATTGCTTTCTTAGGGAGTTGTATATGATCAGTGTGTTGTGGCCTCCTCTATGTGTTTATAAACCTTGTTTAAAGTTACTAGGTGTAGTATAATGGTAAAAAGTTTGTGGGTAATTTAAAAGAAGTCAATGGTTGGAGTCTGCGTGCCATGATATAAAAATTAAGACTTTGTTTAAAGGAATGAAGTCCTTTCAGTTTTGTGGGAGGGGGCAACAAAGTAAATGTCAAAAAGTGAAAGATATATGACGTTTAACCAACAAAAACAGTGAACAGAAAGTCTCTTGACCTGGATGTCTTGTCCACTGTTCCCTCCTTCCTCACCTCCCTCCATTTGTGACTTTTATTCTACTACGTGAACAACACATTATTTGTCTCAGTTTCTGGAAATTTCTTCACAAAATAGTCATTGTAGGCTAGGGCCACCCTAAGTGTCTAGAAAATACCATTTTGTGTTTTAATAGGATTATATAGCCACATAGCTTAAAAGCAAGAAAAGAAAAAAAAGAAAGAAACAAGAAAATATTTTCCTTTCTGAAACCAATAATATTAGAGTGAATTTTTTTTTTAATTTTTTAAATTATCACTTTAATCTTTGATTTTTGTGTGTGTCAATTTAGTTATTTAATTTATATTTTTACTATTAATTTAATCATTTATCTAGAGATAAAAAATATCTCAACATATAAAAGTTATAACTATACAACAAAAAGTGAAAGTTAGAAGAATTTTCTTAGAGATAAAAAGTCTGTAGATAGTTTACAAGAAGTCAATAGTTGAAGTCCAAAAGGAAAGACTTTGTTTAAAGCAATGAAGTCCTTTCAGTTTTGTGGGAGGGGACAACAAAGTAAACGTCAAAAAGTGAAAGATATATGACGTTTGACCAACAAAAACAGTGAACAGAAAATCTCTTGACCTGGATGTCTTGTCCACTGTTCCCTCCTTCCCCACCTCCCTCCATTTGTGACTTTTATTCCACTACGTGAACAACACATTATCTGTTTCGGTTTCTGAGAAATTTCTTCACAAAATAGTCATTGCGGAGTGACCCTGAGTGTCTAGAAAATACCATTTTGTGTTCTAATAGTCATTACTTGTTCCTATTCTCAAAAGATTGTTTTTCTACGTTAGAGTACAAATTAGTATGATGGAAAGGAAATTGTTCGATCCACCGGTTACAAATTGTGATATAAGAGTAGCTGAAATTTGAATTATACAAAAAAGTTGAAGTGGAAAGTAATCTAGATTGATATTGTTAAGTTAATGAGTAGTAATTAACATATATAAAATATTCAAAGAATTTTTTTTTTTTTAAAAAAAAACATCATTTTATGTAAAAACTAGTTTAAAAAGCGTAAATTTAGACTTTTCAGAAGAAGCTCAGAAATTAAACTTCTGTAGCATAAATTTTGGTTATTGTAGATACCCAATATTTCGGCCCATAGGGATTTAAGCCCACTATCACCAAGCCCATATTTGAAGCCATTTCCTGGATCTTCTAAATCAGGAAATCTCCCTATAAATAGGGGCCAACGACAAGTAAAAAAGGGACGGCTTTTGGACAAGACAAAAAGATATACAAAATCTCCTATTTCATATCAGATTAGTTATTGACTTCAACATCGAAGCTTGGGCATCGTCATTTGCATTCGACCTTGGCCATATACCTTTTCAAGTGACCTCACCTAACCTATCTCTCTCCTTTGGACCAAATCAGGCATCGTCAGTTATTAAATTGCAGAAGCTAGAAACAAGTGCTATATATTACACTATGTAAGGGATTCAAACCTAATAATGTTTGTAAGTTGAGAATTGCTGTTGGGAATGGCGAGTGCAATATTGGCAACTCTTTGTGGACAAACAAGCATATGGTAAAAACTAATATGGCATGATGGGAGTATATATATCTTCAAAGATCATGGATAGTCATATTCTTTATACTTCTATCTTCCTCTTCCTTTGTTTTTCTTCACAACCCCAATTTTGAAGATCTTAGGCCAAGAAAAAAGTGTTGCGGAAGAGGCAGGAGTCATATCTCTTTTGTCAATTCCTGTATTGTTTGCTTTTATTGTCTCAAAACACATGCCAGACATTCCTACAATCTCAGAGCAGAAACATCGTTATCTCGTTCTTGGCAGCTTTTTCAATCATGCTTCATGTGTTCCTTTCATGGCTTTTAACTGTTAAGTACAAGCTTGGGATTCCCGGTGCAATGACTTCAACAATTTTGGCATATTGGATTCAAAACATTGGTCAGCTTATTTTTATTACAGCTGGTTGGTGCTCTGAAACATGGAAGGGTTTCTCGTTTTTAGCATTCAAAGATCTTTGGCCTCTTTTCAAGCTTTCCCTTTCAGCTGGTACCATGATGTGGTGAGCCTTCTTTAACAATTGCTTTAGAATTTCAACTTTAAAGTTTTGATAATGGAGAAAATTAATAGGAAAAATACTGTAACACAATTGTTCATAAAGCAAATCCAGGACATACTAATTTAAAAGTTGTGATGGCTTTTTATAGTCTTGAGCTCTGGTACAATACAATATTGGTTCTTTTAACAGGTAACATGGAAAATGCAAAGGTTCAAATTGATGCTCTATCAATATGGTAATCTATATATAGACCCATATTTTGATTTTAATATTATTGTGAAGATCTCGAAAAATTAAATTATTTAGTGCCAATCAAATACCTAATCTTAATTTTATGGTTTAGTCCTCTATTTTGGTGGCTAAAACAGGTCAATCTATCAGGCCTGACCCATTTTTTCAACTCTAATTTTTGGTTATGACTCAAGGGAATGAGACCTTTTGGTCCTTTATTATTTATGTTGTATTTTTTTTTTTTTTTTGTCTTTTTTCGCTTCAGATTTGTCCTCTAACATAAGCACATGCAATGCAANTTTTTTTTTTTGTCTTTTTTCCCTTCAGATTTGTCCTCTAACATAAGCACATGCAATGCAATATAATTAGTTTAAAAATATTGAAATCCCAACTTTAAATCTCATTCTTATATCTTAAAAAATTGAACTCTATATCTGTATAGCAATTTCATCCTCATTTGTTAATTAGCTTAGGTGCTCCATAGTTTTTGTTGGGTCTAATTGGCCTTTTCAAGTTCGACTCTGACCAAAGAATGTGGGAAGACTGAATTGAAACAAAATTAAAATATAAGAATATTGAATTGATTTTTTTTTTTGGGGGGTTTAGTGGTCAAGTACCTTAAGTATCCCCTAAAGTGCATTCGAAATTAATTTTATCTTCATAATTTTTGATAAAAAAAAAAGTCTCCATATTTCTTTTATCGACCCTGCCCACTTAAACTCTAATCATTATAACATAGCACCCTTGCTATTAGTGGAATATGCCCTTGCTAACACCAACTCGTAGATACTAAAAAAAAAAAAATGCTAAACATTGTACTCAAGTCTTCACAAAAACTATGAAAAGTGCATTTCCATGATAACATTGAGAATGGAGCTGAGCCTATTTCCTAACTAGTGAACGCCCAATGGCTTTTATCTCCATAGTTTCATTACAAAAGAAGCTTTCTAATTTTGGGCTTCATATAGGCCCATAACACCTTGAATAGTGGTGGCTCCCCACTAGGGTTCAGTTTTAATTGACCCAATTTGACAACGTTCCAACAAGACAACGGCGCCAGAAACTAGTTGTGTTGCGTTCCAGAAAGCCCACATCCGCACTGTGAATCATCATCCCCAAACGCAAAACCCTATAGGCTNTTGGACCAAGTATAGCCACATAATTGGCTATATATATCCTACTAATGACATTTGATATCTGGCAAGGGAAACACTTCCTTTAAAAAAAAATAAAAAAGACGTTGCTTGATCATAATCCTCTGTATTTGCTGTTTTGCTCTCAAGATTATAATGACTAGTTTTTTGCTCAATTTTTTATATGCATCACTGGTGTTTTCATTCCATAAAGGATCCGTTCTTGGATTCAACCAGGCAACTGAGGGTGGAGAAGTAAAGTGCACAGAGAGGGAGAGACAGGCACTTCTCATGTTTAAACAAGGCTTCTCCGATTATGGTGGCATGCTGTCAACATGGAGGGATGATGGAAGTGGAGATTGTTGCGAATGGCAATGAGTTCAATGCAATAATGAAACAGGTCATGTCCAAATCCTTGATCTTCGAGGTTCGGATGAGGAAACATATTATTTGGCAGGTGAAATCAATCCTTCACTGATTGAGTTGCAACATATAACATATTTGGACCTTAGTTCAAATTATTTTATAACGGGTCACATCCCAGAATTCATAGGCTTCTTCAGCAACTTAATATATCTCAATCTCTCAAATTGTCGTTTTTCTGGAAAGATTCCTTATCAACTCGGAAGTCTCTCACAGCTGCAACATCTTGATCTTAGTGAGAATCGTCTTCTTGCTGGAGCAATCCCTTATCAGCTTGGGAATCTCTCACAGCTACATCTTGATCTCAGTTTCAATGATTTAGATGGAGCAATCCCTTATCAGCTTGGCAATCTCTCACAGCTGCAACATCTTGATCTTCGTCGTAATTTTCTTGATGGAGCAATCCCTTATCAGCTTGGCAATCTTTCTGTGTTGCTGTCTCTTAGGCTTGGTGGGAATTTCAATGTCAAGATTTACGAGAATAATCATGTTGATGCTGAGTGGCTATCTAATCTCTCTTTTTTAACAAATCTTGACTTGAGTGGATTGCTTAATCTGAACAATTCTCATCAATGGTTGCGAACAATTGGTAAGCTTCCAAACCTTAGAGAATTGCTGCTAAGAGAATGTAGTCTTTTAGATGTTGATATTCTTCCTTTGTCTGATTCCCATTTGAATTTTTCCACGAATCTTACCATCCTCGATCTCTCTTATAATATGTTGACATCATCAACGTTACAATGGGTGTTCAATTTCAGCTCCAACCTTCAAGATCTTTATCTACGTAATTGCAGTACTCTTTCGAATAACAATCTTGTTTTGCCATCTCCCTCCTATTTGAATTTTTTTCTTCTCTTCTCATCGTTGATCTCTCCTATAATAACCTGACATCATCAACATTCTCATGGCTATTCAACTTAAGTTCCAACCTTCAAGAACTTCATCTAAGTGGATGTGATCTTTCAAATAATGATTTTATTCATTCATCTCTTTCCTATTTGAATTCTAATTCTTCTCTCTTCACCCTTGATCTTTCATACAATAAGTTGAAATCATCAACTATATTCCTTTGGATATTCAACTTCAGCTCCAATCTTCATAAGCTCGACCTTAGTCGTAACATTTTAGAAGGTCCCCTTCTTGATGACTTTGGCAACATAATGAACTCTTTGAAAGAACTAGTTCTCTCCAGTAACAATTTGAAAGGCCATATCCCAAAATCCATTGAGAATATATGCACATTGCAAAGGTTAGATATTTCCTATAATAACTTGAGTGGGGAGCTTTCAAGTTTTATTCATAACTTCTCAGGATGCATTGTATAGTGGTTACAGGATTGGGATTTATGTTATAATGGCATGATACCTAACCTTTCAAATTTCTTATCTTTGATAAGATTATCACTTTCCAATAATCAATTAAATGGAGAAATATCCGAGAGTATCATATTGCCACTTGAGTTGGAGGAATTGAATCTCAAAGGGAATTCTTTGAAATGTGCGATGACAAAAACCCATTTCAAGAAACTTCCCAAATTGAAAACGTTATACTTATCTTACAACTCATTATTTTGTTACCTGGATTCCTCCTTTTCAATTACATTATTTGGAATTGGCATCTTGTAAGTTGGGTCCTAGCTTTCCGAGTTGGCTCCAAACTCAGAATTACTTACAGATTCTTGATATATCTAATGCTAGAATTTCGAGCTCAGTACCAGAGTGGTTTTGGAGTGTAGTGTCACAAACGATATCTTCCATAAATAATTCATACAACAATCTTGTTGGAGAAATTCCAAATTTGCCACTCAAGATTTATGATCTACCCATAATAGCATTGAATTCAAATCAATTTGAAGGAGTAATTCCATCATTTTTGTCACAAGCGTCAACATTACTTCTCTCCAAAAATAAATTTTCAGATATGGTTCATTTTTTATGTGGCAACAACACAGCTGAATTTTTGGGTGTTTTGGATGTATCAAACAATCAATTAACAGGGCAGTTGCCTGATTATTGGAGTCATCTTCAATCGCTACAGTTTCNTGGAGTCATCTTCAATCGCTATAGTTTCTTAATCTCAATAATAACAAATTTTATGGAAGTATTCCAATTTCCATGGGCAGCCTTGTTGAAATAAAGGTTCTAGTTTTACGAAACAATAATTTGATTGGACAACTACCTTCATCCTTGAAGAATTGCACCAAGTTAGTTATGCTAGATATGGGAGAAAATAAGTTGTTTGGTCCAATACCTTCATGGATAGGTGAAAGCTTTCAACAATTAGTACTCTTAAGCTTACGAGCGAATAGTCTAAGTGGAAGTATACCTTTGCATCTTTGTTATCTAAGACAGATTAGAGTCTTAGATCTCTCACAGAATATCTTATCAAAAGGTGTTCCAACTTGCATAAATAATTTTACAGTAATTGCTCAAAAGGATAATGATTTAGTTGAATATGTAAGTCATTATTATTGGAGCAATAGGAGTTATATTAGTTGCCAATATGATTTCCATGTATCATTGACTTGGAAAAGTGCAGAACAAGTGTTCAAGAATCCCGAGGTACTTCTTAGAAGCATTGATCTTTCAAGCAACAATCTAACAGGGAAGATACCAATTAAATTTGGCTATTTGCTTGGAATAATTTCCATGAATTTATCAAGAAATAGTTTGAGCGGAGAAATCACTTTTGAGATTGGCAATTTAAAATCATTAGAAGTTCTTGATTTGTCAAGAAATCAGTTCTTTGGCAGAATTCCTTCTAGTCTTGCTCAAATTGACACTCTCAGTGTATTGGACTTGTCAAACAACCGCCTATATGGGGCAATTCCAATTAGAAGACAACTCCAAACCTTTGACGCATCTAGTTTTGATGGAAATGCGGATCTTTGAGGAAAACCGCTTGAGAAAAAGTGTCCAGAAGATGAAGTAGCAGGAGCAGGAGTACATCATTCATCACCAATAATTGAAGAAGATGAGAACTCACAATTTGTTCAAGCATTTTGTATGAGCATGGAGCTTGGGGACAATGAAATGGTCAAAGCAGAATTTAAAGTTGAAATTGAAGCTGAAAAAGAAAGACTGAAGAGGGAATTGAGAAAGGAAGAGCGAAAGGCTTTCATTGTAAGATTTGGTTTATCAACTTTTTCTTTTTGTCTTTGTTATGTACTGATATTTTAGAATATTATTGATGTTGACTCTGCTGCTTAACAAGAAGATAGAAAATCAGCAAGGGAATTATCAATTGAAATTTTGGCTATTTACCCATGATTTGTTTATTTATCCTTTTCCTTTTCCTTCTTTTTAATATTGTAGGTCATTGGTTCAGTGGTTCCTGATCCTCTCAAACAGGAGCCTTTACTTGTTGAGAATATTCCTGATCCTCTTTCTGGAGAGCAAGTACATAGGAATCTAATTTCCATTGCTTTTTGTCGTTTGTGATATTCAACTCGTCAGCTTCCATATTCAGCACTCTTTGAATTGATATTCTTTTGTTATGTACGGTAGTATGATAGTCTTTGTATACTATCTGTATTTGGTGGACTCTGCTAGTTTTCTAATATAAGAATAGGAACTCTATAAAAATTTTAAATTTGGAAGCATATTTTAGAAAATTGCTTTCTGTCATGTTCCTGTAGTATATTGCTATCAGNAGAAAATCAACAAAGCGCCATTGATTTTATACCAACAGAAACCAAAATCCAACAATCCAGCAATGCAGAACTAACATAAAAAAGAAAAAAAAAATTCTACCCATTGTTGGCTTGCGAAGCATTAGTGAGTCATTTAGAAATCACCCAATAAAGTTAGGTTCAATAGTTTTAGTGGCATGATGTCGGAGCATAAGAAACCGGTGATGGTAGCAATAAGGTTGGAGAAATTGAGTCCACAAAGGGAGGTTAGATGGCTCACGAGAAAGAGGAGGTCCAAGAGGATAAAATAAGCAATGAGGTCAGTTTAGTAATGGATGATGATGCTCCATGAAGAAAAAAATTTCAAACAAAGAATTGATGGAGAAGTTAAGCGTGGAAGATGACTAAGCATATGAGAGAAAAAGGAGAAGAGGGAGAAAAAATTTTCAGATACAAATGGATACATGGCATCATCTATATATCGTTGAAATCTTTTTAATAAGGACAAACGATCAAGATTTATCTAACATGACAATGTCATGTTAAAGGACAACATGACTAGATCCAAATCCTGATATCTCTAGTAGTTCATGTGATGTTAACAAAATTTATTCAGGATTAGTTTATGAGATGCTGATGATTGTTAACATTGAAATCAATGATAAAATTTTAAATTTGAATACATATACCGTGAGCAATATTACTAATTTAATCATTAGAAAAATTGTTTGCTTAGCTCATATGAGGTGGATTAATTATGTCCAAAAATAATTTAATCAAAATGTTTAAATATTAAGGGAAACCCTAAAAATAGTTTTTTGATCAATAGATCTAACACACACTGGAAAGGTTGTTGGACTAGAAGGATGAACAATGCATAAGTCCATCATTATATCTAGTTTTAAAATTTCATCTAATCTTAACAAAGAATGAGGGTGGTGAGAATTGAATTATACAAATTTCTAAAACCATGTTAAGAACCAATTTTATTTAAATGCTTATGTAGGATCTTACCC
>QAOA01004524.1:0-27011 GCA_003255065.1 Cercis canadensis
AACTGTCCTTGGCTTGGGCCATTGACAAGAGTAGAATAGAATTTAGCTATAGCCATGACATGAAGGATTGAACAATAATTATTTTGGTGGTCCATCCATTATGAAGAACTAAAAGCCATGACAAGTTTCCTTCAAATCAAATGGCTTGCACATAAGAGGACAAGATCCTTTTTCCCTCTATCTCATCCCCACTAGGGGTGTTCATAACCCGGTGAAACCATGACAACCCGACCGAACTGGACCATTTTATTGCCAATCCAACGGTTACAGATAAGGGGCGGACGGAATCGGATGGCTAGGATTGAAGAATTTGGCTTGGACCGATCAGTTCGGTTTTAACTAAGTAAAACAGAATAAAACCGGCACTTTCTCTCTCCCTCATTAAGTCCTTCCCACCCACTTCTCACTTCCTAATGGCTGAACATCTCTCTATTTCCGTCCTTTCAATTTTTGAAAAACCATTCTTTGACTTTTCAACTCATTCCACCTATTTAATTATATATATATTAATTACAGTTGTGGACACCTATTTTTGTCCAAATAATAAATTATATATATATATATNTATATATATATATACATATGATATAATTAAATGTGTGGGAAGAGATAGACATAGAAAGAGATGTGAGTGCATGAAAAATAAGAGACATGAGTAAGTCGGAAACAAAGAGAGAGATAGAGATTGTGTGCAATTGAAACACCAAAAAGGAGATAGAAGGATAAGTGTTTTAAAGAGAGAAAGAGATGGAGTTTGACACAAATAGTGAGAGAGACATGAAGGACTTAGGTGCAAGGTGAGTAGTATAAAAGCAAGATGCAAGGGCTGAAACAAATACCAACAGCAATACACAGAAAAAGAGCAATAGAGTGAACATAACCGAAACAAGGAAGAGGAGAGGGCAAAGAGAAAGAGAACCAAGGTAAGATATCTTCATTTTCGCAGCTTTTAGGCAGCTCTGGCAGTAGTTGATTTTATTTTTCTAGACAAAGCTTCAGGGCTCCAAATTAATTGATATTGATTTCATTAGAACCGTAAGATGTGTGGTTTTAATATATATTATTTTTAGATTTTTTGCATGTCCCCCCTCTCTCAGTTTTGATTTAAAGTTGGCTGTTTCTCTGTTCTGTCAAGCCTGTTGGTTTTCTCCTACAGTGTGCAATATTTTATTTATTTCTGGAGATATACGGCTCCAAATTAAGTGATATTAACCTTAACCATTTTTGTTGTGAAGTAGAGCCAATATCCATGGCTATCCTCATGAACTAGGAATGAGAATGGCTTCCCTTTGCTCTGTTCGTTGAAGGAGAAGGATGGGTTCTGCATTTTACTCTTGTTCTTTTTTTAGTTTCTATGCTTCTTTATTCTTTTTGTCTTTTACTTGTTTTTTCCATATTAGCACTATTCCCGTAACTTCCTCTTACTTGCTTATCACCATTTATTTTTTATTTTATTTTTGCATTGATTTGAGTTTTTGACTAAAGTTGATTTGATTCTTTGCTTTTAGTTTATTTATTTGGTTTCACGTTTTGTCCTTCTTCTAGTTTAGATTGATTTTGTTTCTTTGGGTTCTAATATGTTTGTTTGTTTCTTTATGGGCTGAACCATGCATCTTGGTTTTCATTTGTGTAGACTTTCTTTGTCTTGGGCTGAATTATTAGTAAAGATTGGGTCAAATTCAAATTTGGGCTTTGAGGTGTTTTATTTGTGGTGTTGAGCTTAAGTGTTAAGTTTGCTGATGGGTCTTTGTCGCAACGTCCCTTTTGGAGCGCGATGCGGAGCGGCGAAATCCCCACGAGATAACATAAAAGTTAGTGTATATGATATGATGCAAATGAATGGAGTCGCCACCAATCGTTTTATTCCATTTTTAATCAAATGGAACTGTGCGATTGGACACCTAAAAAGGGAAAGGTCTGCGTTTTCAGAGTTTGGATTCGGGGGTTGATTACGTGTAGGGAAGGTGTTAGCACCCTACAACGTCCATTCTTAGAACGGTTACCTATTTAATCTTTTGTTATCTCTTAAAAATAAACTAAATTGGTCCTAACATTATATTTTAAATTAACGTCGCTAGGTCCCACTAGTCCTTCTGGTAAAACCTAAAGGATGCCTCAAGACTATTAGGTGGAGTTTGTGATTGTTATTACAATCTTCCCCTAATCTATTCCATCATAAGCACGTTTTAACATTTTTATTATGCACGTTAAAAAATGAGTTTAAGATTTGTGAAAAATGATTTTTTATTGAAGGTCTTTTTTAGTCCACCAGTACATCTGGGAAGGCTAAATAGACACTTCTCACCTTCGGAATGTCAAGGAGTCACTGTCATTACAGCTATCCTTAATTATTCCTTCGTCGATAACCTTATTCCAGCACTTCAAGGTAAATATGATATTAGGAATAAAGAATATTTTGGAGAATCATGCGTTGAAAAGATTTTTATCAGGAGTTAGTCTCAAGCCCCACCAGTACTTCTGGTAAAACTAGAGAAATCCCTTTACCTCCGAAATGTCAAAATATCACTATCACTATAGCTAATTTTGATTATTCCCTCGTCGGTAATCTTATTCTAGCATGAGTAAAAATAACATTAAGATGTAATGAGATGACTTATAATGTAGCAAATATATGTTAGAAAAATATTAATAATAAAAAAAGCGATATTAGGAATTTTATCGGCCATACCAGTACCTCTGACATAACCAAAAAGTTATCCCTCACCTCAGGAACATTAAGAAATAATTGTCCACACAATTATTCCCTAATTTAATCCGTCTTCGGATTTTGATTTTATTTCATTCACAAAATGAAATGAAAACAATCATAACAACATATCGCATAGGGTAAATAATTAAAAGCATGAAATAATAATAATAGTGATGATTGAATTTATTCACTAAACAATAACTAATCTACACATTATTAATGGACTCTTCATCAAATGGAGGCTTAAAAAGGATTAACACTAATACTAAGCCCAACCCAAATAGTTGTTGTGAGAAATCTTAACGCAAGTGTACGTTATTGTTTCCAAGTAATAAGATGAGATAGAGTTATCGTTCCCACGAGGACTAATGTATCAACTACCGAAATTGGGTTAACCTTAATTTTATCTAATCAATCAATATGGAGATATTTTCAAGAAACAACTAAAATAGGATGAAAACAAACTTAAACCAGAAAACTAACAATCTAAACCAGCAAAATGATAGAATTATCAAGAGAAAAATATCTAGGGCTTTTGATTTCACCATAGCTATTCCGATTTGCTATTCCTAATTCATTAACCAAGAACACTCTTCCTAATTGCTAGCCAAGAACCCTAAATTATTTATTAGCCTTTCCCAAGGTCAAACAAAAGTATTTCTAAGTTATGAACCCACGATATTCCTATGTGAATTGCGAACAACCTAGAAATTCACTTAATTCTATGGTTCTTTTTAAATAGCTACATAAGCCATGGAGGTATATTCCTATCCTACATGCAACCTATGTTCTTAATCTCTATGATCTTTAATTACAAATTACCTCACAGTCTTATTGTAATTATCTAATCAACTAATTGGTGATCAAGCAATTAGAAGCATGAAGATTTGAGAAGAAGAAGACAATTTAATAAAGGAGTTCTTGAATTAAAGAAATAGAAAATCACAAATCATCCTAGCTAGGCTACATCATAGCCCTAGAAGGGAATTTAGTTCATAGCAAAAAGGAAGAACAAGGTAAAATTAAATCTAGACATGGTTCAAAGGGAAGAAGAATAAAAACTCTGAAGAGAAGCTCCAATCTTGTTGTGCCCTTCTCCAATCCTTGTTTTTGCTCTCCTTCTTGCCTCCAAAAAGTCTAGAAAAGAATCCCCCAAATTATTCCTAAATGTCTCTATTTATACCCTAAGCAAAAGCCCTAAAGAAACTTAGGAAAAAGAACACGTATTCAGAAATTTGGTCACGGGTGCCTCGGTGCTGGAAAACGGGCGCTGCGGCGCTGGGTCTCTGCCTGAAAATCCAATTTCTGCTGACTCTGGTGCTGCGGCGCTGCTCCTCTGCCAAAAACATAAATTTTACAGCAAATGGGCGCTGCGGCGCTGGATCTCTAGTGCTGCGGCGCTGGTCCTCTGTCCAGCATAGAATTTTGAGCGTTGCAGCTCTGTATTTCAAGGGCTGCAGCCCTTGGTTGTTGTCCAACTTTTGCATTCTGATGTTCCAGGAGCTGCAGCTCTTGATTTTAAGGGCTGCAGCCCTTACTTTCTGTCCCAAATCTTCATTTTTTCATTTTAAACCATGAAACCTATAATTTAACATAACCAACCCATTAGATGACAATTAAACTCAATAAACAACCAAATAATTAAGTAAAAAATATCTAAAGAGTGGGTATGAAACTCACTCAACAATAGTCTTAAGGTAGAAGGCCAAGGAAATAAGAGGAAAGGTTGGACCAAAAGCCCATTTCGTATGTGTTGTCCATCAAGCCCAAAATGTCATCAAGAAAGAAAAAAAAAATGGATCTAATCATAAAAACTAAGGCCCAAACCATTAATAAACCCATTAATTTAATAAAATAAAGCATGTTCAAGAAGCCTAGCAAACAAAAGGCCCAAATGCATAACCAAAAGCATATCTACCCCAGCAAATTAAAAAAAAAAAAAGGGACAAATCAACCCAAACTAATAAATGGACTAAGAAAAACGAAATGGGCTGATACTAACCCAAGAATGAATTCAGTCCAGCAAACATAAGGCCAAATAAGCAAATAAAGCCCAATATTAACTCCACACTAAAAATAAAACAAAACCTCTATGACCAAACTTAAAGAAAACCCCCAATAGCCCTATCAAAAGCCCAAATGATCCCAAACTAAACAAAAGATAAAAAAAAAGGAATAAATGTGCTGAAAACTAAAATGCACAATCAGAAGAGAGCAAGAAAGAAACGAGAATAGAGAGTTGGGCGACTGTGGGAAAGACAAAGCAAGAGACGTGGGGATGTTGGTAAAAAGAAATTCCCATGGGTTTGGTCCCATTTTCAGCCATTGGTAGCAATGGTACATATTCCCCATTCTCTCTTTATTTTCTCTTTGAATCTCAATCTTTCTCCCTCTAAGAATCCATTTCTCTCTCTAGAAATTTCTCACTCTAACTTGTTTTTCTCTACCTTGGGGGTTCCCTTTTTACTGGAAATGGTTAATTAATTTTGGCTCTCTCTTTCTTAATTCGGCCTCTTTCTCTTAAAAGGGAGTTTCTCTCTCTAGAAATTGGGGCTTAGGATGAGCTTGGTGCTACACTACCGCTAGAGAAGCCACCTAACTATGAGTTTGATTTCATTGGCAGTAAAGATTTCCTCCTCTTTATGGTGTCTCTATTTGGTTCCCTTAAAGTTTTTGGATTTGGTTTTATCTTAGAAAATGAGGAATGGGAATGGGTTATTTCTATTGTGCTTTATCTCTCTTTCTCTGTTTCTGTTTTAATTTTTGTTCGATTTCTCTAAGAAAAACGAGAATGGGGTAAAATTATATAGACAGATATGTGAATATGTTGTGTGTGTTATTTAACCAACGAGAAAATAGAAAATTTAGCACACACAAAAAAAAAAAGAGCATGAGACAATATGGGTACCGGAAATGACCTAAATGTTGGAGCTCTTTCCCTATGCGTGCTACTGGGTTGCCCTCCTTCTTGTTGCTCCGTGTTTTAGAATTTCTTCTCTTTTATCTCCAATTTCTCTTTATTTTTCTTCAAAGTTTTTGTTCTCTCTATCTCCTGGTGTCTGTCCTTGACTCTACCTGGGGAGACCCATTTTATAGCCAGGACTGAGATTAATTTCTCATATAGGCTAAACTCTTCTTCTTCAATTTGCAGGTTGTATACCTAAATGAGGCACTGGGGCCTATGTCAGCGAAGCATGGTGTCACCCTGCAAGGTGACGGAGTTGGCTGGCAGAAAATGCCAAAGATTATTTCTACTGCAATTTGATCTCTTTCTGTCATTTTTTGGACAATATCTTTTACTTTGAAAAAAATAGAAAATATGCTCTGTAACCAAATTGATTTGTATTTATACTTTCTGCTTTTGTTTTTTTTTTTTTTTTNCATAGTGAACAGTAGGGACTGTTTTGTGGTTTTTCAAAATGGGGGGACCAAATCGTTCATTCAGGTAAAATAGGGAGACCAAAAGTGCATTTAAGCCTTTACTTTTTTGAATGGGCCAATCACTTGTGCTTTAGTCTTGTTTGGTATTGATTGGGCCAAAATTTGAATTGGGCCAATTCATGTGTGTGTTTAATTTTATTTCTATACTTATTTGGATTAGGCCTTTATTTTAGTTTATTTTATTTTTTTGGGATTAGATTATTTTGCTTAATTATTTATTTATTTATTTTAATTTTTTGTTTATTTATTTATTTTATTTTTAGATTATTTTAATTGTTTATTTATTTTAATAATTTCATTTTTATTTTATTTCTATTTCACTTTATTTTCCTTCATTCTTTATTTAAATGGTTTAGTTGGAATAAAATTAGAAGTGAATTCATTTTTTTTTTAAAATCACATATCATGTATTTTGCATTATTTAGTTCAATCTATGCAAATAATATCCATAAGTCCCTTACTTGTCAAGGGAGGGATAAAAGCGACTTACCCTCATAAGGGTGACTTTTCTTTCTGCCTGAGGTAAGGATAAAAGTCATTTTGAGAACCGAGAAGCGTTGAAACAAAGTGGAAGGATTAGGACGCGATTAGATTCATGCATATCATAATTTTAACTTAAATCTCTTTTAATTTCAGGTTTCAAAAAAATAATAATAATAAAATAAAAGATAAATAAAAAATTTCCTTTTGAATCATTGCGAACTACGCGGACTTTGATCCCTAATTAAGGTCGTAGGCATTCGAGGTTGACGAATCAAGTCCAGATTTAAATAATCACCCATTTTTTCTTTTGTTTATATTTATGGATAAAATAAATACAATTCGGTTATGACTTAATTTGCATAATTAATTTTAGGTAACCGTCTTTTAGACAGGTGTTATAGGGTGCCTAACACCTTCCCTATACACAATTAGACTCCCGAACTCTCTCTAGTTCGTAGACCAAATTTTGAAAATTAAAGGAGTTTTCCAATTGTTCCCCAAAATTTTAATACGATTAGTGGCGACTCCTGAGTTTTCATTTCGAAAACTAAATCTCTTTTTATTTTAGCCATTCGTGTTATAGCGACCTTCGGGTACGTTATGACAATAGTCATAAGTCATAACTGAATAAATGGAGGCATCGAGCGGTGGAGGTGCAGGAGGACCTTGTTCTTCTTGTTGGTGATATGATCAGTTGATGAGGGAGGAAGGGGTGGAGAAACGGTGTTGTATTCATGAGCAGGTGATAGGAATAAAGCTATGAAACAAGTTGTTGGGCCCAATGAAGCTGCGGAAGGGAGTAACCAGGCAAGGCCTTATAGAGCATCCAGAAGGCCTGTAGGATGGAATGATTATGAGCATTAGAGTAAAATAATCTATTGTTACAATTTTGTTAAGGGAATAGGGTGTGTGAGGGGCGTGAAGGCATGAGATTAGTTATAGATCCATATTTTCAGGGATCCAGGGAATGCATGTGGTAAGAAAGACCTTTTATATATATCTTGATTATGGAAATAAAAAGGCAGAGAAGAATTTATCCAATTTCCTTTCTTGTATTCTGTCTGGAGGTTCTTGACCTCCAATCAGGGGTATTTTTTATGGTTTATTATATGTGTTCCTATCAGCAGGCCTAGGAGCTTGCTCACCCAACACCACCATGTTCACGTCTCTGGCCCTCATCTTGTCGTGTGGATCCACCTGCGATCCCGACGTGGCTTTTCTCACTTACTCTGAATTTGATCTCCACGATTTTCTGTGCTTTTGCCTGTGGACTTGGAAAAATATTGGTGTACTCGCAAGCTTGGAATAGATAATAGTCTAGTGGTGAGGAGTTTGAGTAGTTTGTAGGAGTTTAGGGGTTCGAGTTTCTGTGCCATAATGTAACCAAAAAAAAAGAGAGAGAAAGATAGTCACCTTATCTAATTCCCCTAGATAGAGTAAAAGCTTCAGTAACTTTTCTGTTCCAGTTTATATGCATAAACAGAGAAGCAATACAATGCTAAATATTGTTAAAGAGTGAATTTTCCAATCCAACATGAAGCAAAGTATGCCTAACAAATTCCCATTTTAACCTACTTTAAGCTTTCTCCAAATCAATTTTTATTGTCATTACGCCCTTCTTGCCTTTTTAACAAACTGGCAAACCGATTTCCCAACGAGAAATCTCTGGCCTGTAAAAGATCTTTTCTTAACATTAAGTACGTTGGTACTGTATTAAAAAAGAAAAAGGTAACTCCAACAATTTCATTGTCTTCAACCCTGCTTAATTTCTAGGAATTAGTCACTTCAATAGTCTTTGATGGTTATACTAGTATCCAAAATACAAACAAGATAGATATTTATTGTCCCAACTATTCTTGTTAGTCCCAATCTCGATCTGATAAGGGATAATACAACAACATTGGGATTGGACTGGGTTCCCCGCTCTTTGAAGCTTAATTTAGTTACAGCCAAGTTTACAATGAGTACACTCCTTGGAATGAAAAGTTGTATGACTTCAACGAGATTTTGAAAGAGAAGTATCATTCGGAGTGGAAGTTGTGTGTCTACAATATAAATCCTCTAATAGCATAGCAGAAAGCTTCCATGCCTTGCTATATTATCTTTAAAACCGCCATTGTGGTGTCGTTAAAGTGCAGTAACGTTAGATAACAACATACACAATACTAACAATTTCAAGTAGCACAATTAGCCGTAGAATGTAGAACATGAAACCATAACCTCCCAAGCAGTGGTAGGAGCAAGGGCCGGGCTTTGACTACGTGCCTATAGAAGCATGAGCCTGCGACTCATAGGCAATGGCTTGGTTAAGGGAACCCACCAGAGCCATAGCTAAGGCGAGTCTTCATAGGGCAATTGTCACTGCTTATGGACCCAAACCTAGGTGATCTATCCATGACTAGGATGAAGCTTAGATAAGACTATGTGGAGATCCGAACCAACTAATGCTATTCATTATTTAATTTTCTTGTTTTTCCTTTATTCCTTCTTGTAAGGTTTTCGTCTCCTTCTCTTGTTCCTTTTCTAGTGCTCCGCTTTAGGGCTGCTGCCGCCGCTTTGTGTACGACGGCAATCCTATCTATCTTTTTTATTAAATTGTTTGTGTTTTTTAGGTGTTTTGGTTTGTCCTTTCAATAAATTGTTCTATTCTGTCAGTTGTGTTTTACACATTCTCCTTGTTCAAAGGCAGATATGGTGTTCTATAGGATTAATTCGTCAGATTGAACCTCTATTTTGGGTAGATCTCAAAATTTTCATGTTATATTTCACGTGTTTTGTAAAGATAATACTTCAGGTAAACCGAGCGTTTAACCTCGTTGTAGCACATTGGGTGTTTTTCTCTGTCATTAAAGATGTATTGTCATTGATTGTCATTGGCCTCTGTTTTGCCAAGACCTGGAGCCAGCGTTTATTCGCCTTTTAGAACAGGGAGAAAAATGTAGAAGTTTATTTTGGGGTATTAGTTTTTTGAATTTCAAAAAATATTATTGAAAATTTCATATGGTGTTATTTGTTATTGTGTAAGTGCCAATTGGCTTAATGCAATGAAGTTAGATTTCTAATAAAAAAAAAATGGAATTAAGGTCCAAAGGACCTAATTAGAGAATTCCAATTCATCATTTTGCTAATTTAGTTGGATTAAAACTACCAAATTAAGTCCAAAAAACCGATAAAAAGGGACAGGAATTTGGTAGTTTAATTGGGCAAGTTGTAAATAATTGGACATATTAAGTGAATGACAAGTTATATATATATATCTCTTAAAGAGAAATCATAGATAATATCATTTGGAGATGTAAAGGATGTCTTGAATCCTACTTTGTTGAGAATCCTAATCTGTCTAGTCTGTCTTATAGAGGAGTCTTAGTAGAATCTTAATTTTTCTAGTCTGTCTTATAGAGGAGTCCTAGTCTAACTAGAATCCTAATCCTAGTATTCTAGGGATTTTATTTGTAAAACAAAGGATATAAATTCACCATTTGTTTCTAGGGTTTAGGGTGAGACAAAAAAGGTGAAAGAAAGGTCGAGTGTTGTATTCTTAATTCCATAGTGAACTTTGATATGCCACTGCCCTTGGACGTAGCCTTAATTGGGTTAACCATGTAAATCTGTGTGCATCTGTTTGTCTATTTACTTTCTTGCTCGATTTTTGCAACAAGTGGTATCAGAGCTTTTGGTTCGTCTCTTCTGTTTTCTGTTTGATTGAGCAAGATGTCGCACAATCTGAAGATCGAGAAATTCACTAGAAAAAATAGTTTCAGTCTATGGCGCATCAAGATGCGCGCTCTATTAAAATAGTAGGGAATCTGGACGCCCCTATCCAAACTACGAACAGCAGGGATGACTGACACTGAGTTTACTGAGTTAGAAGAGAAAGCTCATTCGACTATCTTACTCTACCTAGCAGACGAAGTCATATATGAAGTCATTTATGAAGAAACTATAGTTGGTCTGTGGCTAAAGTTAGAGAGCCTGTATGTGACAAAGTCTTTAACTAACAAACTTCTGTTCAAAAAGCGTCTGTTTGCTCTCCGTATGAAGGAAGGTACACCTCTGAAAGATCATCTAGATGAACTAAACTTCATTCTGATGGATCTAAGAAACATTAATGAGAAGATAGATGATCAGGATGCTGCCCTAATTCTGTTAGTCTCTTTACCGGCGGCCTATGAGAATTTTGTCAATTCTTATTGTATTGGTAAAGATTGCATCACTCTTGAAGAAGTCATATCTAGCCTTCATATGTGAGAAATCCGGCAACAGGCATCTGGTAATGGTGATGACAGTCCTGCAGTTGGGTTTGTGACCACGGGTTCTGATAAGGGCATGTGGAAGAAGAAGGGAAAATGTCAAAACAAGTCCAAGATGGAACCGAAAGTGGATCCAAAGGACATCTGTCGATACTGCAAGGAACTAGGACACTGGAAATATGAATGTCCGAAGAAGAAGAACAATAATAGGAGGAATTAAGTTGCTGCTATAGCCAAAAGAGAATCCTTTTCAGAATCAAACTTGGTTCTTGTAGTTATTGGTCACCAGCACTCGTCAAATCAGTGGGTGTTAGACTCTGGCTACTCGTATCATATGTGTCCTTTCAGGGACTAGTTTTCAACATATGAGAAGAGAAATGGAGGAAACTTTTTAATATGCAATGATGCGCCCTGCAAAACAATTAGTATTGGTACTGTTCAGATCATGATGCATGATGGGGTGGTGAGAATTCTTACTGACGTTCGACATGTTCCAGAGCTAAGGAAGAATCTGATATCTTTAGGTGTCATGGACACTAAAGGCTTCCTATGTAGAATTGAAGGTGGAGAGATGCTGATTAGTAAGGGTGCCACAGTCGTCATGATAGCAGTTAGGGTAACCTCTATGGCTTATAAGGCTCCACAGTGACAGGTTTAGTATCTTCAATTTTTGGTTCTAGAAAATCTGGATATGATCAGACCAAGCTCTAGCACATGCGTCTTGGGCATATGAGTGAAAAAGGAATGCCAATTCTGAGCAAACAAGGCCTTCTTGGAGGATGCAAGGCAGAACAACTCCAGTTTTGTGAGCATTGCGTTTTTAGGAAGCAGCACATGAGTAAATTCCCAAAAGCAGTTCATAGTACGAATGCCACTCTGGACTACATTCACTCAGATTGCTAGGGCCCATCTCGGGTCCTGTCCCTTGGAGGTGCTAGGTATTTTGTGTCCTTTATTGATGACTACTTAAGGATGACCTGGGTATTCATGTTGAAGCAGAAGAGTGAAGCCTTCAAAGTCTTCAATCATTGGAAGATTCTAGTTGAGAATTAGATAGGAAAGAAGATCAAACATCTTCGAACTGATAATGGCTTAGAGTTCTGTTCTAAGGAGTTCAGTGAGTTTTATAAGTCTAAAGCCATCATTAGACACCATACTGTTAGAGATACCCCACAGCAGAATGATGTTGCAGAGAGAATGAATAAGACACTGTTGGAGAGAGCTCGCTGCATGCTCTCTAATGCTGGTCTGAGTCGGAGTTTCTAGGTTGAGGTTGTTAACACAACTTGCCATTTGGTGAATTGGTCTCTTGCTACTACCTTAAGATTGTAAAACATCAATTCAGGTATGGTCTAAAAAACTTGCTGATTACTCTGGTCTTAGAATATTTGGTTGTCCTTCTTATTATCATGTTAGTGAGGGTAAGTTGGAACCGAGAGCCAAGAAAGGATCGTTTATGGGCTATGGAAATAGGGTGAAAGGATATAGAATCTAGTCTCTACCTAAAAAAAAAAAGTCATTCTCTCTAAGAATGTTACCTTTGATGAAAATTACATGCTTCACCCGAGATTGGAGTTTGATGTTTCAGGAAAGCAGGATAATGTCATTAAACATGCGGAGTTTGAATTGACTCCTGACAGGAAACAATGTGACTTACCTCAGGCTAATGAGGGTACTGATAAGCCTCATGATGAATCTGGTATTGAGCTGACACAACCACACAATATAGCTATTGATAGAGCTTGTAGGCAGGTCAGGCCCCCTCAGAGATATGGTTTTGAAGACATGGTGGCATATGCCTTGCAGGTGGCAGAGGAGGTAAAGTTTCTAGAACCCTCTACCTATCGGGAAGCCATCACAAGGGCTGAGTCTGCTCAGTGGGTTGCTGCAATGGGTAAGGAGATGGAGTCTCTTCATAAGAACCAGACATGGAAGTTAGTTAAACTTCAGCAGGGAAGAAATGTAGTAAGCAGTAAGTGGATTTTCAAGAAGAAGTTTGGTACCCCAGGGATTGAAGGCATCAGATACCGTCTAGTTGCAAAAGGCTATAGCGAAAAATAGGGAGTGAATTACAATATGATCTTCTCACCAGTGGTAAGACACACTTCTATCAAAGTGTTGCTAGCATTGGTAGCACATCAGGACTTGGAGCTTAAGTAACTTGATGTAAAAATAACTTTTCTACATTGAAAGTTTGAGGAGGAGATTTTGATGAGTCGGCTAGAGGGATTTGTGATTCAGGGAAAAGAGGACCACATTTGTAGACTTCGGAGATCTTTGTATGGGTTGAAGCAATCTCCCAAGCAGTAGTACAAGAGAATTGACAACTTCATGATTGATCACAGATACAACAGGAGTCTTTATGATTGTTGCGTGTATCACAGTAAGGTGGAGAATGATTATTTCATTTATTTATTTCTGTATGTGGATGACATGCTCATTGCATTTCGGGACAAGTCTGCAATTTAGAAGTTGAAGTCCCTACTTAGTACAGAATTTGACATGAAAGATCTAGGAAAGGCTGAGAAGATTTTAGGTATAGAGATTTACAGGGATTGCACTCAGAGAAAACTCTTCTTATCTCAGAAGGGCTACATTCAGAAGGTTCTATCCCGTTTTGGGATGTCCATAGCAAAACCTCTAAGTACTCATTCAACTGCTAATGTTCATCTTTCATATGCTAGTGCAGTGGGAAGTCTCATGTATGCTATGGTGTACACGAGGCCAGATATTGCACATGCAGTCAGTGTACTGAGCATATTTTTGAGTCAACTTGAGAAGGAACATTAGAAGGTTGTGAATGATATCTTTCAATATTTGAGAGGTACATTAGATGTTGGGTTGATCTATGGAGGTGATGCAGGTTGTGTGCTTGCTGGTTATTTAGATTCATACTATGTTGCAGATGTGGATGCTAGAAGATCAGTGACAGGCTATGTATTCATAGTTGATAGTTTTGTTGTCAATTGGAAGGCTACTCTTCAGCCTTTAGTTGCTTTATCTACCATAGAGGTTGAGTATATGGCATTGACAGAGGCAACTAAGGAAGGGATCTAGCTGAAGGGGTTAATTGGTGACCTTGGCCTTCCTCAGGATCAAGCTATCTCAGAAGGGCTACATTAAGAAGGTTCTATCCCATTTTGGGATGTTCACAGCGAAACCTCTAAGTACTCCTTCAACTACTAATGTTCATCTTTCTATAGCTCTTGCACCTTAGTCTCAGGCAGATTTGGAGTATATAACTCGGGTTCCGTATACTAGTGTAGTAGGGAGTCTCATGTATGCTATGGTGTGTACGAGGCCAACTATTGCACATACAGTCAGTGTAGTGAGCAGATTTCTAAGTCAACCTGGGAAGGAACACTAGAAGGCTGTGAAACGTATCTTTTGATATTTGAGAGGTACATCAGAAGTTGGGTTGATCTATGGAGGTGAAACAGGTTGTGTGCTTGCTAGTTATTCAGATTCAGACTATGCTACAGATGTGGATGCTAGGAGATCAGTGACAGACTATGTATTCACAGTTGGTAGTTCTCTTGTCAGTTGGAAGGCTACTCTTCAGCCTTCAGTTGCTTTATCTACTAGAGAAGCTAAGTATATGACATTGACAGAGGCAACTAAGGAAAGGATCTGGCTGAAGGGGTTAATTGGTGACCTTGGCCTTCCTTAGGATCAAGCTATCATATTCTATGATAGTTTAAGTGCTATTAGTTTGGCCAAGGATCTGGTCTATCATGATAGGATAAAGCACATTGATGTCCGTTATCACTTCATCCATACAGAAAATAGAATCAAGGTTCAGAAGATTAGCACTCAGGATAATCTAGCAGATATGTTCACTAAGCCTATTCCTAAAAGTAAGTTCATGCATTGTTTGGACTTGTTAAATGTTGACAGTTGGAGATAGCCCTAAGGGGCAGGCAGTGGTAGAGTTTGGAGCAGCCACTTGTGGATGAAGAAGATTCAATCTAATGTAGAGATTTGTAAAGGATGTCTTGAATCCCAGTCTGTTTAGAATTCTAATCTGTCTAGTCTGTCTTATAGAGGAGTCCTAGTCTAACTAGAATCCTAATCCTAGTATTCTAGGGACTCTAGTTGTAAAACAAAGACTATAAATTCACCTTTTGTTTCTAGGGTTAGTAGACAGACAGAAAGAGTGAAAGAGAGACTGAGTATTGTATTCCTGATTCCATAATGAAACTTTGATCTGCCGCTGCCCGTGGACATAGCCCTAATTGTGTGAACCACGTAAATCTATGTGTGGATATGTTTATTTGTTTACTTTCTTGCTCGATTTCCGTAATAGACAGTTACAAGGATTCATAACCCAGTCCTCGTGACAAGAATTACGTTCAGTTTCTTCTATGCTCCCCACTTGCCTCGTATTTGAACTCAACCACGGGTCACTATAATTATAGCCATAAATACATGATGACATACTGATTTGAGTATAACCAGGATAAGAAGGATGGATGGGAAAAATAGTAATATCTAGTTCATAACATCCTTCAGATCCGAAACTTACTTGACTGTATGAGGGGAATGAATTAGGAATTGAACTTGGGCCAGCTCCATCAACAGCTTCAGGTTGGCCCCCATCTCCACCAATCTCATGCTCCACAGTGTCAATCTCCACATATATCTCAATTGGACCTAGAGTATTATGTTGAGCATTACTCTCAAATATCATCTCAACATCAGAATGAAAATGAAATAAAAATAATGGATTGACTGATATCGAAAATCTATAAATCATCTTGTGAACCACTTGATTTGCTTGAAGACATAATTTGGTGTGGACAAAATATTTTAACATATTTAATCCACATATGTTCTTCAAGTTCAACCTAATAGGGCTCAGACTCTAATACATCATGCCTTGGGTCCCATCGTACATCCGACCATTAGAATATATTAAGATATGCATCTTCGTCCTAAACAGTTTATCTATACACTATTAGTATATAAATATTTCATATTAACTATCAATATATTTATTAAATATATGTATATTTTTTAATACTATTACTATATAAACATTATCACATTTCTATAACAATTATTTTTATATTAAGTAATAATTTATTTATATATAACTATAGTACTTTGTAATAATTTTCTATCAATACTCATAGACTCTACACATTGTAATTGGTATTTAATATGAAAAATAATTTAAAAGTATGGTGTAGAGTGTATAAGTATTGATGAAAATTTAAAATTATGATGTTAATAAAAAATTGACAAATACTTCAACAGTATTGTCCACATAATGTAGGAAGTGCACTAATAATCAATTTTTTTTTACTAAAATAAACAGTATATACATAACACAATAAAAATGTCAACGTAACTTAAACTTAAGAAACCTCAAAACATTAAACTACAATAACACAATTATTTTTAACAATATTCTAACGTAAAATATATATTACACTACTCTATATAATCTAATACAAAATAGTAACATAAACGTACCTTTAGAAGCTCAATATTTAAATTTTAACCTTAGTTACCACAAACTCACACAACACTTTCAACCTTCACAAACTCATATAGCACTTTCAAGCTTGGTAGTGTTTACAACTCTTTCTTACAAGGAAGTCTGATGAATACTAACCAACGTGCATTTCAAATTTTGAATCTACTAATCAACGTGCATTTCTCAACTGTGTTGCGAAGATATTTATAGAGCAGTGGGAATAATGGCAATACACAATCTCAAATGTTGAGATGCAAAATCAAAAGTGGACATGCAATCTAAAATGTATAAACACAATATCAAAAGTCGTTATGCAATTTCAAATGTTGTCACATAATATTAATGGCGAAATATGAAATGGAGGCACACAATTTTAAAATTTGTTACGCAATCTAAAATGTCGTCACCTAACATTATTTGAAAAGTCGTTACGTTTGGTCATTTCACTGCTTTGGCAGATTGGGTAAGTGCTTTAGAGTGGCTCCATTTGATATGTCATCTCTCATATTGAGAGTCAACATATCAAATGGAGGCACTCCATTTCTTTTGTGTCGTTCAAAATGGAGTCACGACATATGAGATGGAGTGGCTCCATTTCATATGTCGTCTCTCACATTGACAGTCGACATATCAAATGGAGCCACTCTATTTCTCCAATCCATCTCCAAAAACTACCATAATTATGGAAATATTTGCAAAAGAATGGTATTGATGGAAATAAGTTAGTAAGTTGCATTATTGAAGGAATTGATCCGAATTTTAAGTTAAGCAAAAAGAGTCACCAGTTTTGAAAATGATAAATTATTTTATTTTTTTAATAAAAATTAAAATGATTATTTGACTAGATTTTATTTTTTTAATTAAATTTTTCTTTTAGTTGTTGTTAAATATATAGAAAAATTCATGCACTAATTGTGCCATATGTCTTTCTTTAACTCAATTTCTTTTATTCATTCTTATACTGTAATAATTATACATTATAAAAATAATGTTACATTCATACTATTTTTCTAATTATTTCTCATCATTTTGAATCTTATTTTTCATTTCATGTACAAATAATCTTTACGTGTAATTAATGATAATTTCTACATCCCAATTGCAGCTTATTGTCAGAAACTCTAATCCACAAGCTCAAAAATGATTGAATTTTTTCTCAGTTAAAATTTGATAAAAATATTAGCATTTAACCTCTCTAAAGTTGATAAATCTGTCTCTCTTTGAGTAAACAAAATTAAAAAGGACAAAAAAAAAAAGGATACTTCATAATTAAAACAGAATAGATATTAGAAGCATACACAACCAGATCTAGAAATTATTAAATGACAGACAGAAGAGAAGAGAGACATAATTTCTCATGCAAGTCAAAAACTAGGAACCCAAACTTTTTTTTTTATAAGAGAAAAATGATAATAAAAAAGAAAGAGTAGATTATAAAGAGAGGATAAGCTACCATCGAAGAGAAAAATACCAAAAAGTACACCAGCAAAAATAAAAGGAAACATAACGTAAAAATAGCTCTCCAATCTCATCTCGTGTTCATTCAAAGAAACACCCTTAAAGAGACGAGGATCTAAACACCAAACAGAAGCTAGAAAAAAACAATCATGTCTTGTATAGGAGCATTCTTTTCCAAATAAATAACCAAATAATTTGAAATCAGAAAACAAATAAAAGATATTGGCCAGAAGTTAACAAAAATCCTTTCTCTTTTGGCAGTTCTGTAAAGCATTTTGGTTTTTGATCAACAGATGTTTTCATGTCCTTATACTCCCCAACAAAATAGGAGAGTTGAAAAAAAAAATAGACATGTAGTAGAAACTGGTTTATCCCTTCTCATTACTGCAGGTATGCCAACAAAATATTGGCCCTTTGCCTTCCAAACTGCAATTCAATTAACCAACAGAATGCCAACACCTGTTCTTCAATTCAAATCTCCTTATGAATTGTTGTATCATAAATCTCCTGGTGTCACACATGTCAAAACATTTGGATGTCTCTGCTTCCTTTATCTAAGACCCTATAGATCTCATAAACTAGACAATAGATCTGCCTCTTATTGCTTTTTGGTTCATAGCAATAAATATAAGGGTTTTTTATGTCTTGATATGAGTACTAAACACATATACATCTCTGTACATGTAGTCTTTGCAAAAACCATCTTTTCCTTTCAAACTACAGTCTCTGCAAGCCCTTCCCTTCCTCCAGCATCCTCAGATGTATTTCTTCCTGTTTGTATGCCATCTTCTGGTGTGTTAGGTCAACCAATTCTCAATTCATACCTTGCTTCCGCTTCTCCGGAGTCTTCTCCTATACCAGATAACTCAGTTCCTTATTCTCCATCTCCAGTGTCCACTCATTCTTCCTCTTCTAGCTCATCTCCCCCTTATCTTCTTGCTCCTACTAGGATGGTCACCAGAAGTCAAAATGGTATCTTCAAACTAAAAGCATATACCACTAAACAGTCACATGTTCTTTCAGACCTTCTACCTTCAAACAGGCTAGTCAGTTTCCTTATTGGATTAAGGCTATGACTGCTGAGTTTAATGCTCTACAACTTAATCATATTTGGGATTTAGTTCCATGGCCTAGCAACAAAAATATAGTAGGCTGTCGTTGGATTTATAAACTCAAATACAAACCAGATGACACAATAGAGAGGTACAAAGCCAGATTGATCGCTCAAGGGTACAGTCATATGACATAGATTATTTTGATGCATTCAGTCATGTGGTCAAACCTACCACTATTAGAGTAGTACTCACTATTGCTCTATCTTATGGCTGGTCTATATAGCAATTAGATGTTAATAATGCATTTTTGAATGGTGAGCTTCATGAAGAAGTCTATATGAAACAACCTCCTGACTTTGAAGATGCTAGACTTCCCCATCATGTATGTAAACTGAAGAAAGCCTTATATGGATTGAAGGAGGCACCTCGAGCTTGGTTCACCAAGTTGAAATCCTTTCTCTTTTGGTAGTTCTGTAAAGCATTTTGGTTTTTGATCAACAGAGGTTCCCAACAAAAAAGAAAAAAGAAAAAAGAAAACTATAGCATTTTAGAAAGCTATATAAAAGCATGAATGAGAATATGTGATTTAAGAGCCTACTTTTAGAGATCCCTACCTAATCAATTTTTGTATCCAATATGTCTACGTGGAATCTAACTATTACATAATATTTCAACTTTACCCATGTTGATGACTTAATTGTCCTGTCCGGACTTGGTTTACATGGTTGACGTGGAGACACCTACAAATAGTCAAACTCGGTCAAGAATCAAGAATGACCCTCCAAATCTTAAGTTATCAAAGTGATCAAGTCCGGATAAGTACTGTGATAATGACTCTTCGAAGTAGCAAAATAATCGAGCTCAGACAAGTGTTATGATAATTAAGGTATTTATAGGTGTTGTCAGAATGTTCTAAAGTGTTGAGGTGATCCGAGAAATGCAACGCCTTTTCCCATTGGTTCCATGTGGGTCTGGTTAGGAGTTTCTTCCCGGTGACCTGGTCCAGTCCCGGGCCAATCCTTCATGCAAAGTAGTCCCACAAGACTTTTAACTGAGTTGAGCTTTCCAAGCATAAGTTAAACATCAAATAAAAATAAATGCCTAAGCCCAGCTAAAGTCTTCTGTTGGTATAGATGATAAAAGACTAAGCCAGGAAAAAAAATTAATTATCATCAATGGGTATATATATATATAATAGCCATCTAATGAGAATAGATAAATCCGATAGTACCATAACAAAATTACATATGACGACTAAGAGACAACAGAAGTGAGCCCATTACCAACCTCTAATGCATTCTTAAATCTATCAAGAGCATGGTAAGCCAATCTTCTTATTCCAGAGTCAGGTGAAGACATACTAACAAATGCAAAGCTTGCAAACTCCACAGATTCAATATAACTCTTTGACAAACTATGAATCGTGAAACGTAAGATGAATACAGGATTATATCGTTCTCTAACTTGAAGCTGAGAACAATGCATCTGCATAGAATTTGAAGCAGTAAGTTAAGAATTAATATTAGGGCAACACTAGGGAAGCTACAAATAGAAAACACTACTACAGAGAACTCAAGCACATGCCTCTACTGTTAGCCACGTCTCTTTTGAGACTAAGGCGGCCTACTAATAAAGATAATGAATATTTATTTAGTTGCCCATTATCCATTGACTATAGTAATTGGTTAATTGTGGAAAGAGTCAATTCTTTGATGGAAGGAAACTGTTAAAGATATTTTCTATTTGATAGGGTCCCTAACCTAACATTAAATACGCTTGTGATATTCCATCAGTTCAAGACTTAAAGGAAAAGACATAGACTAAAAGCATACTATCAATTTTCTAAAAACTCTATGAGACTTGAAGATTTTCTACTATGCATCAATGGCTAGAAGTTAATTAGTTATTCCGCTATAAATTTTTTGTATGCATTAATTTCTATTCTTACATCTACCATTTTCCACACATTATCTGCTTGAATCTTGCACCATAAGAAAGGCGTAGCAGTGAGTGCAATTCTTTAAAATTTATGATTGGAAGCAGAATATAGACATATGGACTTCAATAGCTTTAATCGCTTCTTCAGTTTGATTGAATCTCCATTGAGAGCAAAGTGATACCGCAACATATGAATTGTTTTTCCAAGAAGACTGCCATTAATACAAGAGAGAAATTGCTGTACAGACGATGGAAAGAACTTTGTATACTCTTCCTCAAATATATATCTAGACACAAAGCTCTGCCACTGACAAAAACCTTTCAAAAGAATCCTTGAATAAAGAGAAGGAAAACTTTGAATTGTTTGAAGTTTAGTGAGAATATATAAAAATTTAGCTTTCTTCATGTTTATGCTGTAAATGCAGTGAGAAATCATTTTCACAAGAGTAATCATTATGATCCTCCACAAAGCCAACACCAAAGGATGAAAATTTTGTTGTTGCATGTGTTTCTGCTTGTACAAAACATTGATAGCTTTTAGCAAGAAATTATCTGCACAATCTAGTTCAAGAGTTAGCTCAAAGTTAACTACTCTTGTGTAGATCTTCTAAAAAATATTAGCATCCATATTCTTTTCACTCATCTCCCAAAACAAATCATACGACACCCTATTTCTAATTCGCTGGTGCAAATAAAAAGACAAAGTACTGAAAGTAAGAGTTCAAATATTCTCCTAGAGAGGGGGGTGGGGTGAATAGGAGATTAATAAATTTTAATGTGAATCTGAAAACTACTTCTAGTCAAAAGTTTGATTTAAAACAAAAAACATGAAATTAGATAAGAAACAAGTTTGATAACCAGTTTTCACATATAACGAAAAATACTTAATGAGACAACCTCAAGAAATATAAATAACTAAAATATAAGAGGTGAAAGGTCTAGAGATAGAAGCCATAATTTATAGTGGTTCGGCCAATAAAGCCTCTGTCCACTCTCCCAAGGCTAGGGTTTCACTAGCAGTTGAGGTTATTTGATCAAGCTTCTCCAAGCTGCTTACAGAACTAGTTTTACACGAGATCACTAGTGAACTCCTTCTCTTTTATTTTTACATAAGCTCACCAGAAAATTTCTCTCCTTCTAATCAAGAGTAGATGTCACTCTCCCTATATTTCCATTGGGGAAATCTGTAATAAAAAATCCAAGATTAATTTTAGTTCCCAATGAAAATATATCTCNTAGTGAACTCCTTCTCTTTTATTTTTACATAAGCTCGCCAGAAACTTTCTCTCCCTCTAATCAAGAGTAGATGTCACTCTCCCCATATTTCCATTGGGGAAATCTGTAATAAAAAATCCAAGATTAATTTTAGTTCCCAATGAAAATATATCTCTTTTACAAAAGGTAGATCAAATAGGTAGAAAATAGAGAGATGAACAAGAAGGTGGACTGCTTGTGATAATCACATAGAATTTTTCTTCTAAAAGATTGCTTCTTTGAAATTCTATGTTTTTCACTAGCTCTTAGGTCTTCAATATATAGGCGTCCAGAGGCAGAAGATGATTATTTGAATTGTAGACAAGGTCTTCAATGCTTGGCTGTCAAATCGTGTTATATTAGGAATCCTCTTATTTAATCTAGATTTGTTTCCTAACATAGCCATTATGTTTGAAAAACTTCCTTTTATAACTTTCAACAGCTCTTTTCTTAATTGATTTCTTCCACATGAATCTGCCTCTAATTGAGTAGTATTTGCTATAAAATAATCACTGATTTTGAAATATTTTCTGATTGCCACATCAACATGCCTTCTTGTAATGAACCAGTTTTGCACTAAAACTTGTTCCAAATAAGGCATAACTCCTTTTCTTCTGGATCATTAACCTGTCACTTTAGTAAACACTTAGCAAATAGATTAGGGTTAATGACAAAGTAAGGTAATTTGTTATCATCAAAATATGAAACTAACAATTTTTTTTATGATGACAAATACCTGAAAAGATCTCCCCCTAAATTTTAGCTTTCTTCTGAACAAGTTTTGCAGAACCAGTTCAAGAAGAAGTTTTTCGCAAAACAAAATTTTTTAAGAAGGTGATTCTTTTTACAGTTATAGTTCAATCAAGACTATCAACAAAATAATATGTATAAGAGCTTTCCATATGATTTTCTCCCCCTTTGTCAACATCAAAAAAGGACTAAAAAGTTACTTGCATAAACACATGCTAATAGCATACAAGAGCTACGATAAATAAACTACCAACTAGTTCGAAGTTCAAGAAAGCAAGATGCAAACAAAATTCAAAGATAAAATCCTAGAGGACTAGCAAAGTGAAGAGACCACTAATACAAAACTTATGAATAAGCAGTTAGCCATCATGGACGCAGAGAGTCTAGGAGGAGGAAGATTCAGTGACTTGTATCTCTGCAAGCTCATTTTTAACAGCAACCAGCTTTGCTTTGGTTGTAGCCAACTCATTCTCTCCAGTGGCTAATTTTTGCTCAACAGAGGCAACCTTTGCATTGCATCACCTGAGTCTGGAAAAAGTTCAACCTTAATCCAATTTGATTGGCTAGCTCCGTAGGATTCAAACTTGCTATCCAAGAAGGATGGTCTACTGGTTGAGATGGAGGAACTGGTTTTTGAAAAGAACTAGTTTTCTATGAAGAACTAGCTTGCTTCTTCTTGGAGGAGGTTTTAACAGTAGTAGGCTTGCGCTTTGTTCCAGAGGAACTCTTTTTAGAAGCTGACTTGGAGCTTTCTAATGTCCCTTTAAATCCAGGTGGGGGTATTCTTATTATAAGGTTGTCAGCCAGATGAACCTCATTGAATTTAGTGAGGTTAACATGAAAATGCTTGCATATGTGAACAATCAACATACCATAAGGCAAGATGGTTGTTTTCCTTGTGCCAACAATAGACTGAGCCATATGATTCAAGATAAGACTAGGAAGGTTCAAAGGGAGCCTTTGTTTGATGTGGTACAACAAGTATAGGTCTTGAGTGGTGAACTCAAAATGGCTACCAACACGAGGTAAGAACAATGAGGTAACAAGTTTGGCTAATGTGCGAGTAATAGGGTTCATGCAATGCACAGTGGGTGCGGAGAAAGGATCTCTATTGACAGGAAAGTCACAAATTGCTTCCATAGCTTCATCATAACTAATAAAATTTATGGGCCTGATTTTATGTATATATTAAGTATCATCATCAGTAGGAAGACCAAGAATATCCTCTAACAACCCCTTATTAACAATGATACGAATTCTAGCAACATAAGATTTGAGATAAATAGAGCCAGAGATCAAACCTTGCATGGGTTGAAGATGAGCATAGAACATCTTAACTTCTTGAGGAATGACTAGCTCATCAACATCAAGCAATTTGCTCCATCCCATGGCAGCAATAGCTTCATCAATAGCTGCAGTTTCTGGTGTATCTTCTTCCCATTGAACAACAACACCAGGAACAACTGTCCTAAGAAAGAAATTATGGTGAAAGTGCTTTTCAATTTATTTGCTGGCAAACAGAGGACCAGCAGGTTAGGCGCAGCATGGAGGGAGCATAGACACTTTCTTGCGAGCACACATCTTTGTTTTCATTTTTGGTTGTGTGCTTGAAGAGTGTTGAGCAAGTTCTGTGGAGATAGGAACTGGTTCCGAGGCAGGAGAAGACGAAACTTGTTCTTCTTGAGAGCCAGGACTGGAGATGGTAGCAAGAGAAGTTGGAGATGGTTCAAATTCTAGTTTAATGAGTAGCAATGGATATGTCAGAGTAGTGAGCAGCAAGAAACCTCCAATAGATTGAAGAGGCATAAGCATTTCTTTATATTTATTTACTGTGGATGAGATTGGTTTAGGAACTGGAGCTTGTTCCATGTCTCTGGAATTGGTTTCGCCCAATTGGGTGCTTTGAGCAAGAGCTTCTTGCAGAGATTCATAGGTATTTGAGGAAGAATCAAAAACCATGAATGAGGTTTTTGGAGTGTTTCTGGGTATAGCTTTGCCTTTAGTTTTCATTCTTGAAGAGCGACGAAGATTGTTTACAAAATGCATGGTGAAAGTTGGAATTATAAGGAGAAGAATCTCAGAAATTTTAACAAAGATGGAAGCAGTTGACAAGTGAGAATCAAGGATGATGGAAGCAGTTGCAGCAATTAAGAAGAAATTAAGGGATTTGATTTGAAAAAAAAGAAGGAAAGTGCGTTAATAACAGTTACCGAGAAACCAAAGGTCAAAGCTTGAAAGGCTGATGTTTTACAAGTTGTAAAGGTGAAAAAGGTTAATGAAACAGTGCGCTTTAGCGCAATTGGATATTGGGCTTTTTAAAACCATGGTCTGAGGAAGGAGTAGGCCTATTTTGAAACTGGTTTAAATAAAGGCCCAAAAGGATGAGAATAAACCAATTAGAACTAGTTTTGAGAACGAGTTTAGACATTCTCTCAAATTCTCAGCCACTTTGCCAAATTTCATAACTTATATCAATGATCTCAGCAATATTAGTCCTCAATAATTCTAATAAGCAAGAATATATGCAAGATAGAATTTAATATATGCTTACCATTCCTAGCTGAGATCTTAAGAAATAGTACCTTTCTTTAGCCAAGGGTTTAGTGAGTATGTCAGCTAGTTGTTCCTCAATATTGATGAAGACTAATTCAATATCCCATTTGAATACATGATCTCTGATGAAGTGATGCTTGATATCAGTATGTTTGGTTCTTGAGTGTTGTACTGGATTCTTTGCAATGTTTATAGCACTAGTGTTGTCACATAATAAAGGAATGTGATTTAACTTTATGTCATAGTCAACTAGTTGTTGCTTCATCCATAACACATTAGAACAACAATTTTCAACAACCATATACTCAGCTTTAGCTGTAGATTGAGCCATTGAATGTTGTTTCTTGCATTGCCATGACACTAAAGCATTTCCTAAGAATTGACAATCTCCACTTGTGCTTTTTCGATCAATGGAGCATCCACCATAGTCAGAATCTGTATAAGCAACTAGTTCAACGGAACTAGTTTTGCTAAACCACAAGCCAACATTAGAAGTAGTTATCAAGTATCTAAAGATTCTTTTTACAACAGTAAGATGAGATTCTTTAGGAGCAACTTGATATCTAGCACATGTACATACACTGAACATTATATTAGGTCTATTAGCTATAAGATAGAGAAGAGATCCAATCATATCTCTATATATTTTTTGACGAATTGGTTTATTTTTCATCCAAATCTAGTTTGGTTGAAGGACTCATAAGAGTTACAATTCCTTCGGCATCTCCCATTCCGAATTTCTTCAATAGCTCCTTTATATATTTGGATTGATTTAAGAAAATGCCTTCTAAGGTTTGTTTGACTTGAAATTTGAGAAAGAAAGTTATCTCCCCCATCATGCTAATTTCAAATTCTCCTTTCATTAGTTTTTCAAACTCCTTGCACATAAACTCATTAGAAGATCCAAAAATAATATCATCCACATAGATTTGAACAAGAAGAATATCATGCTTTACATGCTTAGAGAAAAGAGTGGTATCCACTTTTCCTCTTGAAAAGTTATTTTTCAAAAGAAACTCACTATGTCTGTCATACCAAGCTCTAGGAGCTTGCTTAAGACCATAAAGAGCTTTAGAGAGTTTATAGACATGATTTGGAAAATCTAAGCTTTCAAAACCGGGAGGTTGTCTTACATAGACTTTCTCATTTATAAAACCATTTAAGAAAGAATTTGAAATTTTAAAGCAAGCAAAAGCAAGAAACATTCTAATAACTTCTAATCTAGCTATGAGAGCAAAAGTTTCTTCAAAGTCAATACCTTTTTGTTGATTGTACCCTTGAGCTACCAATCTAGCTTTATTTCTTACCACTTTTCCATCTTTATCCAGTTTGTTCCGGAAGACCCATTTTGTACCAATTATACTAACATTTTCTGGTTGAGGTACAAGCTTCCATACTTTATTTCTTTCAAATTGGTTTAGTTCATCTTGCATTGCCACTATCCAAGCTTCATCTTGTAATGCATCATTAATGTTGGATGACTCTATGAAGGAGAGGAATGCCAGGTTGACATGGTAATCTCTGAGAGAGACACAAGTGCTTATTCCTCTATTTGGATCACCAATCACATTGTCAATAGGATGATTCTTAGTAGTTCGAGTTTCCTTTGGCAGAAACTCCTTGGCATTCTCCTGTGG
>QAOA01004526.1:0-10100 GCA_003255065.1 Cercis canadensis
GCTATCATTGACAGAAAACTATTATTTATCCACTTCTTTTTCACACTATCAATTTTACCTTCTTTTACATATGCTATTTTACTTTTAAAAGCTCCTCTAAAATGTCAAAGTCTTATCATTCTTAGGATAATTCTGTTTTACAGGTTGCATTTCCCAATTTGGAGACCTTGAAGCTGAGTGCAATTAATTTGAAAAAAATATGGGATGACGATCAAGTTTCAGCAATTACTTCCATTCAGAATTTGACTTACTTGATTGTAGAGGACTGTGGTGCCTTAAAGTATTTATTCTCATCCTTCAGGATTGCCACTTTTCCAAAACTCAAATGGCTTGAAATAAGTAAATGCCATATGATGGAGGAGATTATAGTAACCGAAGAAGAGGCAAACAACAATGTATTCACTGAAGTAAGGAAGTGTTCACTTTTTCACTTTCACTATTTATTTCATTCCATTTTTGTTTTCTAAATTTTCTTTTGTAATTACTAATACTGTCCTTGGGCTCTTGTTGATTTCAAATAGCAAATCAATATATGATACGTACTACGGATTTTATTATGGTTGTAATTGTTAATAATATGATTTGATACACTCTGCATCATAGGTTGAGCTTCCAAAACTGGAAAAGATAATAATAAAGGACATGCAAAACTTGAAGACAATATGGCACCCCCAACTCACTACAAGTTCCTTTGGCAAATTGAAAACTCTGGAAGTCAAAAGCTGTCCGAAGCTTGTAAATATTTTTCCATCTTATATGCAGAGAAAATTTAGCAATTTAGAGACATTGACGGTTAGTGACTGCGATTCAATGGAAGAGATATTTCAATTGGATGCCAATGAAACGTGCAGTGAAGAGGATACAACAGAATTGAAAAGCATGACTCTACTTCGGCTGCCAAAGCTAAAACAGATATGGAGTAGGGAACCCCAAGGAATTCTTCGCTTTCACAATCTACAAGCTATAAGTGTTGAAGACTGTTATAACTTGGTGTATCTCTTTCCATTCTCTGTAGCCGCAAACCTTCTCCAACTGGAAGAACTCTTTCTAAATAAGTGTGGGATTACATATATTGTTGCAAAGAAAGAAGGACCGATGGAGGGAACTGCCATATTTGTGCTTAACGGACTTAAATCCTTTGATATTAGGAATTTACAGAAACTCAAGGGTTTCTATGCGGGGATTCATACTTTGGCATGTTCCTCATTGAAAGCATTAACTGTGTTCAATTGTAACAAATTGAAGTTATTCAAGACATTGTCTACAAGACAAAGAAGATCTCCTGATGACACAGCATATGAGCAACCTCTTTTCACAGTTGAAGAGGTATGAAATATTTAAAACTCCATGCTTATTCAAACTTCTATATCCTTTCTCGAAGAGTTTCTAATCATTTGTGATCATCTCTCGAGTGTTACAGTTCAAGTTCTGCTTTTGTATATATATTTATATGCATACCATATAGAGCAAACCAACTCCACGTTAAATGTTTTAATACATTTTGATACATGTCAAGCAAGCCAAATGTTCTAAAATTTATGCTTTCAAGTTGTTCTGGGGAAAATCTTTTTGAACTTTGTTTATAATCCCCTGCTCCTACTCTGCTTATGTATACATCAGGGGATTATAGGTGAAATCTAGTTTTCTGTTTTTATAATGACATTGCAAAACAAAGGTAGTGAAAAATAAGCGACTTCATTTAGTACTTCACAATCATTTTTGTATAATACATGACATGTGAATGTATGATATTATTAATTAACTAATGGTTCATATTTTAGGTGATCCCCAACTTGGAGGAGTTGACATTAAACAATGAGGACAGCAACATGATATTGGAAGGTCAATTTTTAGGGCACCTGTTCAGCAAGCTGAAATTTCTTAGGGTGTCCGAGTTTGAGAAGGAAGAAGCTACCTTTCCATATTGGTTTCTGCAAAATATACCAACTCTGGAGTGGATAGTTGTTCAAGCTAGTTCCTTCAAAGAGATATTTCAAGATGAAAATCTTGGAGGTTGGGAAGGACAAATTGCAAGTAGCACACAACTTAAAAAGTTGACATTGTCTAACTTACCTAAACTTCAGCATATATGTAAAGAAGGATATAAAATTGACCCAGTTCTTAAGGTCCTCGAAACATTATTTGTATTGAATTGTTCCGGTCTGTCAAGTTTGTTCCCTTCTTCTGTAACTTTGAGTCACTTGACATATTTGGAGATAACAAATTGCAATGGGTTGATAAACATAACTACATGCTCAGCAATGAGAAGTCTAGTCAAACTCAGAACAATGAAGATAAAAGAGTGCAATTCAGTTGAAGAAATAGTGTCAGAAAAAGGAGATGAGGCGAAACAAGAGATTATATTTGGTGCTTTGGAAATTTTGGAACTTGTTTGTTTGCCAAAACTCAATAGGTTTTGCTCAAGTAAGTGCCTCCTTAGGTTCCAACTATTGGAAACAGTAATTGTGAGTCAATGCCCACGGATGAATACTTTCTCTAAGGGATCTACAAGTGCATTGAAGCTTCGGAAAGTACAAATAGAAGAAAGTGATGTTGGATGGTGCTGGGAAGGGGACCTTAACGGAACAATAAACAAGATGTTCGCAGAAAAGGTAAACTTTGATTTATGAATTAATTATCCTTTAATTAACTAATCATTTGCTCACCCTTTCTCTACCTCCCTATATGTGTGGGTGAAGGGTGATGGTTGATAGAAAATAGACGCATGTTAAATAAGCTTACCAGCACAAGTACACGTAGCTCAATTGGAGTAGTGATCTCCTAAAGAGATTGAAGTCTAATGGTTAAAATTACAAGTCAAGTGACTATCACATGACCATGTAATACTATTTAGTCAAAAAAAAAAAAACTTGACAGATTTNAAAAAAAAAAAAAAAAAACTTGACAGATTTTTGCTAGTATACAAACGTGGTTATTAAACAAAACAAAGTGGTAACAACTACATATTTATCTTTACAGTTTTTATTAGTCCATATTATAATGGCAGTAATTCTGGTAGTTTAATTCAGGCAGCTTAGTATTTTCTACCTTAACGGAACAATAAGGAAGATGTTCACAGAAAAGGTAAACTTTCATTTATGAATTAATTATCCTTTAATTAACTAATCATTTACTCACCCTTTCTCTACCTCCCTATATGTGTGGGTGAAGGGTGATGGTTGATAGAAAATAGACGCATGTTAAATAAGCTTACCAGCACAAGTACACGTAGCTCAATTGGAGTAGTGATCTCCTAAAGAGATTGAAGTCTAATGGTTAAAATTACAAGTCAAGTGACTATCACATGACCATGTAATACTATTTAGTCAAAAAAAAAAAAACTTGACAGATTTTTGCTAGTATACAAACGTGGTTATNTTTATTTACACAGGTGGCATTTCAAAACTTGGAGCATTTGAGACTAGTGGAATATCCAGAGCTGAAAGAATTGTGGTATGGCAAACTTCCACACAAAATATTCTGCTGTTTGAAATCTCTGGTGGTGCAAAAATGTGATTTTCTAGCAGATACTTTGTTTCCATCAAACTTGATACGAGTGCTTCAACACTTGGAGGAGTTAGAAGTGAGAGACTGTGATTTATTAGAAGCAGTGTTTGAAATGGAAGTTATAGATGATAAAGAAATGCAGATGAAGGAAATATCTCGATTAAAGAAATTATCGTTGTCTAGTCTACCAAGACTGAAGCATGTGTGGAGGAAAGATCCCAATGGAACTCTGAGCTTTCAGAATCTATGCATAGTAAATGTTGCTAATTGTAAAAGTTTAGAAAGTCTCATTCGAACATCCATTGCCAGAGAACTCGTGAAACTTGAGGAACTTGAAGTAGTGTCATGTGGGATTGAGGAAATTGTTGCCAAGGAAGAAGGGGCAAACAACAATGTATTCACTGAAGTAAGGAAGTGTTCAGTTTTCCACTTTTACTATTTATTTCTTTCCATTTTTGTTTTCTAAATTTTCTTCTGCAATTACGAAACTGTCCATGGACTTGTTGATTTCAAATAGCAAATCAATATAAGATACTACGGATTTTACTATGGTTGTAATTGCTAATAATAAGATTTGATACACTGTGCATCACAGGTTAGGCTTCCAAAACTGGAAAAGATAATAATAAAGGACATGCAAAACTTGAAGACACTATGGCACCCCCAACTCACTGCAAGTTCCTTTGGCAAATTGAAAACTCTGGAAGTCAAAAGTTGTCCGAAGCTTGTAAATATCTTTCCATCTTATATGCAGAGAAAATTTAGCAATCTAGAGACATTGACGGTTAGTGACTGTGATTCAATGGAAGAGATATTTCAATTGGATGCCAATGAAACATGCAGTGAAGAGGATACAACAGAATTGAAAAGCATGACTCTAATTCGGCTGCCAAAGCTAAAACAGATATGGAGTAGGGAACCCCAAGGAATTCTTTGCTTTCACAATCTACAAGCTATACGTGTTGAAATCTGTTATAACTTGGTGTATCTCTTTCCATTCTCTATAGCCGCAAACCTTCTCCAACTAGAAGAACTCTTGCTAAATGAGTGTGGGATTACGTATATTGTTGCAAAGAAAGAAGGACCAATGGAGGGAACTGCCATATTTGTGCTTGATGGACTCACATCCCTGACTCTTCAGAATTTGAGCAAACTCAAGGGTTTCTATTCCGGGATTCATACTTTGGCATGTTCCTCATTGAAAGCATTATATGTGTTCAATTGTAACAAATTGAAGTTATTCAAGACACTGTCTACAAGACAAAGAAGATCTCCTGATGACACAATATATGAGCAACCTCTTTTCACAGTTGAAGAGGTATGAAATATTTAAAACTCCATGGTTATTCAAACCTTTATATCCTTTCTTGAAGAGTTTCTAATCATTCGTGATCATCTATCGAGTGTTACAGTTCATGTTGTGCTTTTGTATATATATTTATATGCATACCATATAGAGCAAACCAGCTCCACGTTAAATGTTTTAATACATTTTGATACATGTTATGCAAGCCAAATGTTCTAAAATTTATGCTTTCAAGTTGTTCTGGGGAAAATCTTTTTGAACTCTGTTTATATGCCCCTGCTCCTACTATGCTTATGTATACATCAGGGAATTATAGGTGAAATCTAGTTTTCTGTTTTTATAACTTCATTTAGTACTTCACAATCATTTTTGTATAATACATGACATGTGAACGTATGATATTATTAATTAACTAATGGTTCATATTTTAGGTGATCCCCAACTTGGAAGAGTTGACATTAAACAATGAGGACAGCAACATGATATTGGAAGGTCAAGTTTTAGGGCACCTGTTCAGCAAGCTGAAACTTCTAAGGGTGTCCGAGTTTGAGAATGAAGAAGCTACCTTTCCATATTGGTTTCTGCAAAATATACCAACTCTAGAGATGATAGTTGTTGAATTTAGTTCCTTCAAAGAGATATTTCAAGATGAAAAACTTGGAGGTGGGGAAGGACAAATCGAAAGTAGCACACAGCTCAAAAAGTTGACACTGTCTTACTTACCTGAACTTCAGCATATATGTGAAGAAGGATCTAAAATTGATCCAGTTCTTGAGGTTCTTGAAACATTATTTGTATTGAATTGTTCTGGTCTGACAAATTTGTTCCATTCTTCTGTAACTTTGAGTCACTTGACATATTTGGAGATAACAAATTGCAATGGGTTGATAAACATAACTACATGCTCAGCAATGAGAAGTCTGGTCAAACTCAAAACAATGAAGATAAAAGACTGTAATTCAGTTGAAGAAATTGTGTCAGAAAAAGGAGATGAAGCGAAACAAGAGATTATATTTGGCGCTTTGGAAATTTTGGAACTTGTTTGTTTGCCAAAACTCAATAGGTTTTGCTCAAGTAGGTGCCTCCTTAGGTTCCAACTATTGGAAACAATAATTGTGAGGCAATGCCCACAGATGAATACTTTCTCTAAGGGATCTACAAGTGCATTGAAGCTTCGGAAAGTACAAATAGAAGAAAGTGAAGTTGGATGGTGCTGGGAGGGGGACCTTAACGGAACAATAAGCAAGATGTTCGCAGAAAAGGTAAACTTTGATTTATGAATTAATTATCCTTTAATTAACTAATCATTTGCTCACCCTTTCCCTACCTCCCTATATGTGTGGGTGAAGGGTGATGCTTGATAGAAAATAGACATGTGTTAAATAAGCTTACCAACACAAGTACAATGAACCTCTCAATGGGACCAGAAATGTTAGTGAAATGAAACACAAGATTGCAAGATACATATTTAAAGCCCTCTTCATATATATATATAATTACTATGTGAATATTCTGAGCTTAAAAGAAGTGTGGCTTAATTTTCCTCTTCCAGATAACTTGTTTTAGGTTGCAATTAAAAACTAACTAGAAGCAGAGAACAATAGGTTTTTACCAAATGTCATTGCAAATAATTTAGTACAATTGTCAAAACTTTTGAAAAATAATTGTAATTCCTTAGAGATTGTGGTTTAAAAAGAGTATTGTATGAATGATATTCCAAAATCTGAAGCATGTGTGAACAGAAGATCCCTAAGGAGCTGTGAGCTCTTAAAAATATATACATTGTTCATGTTGTAAGCATTCATAATCACCAATTAATGACGTTTTACTTCATTAAAACTCTATATACACTTAGAAAATTGCTTTAAGCAGTTAAGCATACCCATGGGTGATGCTTAATAGAAAATAGATGTATGTTATATAATCTTTTTTCAATCATTCCTTGGAACAAGTATCTTTTTTAATATACGAACCACAAAGAACAAAATTGTGAAGTAATTTGTATTAAAAATTAAAGGGATTTATTTTGTTAGATGACAAAACATAAATTAGAATTCAAGACCTATGGCAAACTATCAAGACCCTTCACCATTAGACTACACTTAGTAGCTTATATACAAATTTAAAATGATCTGTCCACATAATTTTAATTTGGCACTGTAAAATTTTGTTAGTGCCTTGTTAATACTTCACCTCATCCCATACAATCATTTATACAGGTGGCATTTCATAGCTTCAAGCATCTGGAACTATTTGAATATCCTGAACTGAAAGAATTGTGGTATGGGTCGTATGGCCAAGGTGGGCACCAAATATTTTCCAATTTGAAATCATTGGGGGTGAAGAAATGTGATTTTTTATCAGATGTACTTTTTCCATCAAATTTACTGCAAGTTCTTCACAACTTGGAAGAGCTGGAAGTAACAGACTGTGGTTCATTAGAAGCACTAATTGATGTGAAAGGTACGAATGGTAAAGAAATGCAAATGAAAGAAACTAGTCAGTTGAAAAGATTAAAACTGTCTGGTCTACCAAATCTGAAGCACATATGGAACAAGGACCATCATGGAATCATCAGCTTCAGGAATCTGCTTATGGTTCATGCTGTTAACTGTGAAAATTTGAAAAATCTGTTTCCAGTATCAGTAAGCAAAGATCTTGTTCAGCTTCAAGAGCTTGACATAGAGACTTGTGGACTTGTGGAAATTTTTGCAAAGGAAGAAGGATTAGAGGAATGCAGCTTTGATTTCCCTCAACTGACCAAATTGAGACTATGGAGTCTGACCAAACTCAAGTGTTTCTACCCAGGAAGGCATATTCTAGACTGCCCTTCATTGAAGTATTTAAGTGTTTATCATTGTGGAGCATTGCCAACATTTGCCTTCGACCACTCAGATTTAAATTTTCAGCAGGCAAACAGGGTGTGCGAAGTTGATATTCCAGAAGTTCTCTTTACATTCGACAAGGTATGAAACCCATGCTGTATCCTTTTGTTAAGGGCTTAAAAAGCAGTAAGCAAACAAAATTTACAAAACGCCTGATGTATCTCCCTCGGAATAATTGATCTTAAACTCAACTTTCTTATATTATTGAAGTAAAAAATTAGTTTATTTTGGTTGGCTTAATTTTCCAGGTATGCCCCAAACTTGAGTCGTTGGCATTAAACAGGGAGGATGTGATGACAATAAGGAATGGCCACTATCAGGAAACTCACTTTCACAAAATAGAATATCTTGCTCTGCAATGCTTTCATGAAACTCAAGTTGATTTTCCAAATGATTTCCTACAAAGATTTCCCCATCTGGTACTGCTTGTTGTGCGTTGCAGTTCTTTTGAAACACTATTTCCTTTGGAACTAGTTGGCCCCTTGCAAATGAGAGAGTTATTCCTTTTCAAATTGGAACAGCTTAAGTATATTTGGGGCGAAAATTCTCAGTCTCAGTCTCTACCATCTTCAATATCTTTAAAAAATTTGACCATTTTGAAAGTGGAGGACTGCAAAAGGCTGATGTATTTGATTACATCCTCAATTGCTAAAAGTCTATTGCAACTCACAAGCATAAAGATAATTAACTGTGAAAGGATAGAGGATGTTGTAAAGAATGATGAAGAAGCAAAAGAGATCATTACATTCAAAAATTTGGAATATTTGCAATTGACTTCTTTGTCAAGCTTGAGAAGCTTCTGCTCTGGGAAACAAACTTTCATATTCCCATCATTGGTACAGTTGGTAGTAACGGGATGTCCTAAAATGAAGACTTTCTCATCAGGAGACGTAATTGCCCCAGTGCTCCAAGCAGTGACAGAGAACAAGAAGAAGCATTGGAAAGGTGACCTTAATAGTACTATCCAGCAGCTGTTCAAAGGCAAGGTACGTAAACACAAAATACTTTTGTTTCCAGCAGAGTCAATTCAAGGCTAAGGCTGATCAACTATTAATTTTCATGGTTCTTAACTCTTTGTCGGTTTGAGTCAGGGTGTATATATTTTGCCTCTAAAGTCATTCTAGTATGGACTATGATCTTTCTTTTTGTTTTCATTTTTTTTTCGGTCTTAGCTAGACTGGACTCTGATCTTAAAAATTAGTTTTGTTTTTTTTATCACTATGCACCATATTTTCTAACTTGGTGTTTTAATCTACAATGACAGGAGACCTTGAATATTTTATGTGAAGTAAGATTATAAGAACTGCTCAGAAGTTAGAGCCTTACAATTTTTTAAGCATACAAGCATTTCATGTGACAACCAATCAGTCACAAAAGAGGGCTTTGATCCCTACAATAATCTGTTTGAAGCTTTGTTATTCTTCGTCATTGTTTTCCCTTCATGAAAAGATTGTTCACTCTTAAGTAATAGTCTTTCATTATTCTGCATTGAAGCTTGCTTCTTTTTATTTTATCTTTGCCATGTGTGTTGTTGTCATTGATGATAAAACAAAGAAAATAAAAAGAAAAAAAACTTTTGTTTTTATTTGTTGTAAAACTAATTGTTGTGATGGATTCTTCAGTTAGATGTAATATTCCATACACGCCTCTATCAATAAATGATGTGTTAATTATTGCATAATTATGTTAATTAGTATATAACATTCATACATGATACATGAAATTCTTGTTTTATTGATATGAAAACAGTAACTTTATATCTATTTTTCTAGAAACACCAATTTAGTTTGCCCTGTATGTGTTCTATATTTTTCTGTAGGCATAGTTTAATTACTATGCCATCTAGTTTGAAACTTAGATGGGACATGTAATTATTTTTGTTTAGATGTACAAACATACTCACATGTTATTTCTTGTTCTTTTAGCTTTATAAATGTTAATAGATAGTCATAGTATCTAAGGCATGCAAGAGACACTATTTTGAGATAAACAAAGCCTAAAAAATCATGCAATTGTCAATTACGAATAGATATAAATTGACAACCAACACTAATCAAGTAATTACAACTATTTAATTTAAAAAATCTGTTAAATAATTTACCACTGAAGTGAGTCAAACTCGATGTGATCTGGATTAAAACCAAATCTAAATAATATTTATCCAATGTGGGACTTAGTTACTCTATCTATTTTACAAACTACACAATAATATGATGGCTATCATTTTCATTAAAATGGAGTTAGATTGTTAATTGGTGCTTGGTTTAACGGTGAGGAACTTGGACTTCCTTGTTTAATGGCTTAGGTTTGAGGCTGTGAAAATTAATTGGTAAGACAATACATGTGAATTTTGTCTTTAATTCTAGTACAATCTAGTTGGTTCTTAAATTTTTTTGTAACAA
>QAOA01004526.1:23062-36956 GCA_003255065.1 Cercis canadensis
TTTTTTTTTTTTATCTCACATGAATATACTTAGTGGCTTTACATTGACTCCTCTTACTCTCACAATGAACCTCTCAATGGGACCAGAAATGTTAGTGAAATGCAACAAAAGATTGCCATATACGTATTTAAAGCCTCTTCATATATATATATATATATATATATGGAATTACTATGTGAATATTCTGAGTTTAAAAGAAGTGTGGCTTAATTTTCCTTTTCCAGATAATTTGTTTTAGGTTGCAATTAAAAACTAACTAGAAGCAGAGAACAATAGGTTTTTACCAAATGTCATTGCAAATAATTTAGTACAATTGTCAAAACTTTTGAAAAATAATTGTAATTCCAAAATCTAAAGAGTATTGTATGAATCATATTCCAAAATCTAAAGCATGTGTGAACAGAAGATTGCTAAGGAGCTGTGAGCTCTTAAATATATATACACTGTACATGTTGTAAGCATTCATAATCACCAATTAATGACTTTTTACTTCATTAAAACTCTATATACACTTCGAAAATTGCTTTAAGCAGTTAAGCATACCCATGGGTGATGCTTAATAGAAAATAGATGTATGTTATATAATCTTTTTTCAATCATTCCTTGGAACAAGTATATTTTTTAATATACGAACCACAAATAACAAAATTGTGAAGTAATTTGTATTAAAAATTAAAGGGATTTATTTTGTTAGATGACAAAACACAAATTAGAATTCAAGACCTATGGCAAACTATCAAGACCCTTCACCATTAGACTACACTTAGTAGCTTATATAAAAATTTAAAATGATTTGTCCACAGAATTTTAATTTGGCACTGTAAAATTTTCTTAGTGCCTTGTTAATACTTCACCTCATCCCATGCAATCGTTTACACAGGTGGCATTTCAAAACTTTGAGCATTTGAGACTAGTGGAATATCCGGAGTTGAAAGAATTGTGGTATGGGAAACTTCCACACAAAATATTCCGTAGTCTGAAATCTTTGGTGGTGCAAAAATGTGATTTTCTAGCAGATACTTTATTTCCATCAAACTTGATACGAGTGCTTCAACACTTGGAGGAGCTAGAAGTGAGAGACTGTGATTTATTAGAAGCAGTGTTTGAAATAGAAGTCATAGATGATAAAGAAATGCAGGTGAGAGAAATTACTCAATTGAAGAACTTAACGTTGTCTGGTCTACCAAGACTGAAGCATGTGTGGAGGAAAGATCCCAAAGGAACTCTGAGCTTTCAGAATCTATGCATAGTAAATGTTGCTGATTGTGAAAGTTTAGAAAGTCTTTTTCAACCCTCCATTGCCAAAGAACTCTTGAAACTTGAGGAGCTTGAAGTAGTGTCATGTGGGATTGAGGAAATTGTTGCCAAGGAAGAAGGACTGGTAGAGATAATTGAGTTTGTTTTTCCCCGTATATCCTCTCTCAAATTCTTGTGGTTATCAAATCTCAAAAGCCTGTATCCAGGAAAACATACTTCAGAATGGCCATCATTGAAGAAGGTAGACATTTATGAATGTAATAAGCTTGGGATATTTGCACCAGGATTACCTATCTTGCTAGAGACAAAAGAAGAAGACGGTCTTGCTGTTCAACGTCAACAACCTTTGTTCTTCCTAGAGAAGGTACGAGCCTTGCAGTGATCTTTTACTGTATTCAAACATATCAAGTACTAAAAATATATATATTTTATTGTTTTCAATTGTTAATAATATTCATTTTTTATCTGTGGAAAATAGAATATGAGGATAAAATATTGTCAATTCTTTCTTGATACCAAACATTGCACCAAGCATGTTAGGTTGTAGGAATATTCACCCATCATGCACACCTTGTTTCAGAAGTAATAGAAGAAGCAAATTTTGTTACCGTGTCTTCATTAATTTATAAATAGTTTTCAAAAAATAAAATAGTAGAATACGTTTTAAATGTTTATCGAAGAGATAGACCTCAATGCTAATCTATTATCACTCATTCAATCTTCTTTGTCAACATAAATTCTTCATCTATGGTGCAATTATTGAGAAAATTTAGATATATGTTAATTTCTTTATTTTCAGAAAAATTTAAGAAATGACCGATTATCTTAAATTTATGCTTTCAAGTTGCTCTGGAGAAAATCTTTTCAAACTCTGTTTATATTCCCCTGCTTCTACTCTGTTTATGTATACATCAAGGAATTATAGGTGAAATCTAGTTTACTGTTTTTATAATGACATTGTAAAACAAATGTAATGAAAAATTAGTGACTTCATTTAGTACTTCACAAACATATTGGTATAATACATGACACATGGACATATGATGTATAATGGACTTGTGGTTTTTGTTTAGGTGATCCCCAACTTGGTAGAGTTGACATTAAACAATGAGGACACCAACATGATATTGCAAGGTCAATTTTCAGGGCACCTGTTCAGCAAGCTGAAATCTCTTAATTTGTCCAAGTTTGAGAATGAAGAAGCTACCTTTCCATATTGGTTTCTGCAAAATATACCAACTCTGGAGACGATAGTTGTTGAATTTAGTTCCTTCAAAGAGATATTTCGAGATGAAAAACATGAAGGTGGGGAAGGACAAATCGAAAGTAGCACACAGCTCAAAAAATTGACACTTGGTCACTTACCTGAACTTCAGCATATATGTAAAGAAGGATCTAAAATTGACCCAGTTCTTGAGGTTCTTGAAGGATTACTTGTATCAAATTGTTCTGGTCTGACAAATTTGTTCCCTTCTTCTGTAACTTTGAGTCACTTGACGTATTTGGAGATAAGAAATTGCAATGGGTTGATAAACTTAATTACATGCTCGACAATGAGAAGTCTAGTCAAACTCAGAACAATGAAGATAAAAGAGTGCAATTCAGTTGAAGAAATAGTGTTAGAAAAAGAAGATGAGGTGAAAGAAGAGATTATATTTGGTGCTTTGGAAATTTTGGAACTTGTTTGTTTGCCAAAACTCAATAGGTTTTGCTCAAGTAAGTGCCTCCTTAAGTTCCAACTATTGGAAACAATAGTTGTGAGGCAATGCCCACTGATGAATACTTTCTCTAAGGGATCCACAAGTGGAGTGAAGCTTCGGAAAGTACAAATAGAAGAAAGTGATGATGGATGGTGCTGGGAGGGGGACCTTAACGGAACAATAAGGAAGATGTTCGTAGAAAAGGTAAACTTTGATTTATGATTTAATTATCCTTTGATTAACGAATCATTTACTCACCCTTTCTCTACCTCCCTATATGTGTGGATGAAGGGTGATAAGTTTGACCAACACAAGTACACATAGCGCAAATGGATCACAAGATTGCAAGTGTGAACAGAAGATTGGTAAGGAGTTGCAAGCTCTTAAAAATATATACATTGTACATGTTGTAAGCATTAATAATCACCACTTAATGATTTTTTACTTCATTAAAACTCTATATACACTTAGAAATTTGCTTTAAGCAGTTAAGCATACCCATGGGTGATGCTTAATAGAAAATAGATACATGTTAAAATCTTTTTCAAACATTTGTTGCAACAAGCATCTTTTTTAACATATGAATCACAAAGAACAAAATTTTAAAGTAATTTGTATTAAAAATTAAAGGGATTTATTTTGTTAGATGAGAACACACAAATTGGAATGAGCACACAAATTGGAATTCAAGACCTATGGCAAACTATCAAGACCCTTCACCATTAGACTACACTTAGTGGCTTATATACAAATTTAAAATGATCTGTCCACATAATTTTAATTTGGCACTGTAAAATTTTCTTAGTACTTTATTAATACTTCACCTCATCCCATACAATCCCTTAAAACTGTCTGGTCTACCAAATCTGAAGCACATATGGAACAAGGACCATCATGGAATCATCAGCTTCAGGAATCTGCTTATGGTGCGTGCTGTTAACTGTGAAAACTTGAAATATTTGTTTCCAGGATCACTAAGAAAAGATCTTGTTCAACTTCAAGAGCTTGACATAGCGTCTTGTGGACTTGTGGAAATTTTTGCAAAGGAAGAAGGATTAGAGGAATGCAGCTTTGATTTCCCTCAAATGACCAAATTAAGACTATGGAGTCTGACCAAACTAAAGTGTTTCTACCCACGAAGGCATACTCTAGATTGTCCCTCGTTGAAGAATTTAACTGTTTATCATTGTGGAGCATTGCAAACATTTTCCTTCGACCACTCTGATTTAAATTTTCAGCAGGCCAATGGGGTGTGTGAAGTTGATATTCCAGAAGTTCTCTTTACATTCGATAAGGTATGAAACCCTTGCTGTATTCTTTTGTTAAAGGCTTAAAAAGCAGTAAGATAACAAAATTTACAAAACACCTGATGTATCTCCTTCGGAATAATTGATCTTAAACTCAATTTTGTCATATTATTGAAGTAAACAATTAGTTTTTTTTTTTTTTTGCTTAATTTTCCAGGTATGCCCTAAACTTGAGCAGTTGGCATTAAACGGTGAGGATGTGATGACAATAAGGAATGGCCACTATCAGGAAACTCTTTCACAAAATAGAGCATCTTCGTCTTCAATGCTTTCACGAAACTCAAGTTGATTTTCCAAATAATTTCTTACAAAGATTTCCCACAAAATAGATCACTACATTAAAAAATTTGGAATATTTGCAATTGACTTCTTTGTCAAGCTTGAGAAGCTTCTGCTCTGGGAAACAAACTTTCATATTCCCATCATTGATACAGTTGGTAGTAATGGGATGTCCTAAAATGAAGACTTTCTCATCAGGAGACGTAATTGCGCCAGTGCTCCAAGCAGTGACATTGGAGAACAAGAAGAAGCATTGGAAAGGTGACCTTAATAGTACTATCCAGCAACTGTTCAAAGGCAAGATACGTAAACACAAAATACTTTTGTTTCCAGTTGAGTCAATTCAAGGCTAAGGCTGATCAACTATTAATTTTCATGGTTATTATCTCTTTGTCGGTTTGAGTTAGAGTGTATATATTTGGCCGCTAAAGTCATTCTAGAATGGACTATGATCTTTCTTTTTGTTTATTTATTTATTTATTTATTTTTTTGTCTTCGCTAGCCTTGACTCTGATCTTAAATTTTTTTTATTTTTTTTTTTATCATTAGACACCATATTTTCTAACTTGTGTTTTAATCTACAATGACAGGAGACCCTTAATTTTTTATGTGAAGTAAGATTATAAAAAATGTTCAGAAGTTACAGCCTTACAATTTTTGAAGCATATGAGCATTTCATGCGACGACCAATCAGTCACAAAAGAGGTGTTTGATCCCTACAATAATCTGTTTAAAGCTTCTCTATTCTTCGTCTTTGTTTTCCCTTCATGAAAAGATTGTTCACTCTTAATTAATAGTCTTTCATTATTCTGCATCGAAGCTTGCTTCTTTCTATTTTATCTTTGTCATGTGTGTTGTAATTGATGATAAAACAAAGAAAATAAAAAGAAAAAACTTTTGTTTTTATTTGTTGTAAAACTAATTGTTGTGATGGATTGTTCACTTAGATGTAATATTCCATACACGCCTCAATCAATAAATGATGTGTCAACTATTGCATAATTATGTTAATTAGTATATAACATCTCGTACATGATACATGAAATTCTTGTTTTATTGATATGAAAACAATAACTTTATATATGTTTTTCTAGAAACACCAATTTTCGTTTGCCCAGTGTGTGTTCTACATTTTTCTCTAGGCACAAATTAATTACTATACCATCTAGTTTGAAACTTAGATGGGACATGTAATTATTTTTGTTTAGATGTATATACATACTCACATGTTACTTCTTGTTCTTTTAGCTTTATAAATGTTAATAGATAGTCATAGTATTGGAGGAAGAGCTCTAGCTAAATGAAATATGTTTTCAATCTTAAGGCATGTCTCTTTATCTTTTTTTCCATCTTAGATCCCCTCTATTGTAAATACAGTACCTATGTGTGAGATTGCACATCAACCTGCAATTCACCTCTCTCGAACACCCCCAAGCAAATGGGTAGGTGGAGGCCTAATATAGTGAACTATTATCAATTTAATTTTATGTCATCTAAAATTGTTGAATAAAAAATGTCCCTAAATTTATCTTTTAGAATAATGACAAAATTTAAAATTTGTGTTTTTAAACCTCTCACTTTGTCATGCATATTGTAAAAAATTACAAATGACTATGATGTGAATGAGTAGCAAAATACCATTATTTTTGGAATAAGATATAAGCCTATAACAAACTCATAATGTTACGGCTTTGTAAATTTGTTTCCTTTTCATTTTAGTAAAAATTATTTTTGTAAAGCCTTGAGATTATTAGGTAGAAATAATGATTGTCACTACATTCTCCTCACAATATATTTTATCATAATTAAAGTTTAATTTTCTAAATTCTTATGATAAACACAAAATAAAAATAAAAAAGTAAAATGTTTGAAATACAAAAATAATTACAAATGTACAAAGATAATAACAATATCGGAGATTTCATAAGCTTTGTCAACTCTTCTAGCAAAATAAAAAAATTGCCCTTCACCTCAAAAATATTAAAAAAAATTATTACAATTATTTCCTAACATATTCCGTTATCAGAAAATTTTAATCAAACATTTAGAAAATTAAAAAGCAAAGCAAATAATATGTAGATAACATAATTTACCATGTTAAAAAAAAAATGAATGAAAAATGGATCACGAAGGAACAGGAGAGATAAATGATAAAGGACGAACAATATGCAGGACTAGTTCGTTACAGTCAACCAGTTCATCTTCCTCACATTTCTGTCACTGGTTCTTAACTTATTCCGAATATGCAAGACTACAAACTGTATCTATATTGGGAATATTAGACTCTACTTGTTAGGAACAAGAGACAAAAATTGTAGTTTTGAGGCGTGCAAGAGACACTATTTTGAGATATACAAAGACTAAAAAATTAAGTAATTGTCAGTTATGAATAGATATAAATTGACAACCAACACTAATCAAGCAATTATAACTATTTGATTTAAAAAATTTGTTAAATAACTTACCACTGAATTGGATCAAACTCGATCTGATCTGGATTAAAACCAAATCTAAATAATATTTGTCTAATGTGGGACACAGTTACTTTATTTATTTTACAAACTACTCAACAATATGATGACTATTCTTTTCATTAAAATGGAGTTAGATTGCTAACAGGCGCTTGGTTTAACAGTAAAAAACTTGGACTTCCTTGTTTAATCGCTTAGGTTTGAGGCTGTGGAAATTAATTGGTAATACATTACATGTGAGTCTTGTCTTTAATTCTAGTACAATCTAGTTGGTTCCTAAATTTTTTTGTAACAAAAAAGAAAAAAAGTTGGATTAATATGTCATATATGCTTTCAGATTAGTTGTGAGTGGAATTGAGCCTTGGTTGATTGTAATGAGGCCAAAGGGAGAATTAATTGCAGTAGGCCTCAATTTGTTAGAATTCACTCCACAAGACCTAAAAGCACTTGTATTGCTACATGGTGGCTTAGGGTAGGTCCATTTGTCCCTAGTTTCATGTGTCATGACTTATTTAAAAAGGTTTTCCCTTAAACTCATCATGCCTTGCATTTGCATCACACTTTTTCTTGCTGCGTTGTATCACATTTGCATTCTCTAATATTGTGCATTTTATAGTTGACATTGCTTTTAATATTTGTGAATTTTGATTAAGATTTTCCGACAATAGAATAATCAAAGTGAATGGTAATGACATGATACTCTGATATTCCGGAGATGAGGATTACCTCTATAGGTTAATTTTGACAAAGTCACTAAAAGAACTTAACGAAGATATACCCAATAAAATATTTTATTTTGCCTAAATTCAATGTGATTTTATTTTATATGATCTTTTTTCATAGTTGCATCACGTATGCTATTGCACCTTCTTTTAATTTAAATTTTTAATAAAATAAAGAGTACATTACTTTAATTTCTTTTATATTTATTGATTTTACACTTACTTTCCTTCTATTTTCAAAATTTATACTTACATCCCTTGCATTTTAAAAAGGCACAACACATAAACCCAACCTATAAGGGAACCACTAACAGTGACGTTAGTCAATGGTCAAAAAGCCAACTAAGGAGTGAAACTCCAAAAATGCCCTTAACTAAGCTTCAGTGGCTGGTCCGGTAGGTACCGAGGTACAAGGAGATGGATATTCTTCCATCTAGGTTAGTACGTGGAGCCAGAGAGAGAGATCGGAAGCAGAAGATTAGTGTTGTTGCAGTGTAGAGTTACCAAACGCATGGTTTCACAGTGTTTATATAAGGGTAATTTTGTCATTTAGTTTTCTTTGAAATCAATTTTTTTAAAAAAAAAATAAAAATTAATTTTAAAGAATATTCCTAACCTCAGTCAGTTAAATGGAGTTATGTGTAGGTTTATGAAATAGAATAGAGGTAGATGAAAAAATTTAAACAAAAAGAAAGTTACAACACATCCTTCCACAGCGAGACCCCTAAAATAAAGATGACTCGCCCCTTGTTTGGTAAATCTAGCTCCATCCAAAGGTTAGAGTTAGGTTATGGTTCTTGAGTTATATATATATAAGTTGACACACACAGAGCCATCATAGCATGTAATAAATAAAAAATAAATTACTTCCCTTTTGTTCATGACAGAAGCTCCTGCTGGAAAACAAAGTGCGATGTGCAAAGAGGAGATGTATATTAGAACTTTATCTTACGCTTGGAAAAATTAAAATTAAGTAGAGAGATTATAACTAAAAATATATGATAGTTCAGTAGTTATGATCTCAAGACCGAGAAAAGAGGTAGCTGTGCCTATGATCTCCATTCATTGGTATGCATAGAGGTAAAGATTTTTACCATGCAGGATAATCAGTCAATCTCTCTCAAGTATTAAAACTCTAATTCCGTTGTAACTAATTACATTTTACAACAATATTTTTACAATTACTAAACTTAATAATATTAAAAGCTTCTGGGAATGCATGCTAGAAACAGTCATTCATGGGAATGCAAATCTTTGACCACTCTAACTTAAATAGTCTTAGACTCATCCTTTTGGGTTGGGACTGAAATAATTATTATACCTAAGCTTGTTAAGACATTAATTTTATAATGTACATGAATAATTGTTATACCTATGGTTGTTAAGACATTAATTTCATTCATTTTTTGTTATAATATCATATGTTTGATACATGAATGACTGTTATACCTATGGTTGTTAAGGCTCTTCCTTTTGGTTGGGACTGAAATAATGCCATTTTTAGCTCTATTTTATGAAATGAGGGTTTTGTTTAGTTACCAAAAACAAATATGAAACAATGATTTTTCAATCCAATCCCTCATTCCTAAGAAATAGGAATCACCATTCACTTCCAAAGAGGTGAGAATAGTAATTTCACGTTCCCAGTCTATCTACATTATTCTGACAAAATCACAAGAAAAAATTGCCCTTCTTAAATATAACCAAGTCAATACAAAGGTTTTATTATCAGTTGATTATAATTAAGTCGAAAACTAAAAAACTATAATATTTTTAGAGGGAAATATTAACAAATAAAAATATTTTTGGTAATTATAAAATTATATGACATTCATAGCATATATATAATGAAAAAGAATGGCCTTATTTTTGGCTTGACGTACATGATCACTGCAGAAAGGTTGAAAGAGATTGAAAATAGCATTGACATTAAATATTCATGCCAAAGCTCAATAAAATCTCAGACTCTCATCAAACGCTATCTGCCAATAACTGCAAAGTTTACCTTAGAGTAGCTTAAGAACTATACCAGTCAAACTTAACTTTTTCAGGTGAGTAAAAATGAATAAAAGATTACTTTCTTCTTTGACGAAGCCTATAGATAAGCAATAGGGGAAATGATATAGCAGATGAGTTTACCTATGAGGACGGGGATGTTCAGACATCCTCTATTGTTATACCTGAAAATTTGTTGAGGAAAGAGAGAAGACAGTAAGTTAAAATAATTAGGTAGATCAAGAGCAAAAAACTCGCTATATGCCAAAACTAATCCTTTTTTGCAAGGCATCTAACACCTAAAAAACCTGATTATAAATATAGGAAGCAGCTCAGAACCAAAAGAGCTTCCTAGTGTCAGACAATAACAAATTCATATAAACTCAGGGTTCTCATAAGACAGGTCATCTTGTCCAAAAACTGAACGATTCTTACATGACTTCACCTTGGGATCCCTCAATGCCTCCAATGTTCTTTGCCTGATTCTCGCACGGGTCTCTCCAGTATGTGCAATATCAACAATTTAAAACTAACCAGGTATATAGGATATCTATGTCCATTCAAATGTAACTAACTACCTGCAGTGTGTTTCCTTCCTTTGTTCCAAGGCACTCTTCCTTTGTTCGCTAGTCCTATTTTTCTTCGTCTAGTTCTCTCCTTCTTACTCAAAATTTCCAGAGAGTCACTGGAACCAAGCACTCCATTCACATTGTTCAAAATACTTTTTTTTGGATAAGATACTATTTTTTGACTGATTGTACTCTTCAGAATCAGATGCCTCTCCTTTATCAACACTCATATGCAGTTCTCCATTGGGGGAAACCCTTGGAGAGGAACAATCAAATGCTAATTTGGGCAGCGCGGTCTTCACCATAGACATTTGATGATGCACTTGCAGTGACCTTAGAGGATAATGTGTGCAATCCACAACATTGCTCAAAAGTGGCCATAAATCAGTGTTTGAAAAATGATTTAAGGGAGAGAGTACAGCAGACATTCTTCTGAAAGAAATTCAAGTATAATTATTTATTAGGTAAAGTAAAAATGTACACAGCAAGCTGATGCAGTATCTATTTGTCTATATAAGCATACATTTTCACTTCTCAAGGCCACAAAGAAAATTTCTCACAAATATAAGAGTATAAAGTATTTTCACACATCCTTCATGGCAAGCCATCGTGACAATGTAAAACTGGAGGAGTACTAAAGAGACATAGAATTCAAATATGGTTCAAACGTATTCAAAAGAAAAAACAGATAATAGGGTTGTATTTTCTTCTCTGTTATGCATGTTGATAACAAACCTGCAATCTAGCACACAAGATATAGTTCCAATAGTGAAATCAATTTTGTTTTCATGCCTTATAAAGACCCACCATCTTGTTTCACAGGGTTTAAACTTGAAATATCAATCAGCCAGATTTCCTCATATTGCATCACTAATTTTCTACCACCCTACTAGTGATTCAACTAACCATAGTAAACATTATATGACAAAGTAATAACTCAAAACTAATAATATGAGAGTCTGAGAATTTCTAATTGACTGTCACTGATCAGACCCATCTGAAACTGAGAGCCTTTCAAGAGATAAAACAACAATATAGCACATCCCATGACTAAACAACAGAACACAAAACAAGTGTAAAATTTGGACTACAGAAAAGAAAAGGACTTAAAATTTTAGAGAAAAACACACCAGCAGAGACAAAATAACACGAGCACAGTTAATGTGGAGAAGGAAAAACAGACAGAGCAGGTCTTCTTGGTTAGGCTTCTAGAAGAAGTACATTTATGGAAGTCGAAGCATTTTAACAAACGCATCAGCCAAATCAGTTGTCAGAAGTGCTTTGTAAATATATGAATCTCTTTGGATGTTAAAATGTAAAAGTTCTTTTTTAATCAGAAAGATTACTACAAAAAAAGGCAAACAAAAGTTGGGTTTCAACAAAAAGTGTTTGAATATACAAGTACTTATCATGACAAAATTGACAACAATATAGCACATCCCATAAATAAACAACAGAAGCACCACTGCAAAAGTCTGAAATTTGGACTATGGAAAAGAAAAAGACTTAAATTTTTAGAGAGAAACACACTAGCAGAGAAAAAACAACATGAGCACAGTTACATGCCGAGGAGAAACAGAAAGAGCAGGCCACACTAGTACATTTATAAAAGTTGAAGCTGTTTAATTAAATATATCATTCTGTTCGTTAGGTACTGTTTTTTTTTTATAAAATCAATACATTGTGAAACTCAAGTAAGAGTTAAAGACCCCAGTCACCTAGAACCAGTGGCAGAGCCATGTAGAAGGATGTGGGGGCAAACATGAAATAATTTTCAACGGGTATACATATATATTAACAAAGTTGGAAGCTTTTCCTGAAATACCACTCGCAACAATGGGAGAGCAAATTGGGACTCTTGAGGGAAAGCAACAGCAAGAAATAAAAGCATAATTCGCACAGATTTTTCAATGGGTATATATATATTTTGACAAAGTTGGAAGCTTTTCCTCAAATACCACTCGCAACAATGGGAGAGCAAATTGGGACTCATGAGGGAACGCAACAAGCAAGAAATAAAAGCATAATTTGCTTCTTCTTTTTTTCTCTTTTACTTAGCACGGATTCATAAAGGAGACAGAGCATTACCGATACACTAAATCTGAAATTTCAATTCCTCTTTCTCGATTTGCTCCCTTTCTCCCTCCTTAGGTCTCTTTGTTTCTATTCCTCTTGCTCTCTCTCTGTCTCCGTTTTTCTTCGATACTCTTGCCATCGAATGGGGATTGGGGATTGCATATGTTTTCTCTCTATTCGTTCTCTTTCTCTCCACCCTCCGCACTAATTTTTCTTTCTGATACTTGTGTGATGTGGGAAATGTGGTTATTGGCAACGTAGCTGAATTAATCTGTGCTGTTGCTGAAATTGAATTGAGAACCGGATAAAGGACTTTTAGTTTTAGCCCCGGTAGTTTAATGAAATTCAGAAAAATGCCCAAATGTGATCTGGAAACTTCCCTATTTATAGACTTTGAAACAAGACACTTGGAACAAATACAAGAGTTAGTTATGAATATATATATAAATTGTCAACAGACACTAATCAAGTAATTACAACTATTTGATTTAAACAATCTGTAAAATAACTAATTACTAAACTGGGTCAAACCTGATTTGATTGGGATTAAAATTAGATCTAAATAATATTCGTCTAATGTGAGACTTAGTTACTTTATCTATTTTATAAACTTTTAACAATATGACGGCTATTCTTTTCATTAAAATAGAGTTATATTGCTAACAGGTACTTGATTTAATAGTGAAAAACTTGGACTTCCTTGTTTAATGGCTTCAAAACTGTGGAAATTAATTGGTAAGACATTATTACATGTGAGTCTTGTCTTTGATTCTACCCTTAAACTCATCATGTCTTGCATTTGCATCACCCTTTTTTTTTTTTTTTGTTGCGTTGCATCACCTTTGTTCTACCCTATAAAACTATGCAGAAATGAACATATTTGCATTATTTGGCCTAAGAAATGTTTTTGAATTTTGGGCCTATAAGTACTAGAATAAGAAGCATATTTTGTTCATCTTCTTCTTGTTAGGTTCAATTGAGGCCCTTCTGTCCTAAGATTGCGATAGCCTATGTTTTAGCCTGTGTTCTTTATTCTTGTTCTTGGGTGCTGTGAAATGGTAGCCTATTGAGAGGTTGACTTGACTAGCCCTCCCTAGTATAATTGTTTTCTTAGGTCCTGACCTTCTTTGTTTTCTTTGCTTTGCTCTTAGTGCATGTTTGGAGAAGTTTATAATCTCCCTTTAATAGCTTTTTTTAAGCCCATAATTGATTATGTGAGTTTTTGTGTGTTTAGGTAAATTGGATTAAGAAATTTTTACACATTTCAAGACCACCCTAACAGCTTTTTTCTATAAGCTCTCATACTCAAGTATTATGGATTAATTGTTTATTTTATTAACCTCTTAGTTTTACATAATTGCTCTTCATATTTATTACACCATAAAAATGTTTTATATTTTTTTTTTGGTAATTTGACATTTAAAAGTGATTTTTTTCATATAATCCAAACAAAAAATTGATTATTAAGAAATCACTTTTGAACTCACATATCCAAACATAAATAAATTATTCAATAAT
>QAOA01004527.1:0-34355 GCA_003255065.1 Cercis canadensis
AAAAAAAAAAAAACAAAACACGAGTTTAAAAAAGATAAAAAAAGAAACTCGTAATTGCTAATTGCAAAATGGATGTCTTTCATAGAGGGTTTGAAGTCAATTTGGCAGTTAACTCTTAAGGGATGAGGAAGAGATCTACATCTACCTATAGCTTAACTAATAAGCTGTAGGCAGATTTAAGCATCATAATGATAAAGGACAAATGGAGCTACATAAGGATTAGCATAGGAACCAGGTATCCCTAAATATAGTATCAAGTTGGAAAGAAGGTATCCATGGAGCTTCAAAAAGTCAAAGATCAGGAGGTCTGGTGAGCTCAAGTATAAATTTCAAAAAAATTCAACTGCAAAAAAGAAGTTAAAAGTTATATGAAGTTGTTTTATATATTCAAATTGGGGTAACCATTGGTCCATTGAGCTTATTTCCATTGAATAGAAGATTGTGGTGGGGACAACTGATCTAACCAATAGTTTCTGCCATATTTATTTACATCTTGTACATTATATGTGTAAATAGTACTTTTATGTGTAAATAATTGACTTAATCTTCTAAAACATCCTAAAACTTGAAACTGGTGCTTAGAGACATTTTTACCTTTGCATATGTACGACATAGACAACTACCAACTAGAACAATAAATGCTATATAAAAAACACAGTGCTACGAATCAAAGCCAATACATGTTTAACACTTTTTACAACTGCTAAAGCTTCATTTAACACTTGAATAAGATAAGTTTCTGATTAGGCTGTTGATTTATTAATTAACTTTGACATGGACACATAATCAGTGACATAGACACCACATAAAAGCTTTCANACAGTGCTACGAATCAAAGCCAATACATGTTTAACACTTTTTACAACTGCTAAGGCTTCATTTAACACTTGAATAAGATAAGTTTCTGATTAGGCTGTTGATTTATTAATTAACTTTGACATGGACACATAATCAGTGACATAGACACCACATAAAAGCTTTCAAATCAGTCAACTTTCATACCACATATGCACAGGCATTAAGTTTGTTTTCCATGAAAATTTTAAGTTAAAAGAGGAACTAGGAAGTTGAAAGATCACGGGGATTGAGTTTTTCCTATTAGGATACAATTGGTATTCAGAATTTTGTTGAAGATATATTAGAATTTATATTGGTGAGGGAAAATACTAAATATAGAAAGAAACTGGTTTCCCATTCACACTTGTTAGACATAGAGATTTGTAATGGATATGCTACCTATCATTCAGTAGTCATTTTTCTGAATGATAAATGGTGGCCCGCCCCGTTCACACTTGAACTGGCTGAGCTTCAAGAACCAAAAAGTTTGTGCTCTATCCAAACCAAACCATGAAAAATTGTTATTCCAAAGATATTCACTTTATGAGGTTAATTCGTGCTCATCATCTTGAACATGGAAAACTTATAAGCAATACAGGAAACATATGCCAAAAAAGAGATTTGATTTGACCCTGTTAAATTCAAATTTTGTTAACAATTTAAGGATGCAACCCATATTATGTAACTCAATTTTTTGAGATTTTCACAATGGTACCAAAATCAAAAGTTCGTTCTGCTTCAAACTCCCAATAATTTTTATTTTTTTTTCATTTTTACCCACCCATATGGGTGATCTATTAATGGTGAATGAATTTAGATATCCGGCTAGATAAAAGTTGCCAGCTTTGATATTTTGGGATGAGTCACACTGTTGGATTGAGTTGAAATTTTGTAAGGAGATTCGCAATACGTAGCGCTTTAATTTGAAAGATGAGATTGTGAATTAAAGAACTTTACACTTCGAACTAGACCTGAGAAATTTTGACTCAAAGACGAAAAGTCTAAAATTGTACATTTTATATATATAGAAGGACTAAATTATTTACTGTTAAACAAGAGGAACCAAAAAATTTAAGTTGTTAAATAAGAAAACAAAAATTACAATGAAGCCAATATTTTATAAATTCTAAATGGTCACTTGCGTGGAAGGTGGTGTGTGATAGTCTAAACTGCATGTGTTTTTTAAAAGAAAATAAGGTTTCAAAGGAGGTTTGGTCCACGTGTAAGAAATTCGAACTCCTTACTTACATAGTAAGGGTCTTTGCTTTGGAAAATATTTTCTTACTTTCATTTTTAGTTTTTATTTCTGAAAATATATTTTTATTTTCAGTTTCTAAGTTTCAGGAAACATGTTTGATTTGCAAAATTGAAAATTGTTTCTAGAAAACGAAAACACATTTAGTATGAAAATTTTAAAAAATGAAAATTATGAAAACACGTTTAATTAATATTCCTTAATAGAACTGCTATACTGTGGGGTCCAGCAATTTTTCACCTTGTTTTGGGATTTCAGGATAAAACTAGATTCACACATCTATATGCACTTTCAAGTCTTTGACCTACTGTTAATGTAACATAAATTGTCAAGCAAGTATTAGGCATTGACCATAATGCACACACGGTAATGGCAGCTTCTTGGAAGCATGACAAAAAAATGTAACATAAATTGTCAAGCAAGTATTAGGCATTGACCATAATGCACACACTGTAATGGCAGCTTCTTGGAAGCATGACAAAAATCTAATCAATTACAATCATAAGTAAATATTATTTTAATATATATAACCTTACATCTTTTTTTTACATCTACACACATGACATAATTTAAATTTAACTAAATTTACTTAAACTTTAACAAAATTCACGTCAAACCAACTTGATACTTTTTTTTTTCTATATAGCTTAAATTTTTTAACATTTCTACACCAAATATGAAAGCACCATCTCTCTGAAAGCTGTTACCGAAGCTAGTTTTGGGGCAATGTTAATCAGTAAAGTAGAGTCTATATGATAGGGTTGGTACAATATCAATAACAGTAGCATTGTCTTTCTCATGTCAAATAAATGCATCCAAAATGTAAATACAAAAGGACATTTCCCTAGAATCATATTTCTATAGAAGATTAGCATCACTGGAAGATGATAATTAACAGATAAATTTTGTCCTTCTTTCTGGTTTGCACCATCAAAATCAAAACTATGGTTGTGACAGTATGCTTGTAAATTTGTATTTTCTTTATATTTGTACTTACACCACAATTTAGATTTAGTTAGACCACAGTAAATTCACTGTAACTTTTTTGTATAGACTTAAATTTTCTATAAACCTCAATTGTGCAAAAACAAGTTATAAGCCATTGATTGGTATTATGATGGGTCCTTTGTCATATGGTAATCTCAAGCTCTGTAGCTGATGATTTAGAAGCATCAAAAAAATATATCATCAGAAATCAAATTAATCCCTTCGAAAGCTTATACATTGAATCTTATAGTCTTGTCATTCAACAACAGTGACACTGTTTTCACGCATGGTTGAAAGTATACAGTACTTCATATTACTTGTCCAACAAAGTGTATCTGATCGTATAACAGAGTTCAAGAGTTTATCCATCCAAGGCACTTAGACTCATTTTTTCTATGAGAAAAATATAAAAATGATTCAAGTTAGCAGTGGTTAGTGGAACTCACACATAAAAAATATGATTGACTTTGGTGACAAATTACAATGTAGGTAGAATTTTGAAGCAGTTGCTATGAGAAAAGAGAAAAGGAAAAGAAACAAGAGTATCACAACGTACCTGAGGGGTAGTCACAATGGAAATAGTCAACCAAATTTAAGAAAAATAGGAGTTGCCATCAATTGTTTTAAAAAATTGGGTACAATTAGAAACCCTTCTTATTTTATTATTTTTAAAGGTATGGGTACCAAAGATTGGTTTAAGAGTCTGTGTATGTGTCAGAATGTGTTAGGCACCCCAGACCATCCGTCTAGAGATGGTTACCCTAAATTAGCTATGCAAAGAATAAGACAATATGTGGCTAATAACATATTTTATTTATTCTTAAAAAAAAAGTTACATTCACTAATCATTAACAGAAAATAAATATGATATGCAAGAATTCTAAAGCGTTCAAAATTTTTCCATTTATTCATCACATATTGTGCTCGTCAGGGTGACACTTATCTTTGTCTAGGTTAGATAAAAGAGACTCATCTCATATAGGACCGAGTCAATCTTATCATTCAATGATAGACAAAGGGCCTATGGATTTTTTTAAACCCTAACCATAATCCTTAAATATTATACATGATGAGACAACCAATTGGGGTGGAAGAATCTTAATTACATCCAAACTAAAAAGAAAGGAAATGATAATCTTCCAACTTTGAGCTTCCAATCGATCTTTCAAAATCAAGTTCTCAACTTATGAAAATTCTCAAGTATCAATGTTGAANATTACATCCAAACTAAAAAGAAAGGAAATGATAATCTTCCAACTTTGAGCTTCCAATCGATCTTTCAAAATCAAGTTCTCAACTTGTGAAAATTCTCAAGTATCAATGTTGAAGGCTCAATGAAAAAAAAAAGTCCAAATATAAAAAAAAAAAAAAAAAAAAAAAAAAAAAAAAAAAAAAAAAAAAAAACCAAAAAAAAAAAAAAAAAAAAAAAAAAATGCAAGATACAACATCAAATATGGTAGCCCTCCCCATTTTAGCATAAAAAATAAAATGACCAAAATCAGAACAAAATATTATCAACACAACAAGCAAAAATAAAACTAAAACACTAAATAATGCCAAAAAAAAAATAGCAAGCAACATAAGTACTAAACATCCACCATTTAAATATTAAAACAATAACAAAAATAGACCAAAATCAGCACAAAATTATCAACACAATAAGCAAAAATAAGACTAAAACAACACTAATAATGTCAAAAAATAGCAAGCAAAATAAGTACTAAACAACCACCAATTTCGTACTAAAACATTAACAAAAATAGACCATATCAGCACAAAATATTATCAATACAATAAGCAAAATATGACTAAAACAGCAAGCAAGATAAGTACTAAACATCCACCAATTTAATATTAAAACAGTAACAATAATAAATCAAAATTAGCACAAAATATTATCAATACAATAAGCAAAAATATGACTAAAAAAGCACTAAATAATGCCAAAAACAACAAGAAAAATATGTACTAAACAACCACCATTTTATCATCAAAACAGCAATAAAATTAAACACAAACAGCCACCATTTAATAATCAAAACAATGACCAAATTAAACCCCAACAACCACCATTTTTAACAGCAATATAGTGAGCAAAAATAAATAAAGATCAACAATATTTTAACTCCAAAATAGTAGTATAATTAAATAATCCAAAAAATATATAGAAATAAATGATTAAAAAGACTATATAAATAAAAGAACTAACAAAAAAGGGCCAAAATAAATAAATAAAAATAATAAGTGAAATTAATGAAGCAAAAGAATTATTAGAAGATCATAAGGATAGGAAATATACATTAAAAAGAGAAAAAAACATAATAGAAAAATAATTAAAATAATAACATAGCAAAAATAAAAGTGAAAACATAAATAAAATACATAACAGCGAAAAAAAAAAGTGTGAAATTAGACTAGTAAAATAAAAAAAATTAGAACATAAATAATAAAAGAAAACCCAAAAATACACATTAAAAGAAAAATCAGAATATATTAAAAATGAAAGAAATATATTAAAATAAATAGAAAATACATGTAAAAATAAAAAATAAAAGATGGCCAAAATACATATATATATATAAATAAATGAAGAAGAAAAGCATAAAAAAAAATAAAAGAACTCAACAAGAAATAGAAAAATGGATAAAAAGAAATATGTAAAATAAAAATTGAATAATAAAATGAATAAAAGAAAAATAACTTCATATGACTATAAAAAGGTAAACAAAAAAAAATACAGAAAAATTAAAAAAAAAATAAACAAAACCAAAAAAAAAATGAGTAAACAAAAATTTTAAAAAATAGATAAATAAATTAAAAAAAGAAAAAGAAGAAACAAAGCAATATAATAGATAAATAAAAACATATGAACCATAAAGAGAGAAAAAAATTATTATCCTATACCCTTTTTTATTCTGAGCACAATGTCGCAAACTAATGGGTGATTAAAGATAATAGAGAGAAATGAAGAAAAAAAATAAAGAACTTACAACCTAAATGAACTAAATAGCATAAGGAAAAAAAATAAAAGAGAGAGTAGAATATGATAAATTTAACTAAAATCTCACATCTAAGCACTCTATAACTTTGAAATCATACAAAAAATGTGAGTATGAGACAAAAAAGAAACATACATTTGCTAGGTTTTTATCTTTTTTTCTTCAAACATCACCTTTGGTTCTCCTTCTTGCTCTCTCCGTAGCTCTATTTCCTTCTTGCTAAACTTGTTTCTTTTTTTCTCCTCCCACACAATGGTCTCCCTTTTACCCTCTTTCTCTATTCTCTTTTATCCATTAGGTTTCCTTTTTATCCTTTCTCTATTCTCTTTTATCCATTTGGTCTCCCTTTTACTTTTTCTTTATCTTTTTTTATTTCTTTTTTTCACATGCTCTCTCCTACCCTTTTTGTCTTTTTTTGAGCTAAAAAAATATCTTCTTATTTTCCTCTCCTCCCTCCGTAGACCTCTCTATTATTTTGGCTCTTTGTTTCTTTTTTTTTTTTTTTTTTTTCTTTTTTTTTTTTTTTTTTTACTCTTTTTCTCACTTTTCTCTTCTTCTTCTTCTTCTTCTAAATTTGCCCTTGCCCTTGAAATATCTTCATATCACCTTTAAATTTTGGACTAATCCAATCACTATGGGGACTTTTCCTTACATTTCATTGGTCTAAGAAAATTTCATGATGCAAAAGCAAATTTTAATTTTTTTGTAACTTATTTATTAACATATTTTTTAAAAAACTATTTTAAATGTACAAAAATAAAAAAATACTATAAATAAAAATGGATCAAATGCGCCTCATAAAAAAGTTGGACTATATACATGAATTTTGCAAAAATAGATTTTTTTTTATTAGAAACATAAACCCAAGATCACAAAACTCATAAAAAAATTATGTATGCATTTTTTTTTTTTTACAAAAACATAAATTTACCTGAACAAAAACAATGTCTACAATTGTCCCTCTTTACATGTTTTTTATTAAAACAACTTGTTAAGCTATTGCTTTTCACGTTTTTGTATAAGAAACATGTAAAGACAAAAGACAAGTATTTTTTTTGAAGAACAAAATATTAAGAGTTGGTGCTCAAATCCAAAGAATAACGAGAAATTTAAAACATGTAGGGTTTTGAAAACTAGCTGAAACTTTAAATTTGCTAGAAATTGTATATTGCCAGGAACTGTAAATTAGCATGAAACTTTAAGTTAGTAAGAAATTGTAAATTGACAAGAACTTTAGATTGACATGAAACTTTAAATTGGCAGAAAATTTAAATTGGTTGGAATTTGTACATTGGCATGAACTTTAAATTGGCAAGAACTTCAAATTGGCATGAAATTTTAAATGGGCAGGAACTTTAAATTGGCAAGAACTAGTAAATTAACAGGAACTTTAAATTGGCTGGCAATTGTAAATTGGCGAGAACTTTAAATTGGCAGAAAAATTTATATTGGCAAGAAATTGTAAATTGGCCCCAACTTTAAATTGGCATGAAACTTTAAATTAGCAAGAACTTGTAAACTGACAGGAACTTTAAATTAGCATGAAATTTTAAATTGGCAAGAAATTTAAATTAGCTGGAACTTGTAAATTGATAGAAACTTTAAATTGGCTAGAAACTTTAAATTAGCATGAAATTTTAAATTTCACAGGAACTTTAAAATGGTAGGAAATTGTAACATGCCTAGTGTTGTCTAGATAAAACATAATTGATCATCTTAAGAAACATCCAACTCAATCAAAATTTACTCTTTCAAAAGGTCAAATCTTTCATCTGCGCCTCTTTCCCGTAGGACTCCTGATTTTTTTTTGTCTTCATGAAACCATCTATCTTTTTGTCTTAAAAATGGTAACTCTGAACTTCTTTCGACTATACTGCATGGAGTTTTTCTCTGTTTATTTCCTTTTCTCTTGCTTTGATTTTCATCATCTTTCTTCTTATCTCCCTGTCAACTCTTTTAGATTTGAAACCCTACTATGATTAGGAATTTGCATTCCTCTAAAATCTGAAAGCCAAGCCAGTGAGGTCCTTTTAAGAATAAATAAATATATTATTCTGAACAATCTATTCATACTTTATTCAAAGCAATAATTCAGTAGCTTTAAGAAAATAGAGCAAAATGCAAAAAATAGAAAGAAATTAATTCAATGAACCAACTTCTTTTGTTTAACAATAAGTAAAGGATTACACTCTTTAAGGAAACAAAATCAATGGAGGTGCATCACTAATACATGGAAGACAAATTTGGAGCATTGTCGGTGATGATCCTTTCAGGTTGCTCATATCGACAAATAATGTTCATTTTTATGAATTTGGCAACCACTCTCTGGGTCACTTTAACATATGAAGCAACTTCCACTCATTTTGTGAAGTAATCAATTGCCACTAAGATGAAACAATGCCCATTAGAAGCCTTTAGATCAATAGATCTTATGACATTGATTCCCCACATTGAGAACGGCTAAGGTGTTGTCAAATTATGAAGAGGAAATGACTATTGGAAACAAAGCTCCATGACAAACTACTTCATTAAAACTTTTAAATAAAATATGGCCCAATACATCATATAATAAAGTTCAAATGACTTTGGACTTCAATCATATGAAAATAAAATAGCATAGACAATTATTACTCAAAATACATCTGGCATTAGCTCCATCTCCCAGTTTCTCAATTGTTCCTCATTACTGCAGGGCTAGATCCAACAGCTTCTCTCATGATGGCCTTCTAGGACATTCATGGTATGCACAGACTGATAAGTTGATTTTATACCACTTATCTTGTATTTATCTACCTTGTTAATTATTTGTTCTAGGGTATTTTAAGTTTGATTCTTATGAATTAATGTTTCTTTTATAGGTTTTCACATTAGAAGTCTTTAGAAGTCACTTTGGTATTTTTTGGTGTCAAAAAGAGAAAATTTTGGCAAATTTAAGATGGTGGCAGCAGCTTGGTTGCTGCAACCCCCTCAAGGCAGAAACTCGGCTGTAGCCTCACGGCGGTCAACTCAGAATTTGACTTCCAAACTTCCTATTTTCATTAGGATTCATATTTTATTTTAATTCCTTTTTGTTTTAAACTTCCTAGGACCTATAAATAAGACTTTTAAAGACTAAATTAGGGTTCTACACATTTTTACACAAAAGGCAAGAAGAGAAGGGAGATCAAGCTTGAAGATTGGGATTTCATCATTAATTTTCAAAGTTTAAATGTTTCTTGAGTAAAACCCCTTTTTGGTCCCTGAAAAATTCAACGACGGACAAGTTAGTCCCCCAAAAATGTTCGGTGACAAATTAGTCCTCGAATTATTGTTTTCGCTGACAAATTAGTCCTCGAATTATATTCGCTGACAATTTAGTCCTCAAATTATGGTTCCGTACGACAAATTAGTCCTCGAATTGAGGACTAATTTGTCGTATGAAACCATAATTCGAGGACTAAATTGTCAGCGAATATAATTCGATGACTAATTTGTCAGCGAAAACAATAATTCGAGGACTAATTTGTCACCGAACATTTTTGGAGGACTAATTTGTCAGTGGATGTATTTTTCAGGGACCAAAAAGGGGTTTTACTCATGTTTCTTTCACCTTTTTCTCTTGCACTTATGTCTAATTTATGTATAATCATACTTTCTTTCATAGTTATGAACTAAATTTTCATCTAGGGTTATGATGTCGCTGCTAGGAAGAGTTATGATTTTCTAATCCTTTAATTCAAGAACTCCTTTATTAATTATCTTCTTCTTCTTAATTCTTCATGCTTCTAATTGTTTGGTCACCAATTAGTTGATTAAATAATTACAATCAGATTGAGAGGTAATTTGTAATTAAAGATCATAGGGATTAAGAACATAGATTCTATAAGGGATAGGAATATACCTTTATAATTTATGTAGCTTTTAAAGAGAACCATAGAATTAATTGAATTTCCAAATTATTCATAATTCACATAGGAATATAGTAGGTTCATAATTTGGGAATATGTTTGTTTGACCTTGAGAAAGACTAATAAATAAATTAGGGTTCTTGGCTAGTAATTAAGAAGATTTTTCTAGGTTACTGAATTAGGAATAGCAAATCAGAATAGCTATGGTGACATAAAAAACCCTAGATATTTCTCATCATGTTTTTCTACTCATAACTGATTTACTATTTTTTCCTTTATATTATCACTTATATTCACTCATTAATTTTCTAGATAAAATTAGAATACACTGAATTTTGGTACTTATTAGCCACAATCTCCGTGGGACTATACTTTACTCTCATTTTATTACTTGAAAATGATAATGTACACTTGCAGTAGAGGTTTACATAACACAGGCCCAAGAGTAAAGGTCTAACAAAGATAAGGGATCCTTCTTGCTTTTTATATTTGGCAGTCTCCTTGCAATCCCAGCAACTCATCTTTTGAGGGCTCATATCCCAACCCTTGTTTGCCAACACTCTCGGGAAGTGAAATAGGGGCATTAATGCCTTGTAGATTGATCCCCAAGCCTTTCTCCATTTGAAAGTCATTATTCTCCAAGATTTTGGCTATTACTTGGTTAACATCCCTTCTCTCTTGTGACCTCTTCTCATTGCACTGGTCTAATTCCAATGATTGAAAAGATGACTCTAGTGCTTGCTTTGCTGATTCTACATATGGTAAAGAACTGGACTTGCTCACGAGTATCTCCTCTTCCCCTCTAACGATTATTACCCTTCCATTATTAATATACTTCAGCCTCTGGTGTAAAGTAGATGGCACTACTCCAGCAACATGTATCCATGGTCTTCCCAGTAGCATTGTGTAAGCAGGTTCTATGTCCATTACTTGAAAATAGACATCAAATTTGCTAGGCCCAATTTCTAGCTGAAGGGGGATATCCCCAAGCACCTCCCTTTTGGTTCCATCAAAAGCTCTCACCACCATGCTACTAGTTTGAATAAGAGATGGATTTAATTGTAGCTGCATCAAGGTTAAATGAGGAAGAACATTTAGGGCAGACCCATTATCGATCAGAACTTTTGCCACCATATATGAAGGGCCTTAGTGTGGTTGCTTACACCTGGCATAAGTTCCTCATCAGAAAAAGAAATCAAGCTGACGTTTCAGATAAAGATCACCATATTCCCAAACTTTTTCGAAGTGATGTCTGGACGAACATAAGTTTAATCTAAAAATCTCTGCAAGGCTCTTCTTTGTGATTATGAACTCATACTAAGAGATAAGAATGAAATACGAGCCAGAGTTTTCTTCATTTGCTCAACCACATCATACTCAGTCAATCTCATTATTTTCAAAAATTCTTCCTCCTCCATACAACCCTCTTAATTGTCTCCTCCTTTAGCCAAAGTTTGATTTCTTCCTTCAACCACAGTCTTCCCTTTTTCTTTCTTTAGGCATTTTATCTCTTCTGGAAGATAACACCTGCCACTTCTCATCATTCCCCCAATTCTTGCCACATTGGTAATTATGCTTAACTCTCCTTCCTTTTTCAAATTCAGCTCATCAAAATAATCCTTCAGAGTCTTCTCCTTAGTAGATACTATATTTACCCCATAGTTCCATGACACTGGATGATCACTCTCATAAGAAAAAGGGGTTGGCACTTGTATGATGACATCTGGTTGTGCCTAACTAGGTTGTAGACTCTGCAATACCTTGAGAATGAAAGATTTGAAAACCCTTGGCTCATCTTCTACAACATTGTTCTCCCCATTAATAACACTACTTTTCTTTTCAAGCCTCAAAATACCTAGCAAAATCAATTTGTGTGCTTGACGTTTGAAGTCCCAACAATTTTCTATGTCATGGCCTAAATTCTGATGATGTTCGCATAATGATTCACAGTCATATTTATCCTCTTCATTAACCCATTTACAATAAACACTCAAGTCATACCTAACTACTTTCAAGCTCTTCCACACCATTTTCAAAGGAATCTTAAAATCAGTGATTTTTCTAACCCCCTTAATTTCTCCACTAATGGCATCACACCAGCCCTTACACCATGATTAAGGAAAGGGTTAGAGTTTGCATTGGGTCTGGCTCCAATCTCCTTAAGCTTAATCACCCCTTGCTTAATAAAATATAGCACATTATGTTTAAAACCAGGGCAATCTTCAATTGAGTGCCCAACTGCACCTCTATGATATTCAAATTTGAAGTTTGGGTTATACCAATGAGAAAAAGGTGGTTGAAGAAGATTTGTAGGTCAGGGAGTCATTATGTGGGCATCACACAATTACTTGAACAATTCTAAAAGGGGGACGGGGTTGGTTCCTGTAACCTTGATAATTTGACCTAATGGATAAATGCATTATTGGATAGTTTTGAGGGTAATTTTGTGAGGGAGCTTGGTAATTTGGGACAAATGGTATTAGAGATAATGGTGAATTTTGTGTGTATTGTGGATAAGGTGGGGGAATTGTATTAACTAGGTACGAATGTGGGAAAACAAGGTTTGGGAAATAATGTGGGCCTCTAGGTTGGAAGTATTGAGGTGCCCCTAGTGTCTATACCCAGTTTACAAATTTTGGCACCGTTGCCGGGGATTTCACCTAACATAGTAATCTTCTTAGGACTTTTTTGTTACACTTTTGTTTGATTATTGTTCTTATTTCTGGTAGTTGTTCTTCATCATTCTCTTCCTGTTCTACTTGCTTTCCTATTTTGTTTTCCTTATCTGTTTAAGTTTTCTTTCTCTGTTTAGTGTTTCTGTTTCTGTCTTGTTTTTTATTCTGATCAACTGGGATTGAGCTGCAAATTAGTGGACAGAGAAATTGCTTTGTGAGAAGCACTGAGAGCTGAACTTTGTGCTATTATTGCCCTTGTTTTATCTCATTTGCCGCTATTCTGTCTCCTTTCCTATCTTAGTTCACTTTTTGGCAAAATTTCTATATTGTGTGAGCTCTGTGATTATTGTTTTTCTTGCTATTTTGTTTGTCTTGCTGTTTTAGGTTCCCATTGTGTGAATTCTTGTGCCTGTTCCCAAATTTTTTCCTGTTTTCCTAGTGTTTTGGCATGAATTTGCGATTTTACGGGTAAAAATTTTGTACGAATTTTTGTGCTCTGATTGAGCTAAAAATTGGTCAGTTGAAGGAAAACGGTGTTAGAAATATAACTCAATGCTAAAGCATTGAGCACCACCCTTATCTTGGCCAAATTCCATCGTTTGAATCCTTTTTTCAACTTTTTAAGATTTTTTATTTGATTTTTTAGTTTCATTTTTATCAAGCTTTCATGCTGTGGTGGTAGAAAATTTTTTAAAAATGTTTAGATAGGTCAACTAGTGTCATTTTGGCATCTGCCTTTGTCTAGTACTTTTGGTGTGTTTTGGTTTTTGCTATTTTCTTTCATTGATTCACTGTTTTACTATTTCTGTGTGTTCTAGTGTGTTTTAAAGTGTTTTTGTCTTTTGATTTTCATGGTTTATGACTCAGTCCTCTCATTTTGAACTACTAGAAGGTGATTCTGAAATAGAGAGAACTTTGCAGACATTTGCTAGGGCACATAGAACTCCTAATCATATAGAGCATAATATGGCTGCCAATCACATTAATCCTGAGGTTGATCATACTGCTAATAATGGGGCTGTAAATAATGACATGCATGCTAGGGCTAGGACTCTTAAGGAGTTGGCTGCCCCTGATGAAAACTATCAGCCTTTGTGTATTCACTATCCTGATTTAGATGTCAATTTTGAGTTGAAGTCTGGATTAATACATTTGCTCCCAAAGTTTCATGGACTTGCAAGTGAAGACCCTCACAAGAACTTAAAGGAGTTTCACATAGTGTGTTCCACCATGAGACCTCAAGGAATCACAGAGGAGCAAATCAAGTTGAGGACCTTCCCTTTTTCATTAGATGGAGCAGCAAATGATTGATTGTATTACCTGCAGCCGTCCACCATTACAAGCTGGAATGACATGAAGATGTGCTTCCTTGAAAAGTTTTTCCCTGCCTCTAGATCTGCTGCCATCAGGAAAGATATAGTGGCATAAGGCAAAACAGTGGAGAGACACTACATGAGTACTGAGAGAGATTCAAGAAACTCTGTGGAAGCTGCCCCCATCATCAAATCAGTGACTAGTTGCTCATCCAGTATTTCTACGAAAGACTTCTTCTTATGGATCGAGGCTATGTAGATGCTGCTTCTGGAAGTGCCTTAGTAGACAAGACCCTGCAGCTACAAGAGATTTAATATCCAAAATGTCAGACAATGCACAACAATTTGGCACAAGGATGATCACCTCAGCTAGAGGAGTGAATGAGGTGCAGATGGCAGACCAACAGAAGGTAGAGACTCGTTTGGAGGAACAGACCTCTTTAGTTAGACAGCTAGCAATGAGGCATACACCGGTTCAAGCTCATGCCAAGCTATATGGAATTTGTTCCCTGTCTAATCATCCAACAGATCAGTGCCCTACTCTCCAAGATAACACTGAAGTAGTGGTTGGAGTCTTTCCTAGCAGACTTTACCAACAGTCCAGATATAACCCCCACTCCTCCACCTACAACCCTAGCTGGAGAGATCACCCTAATTTAAGGTATGGAGGTAATTCTGACCAACATTACCACTAGCAGCACCAACAACAAATGTACTAGCCACAACAGCCTAGGTACAATGCAGGTTCAAGCAACCAACAGGTCCAAGCACTAATGAAATAGCATGTGTAGCCAGTTAACAAGTCAAAACCGAGCCTGGAAGACTTAGTGAAGCAATTGGCAAGCAGCAACATCCAATTCCAACAAAGGACTGAGACTAGCATTCAGAGCTTGGAGACTCAGATAGGTCAACTTACAAGCACCATTAGTGAGATGAAGTCTTAAGGTTCTGGTAGTTTACCTTCTCAGACAGTCACCAATCCAAGAGGCAATGTGAATGCCATAACCCTGCGCAGTGGTAAAGAAGTGAGTGCTTCAGAACCTAGCCTGCCTTCTACAGTTCAAAATTTTGTTCAAGAAAAAATTTCAGACCCTGCAGCCCCTAAAGCTATCCCAAAATAGCAGCCAATCCACCTTCAGAATCAGGCAGAGAACTCTACCCCCAGTATTCCTCTCCCCTTCCCAAACAGAGTTACACAATCCAAGAAAATTGCTGAGCATGAGCTAGATAAAGAGATCATGGATACTTTCAGGAAGGTAGAAGTTAATATACCTCTCCTGGAAACAATTAAACAGATTCCCAAGTATACAAAGTTTTTGAAGGATTTATATACCCATAAGAGAAAATTGAAGGGCAATGAGAAAGTGAGCATGAGCAGAAACGTGTCAGCAATGATCCAGCCTAACCTGCCATCAAAGTGCACTGATCTTGGAACTTTCACCATTCCCTGCACTATTGGAGACAAGCAGTTTACAAATGCCATGCTAGATCTGAGAGCTTCAATCAACGTGATGCCCAAGTCCATTTATTCATCACTGTAGATTGAAGAACTGAAGCCTACTGGAGTAGTCATTCAGCTCGCTAATAGAAGCACATCATATCCTGTAGGCCTTCTTGAGGATGTTTTGGTTAGGGTAAATGATTTAATATTTTTAGCTGATTTTTATGTATTAAATATGGAGGATGAGTCTACATCAAGATATGCCCCTTTGATCTTGGGTAGACTCTTCCTTAAAACTTTTAAGACCATAATTGATGTGCATGCTAGTACCTTTTCCATGAAATTTAGTGACACTGTAATTCATTTTAATTTAAGTGATGCCATGAAACACCCTCTAGAAGAGCATTCAGTGTTCCAAATATATGTTATAGACCTGCTAGTTGATGATGTGCATGCTGAATTGGTAGCTGAATTTCCTGATATAGTAAGTTTGCTAGATACTTTAGAGTGCCCTGCATGTACTAATTATGAAGGGAGTTGTGCTGCTATTCTGAAATTTCTAACTTTTTGGGATATGATGAGATTGTTTTAGAGCATAATGCAAAGCTTGCAAGTGTTTCTGAGCTTCACACAGCAAACTTGGTTTCTCCAAGCTAGTTCCCTCTGTGCAGCAGCCACCCATCCTTAAGCTGAAACCGTTACCTGACCATCTCAAGTATGCTTTCCTAGAAGTAGAAGAGAAGTTGCCAGTCATCATAGCCAACAATCTGTAGCCTGAACAGGAAAAGAGGTTATTGCAGATTCTGAAGCAGCGAAAGACAGCCATTGGATGGACACTTGCAGACATTCTTGGCATTAGCCCTTCCACCTGCATGCATAGGATTTTATTGGAGGAAGAAGCTAAACCAGTGAGGCAGCCCCAAAGGCGACTTAACCCATTGATTTTGGATGTGGTCAAGAAATAAGTGAGCAAGTTGTTGTCAGGCGACATTATCTACCCCATCTCAAATAGCAAATAGGTGAGTCCAATTCAAGTGGTTCCCAAGAAAAGTGGCATAACTGTGGTAGCCAATGAGAAGAACGAGTTGATCCCGACCAAAGTGCAGAACAGCTGGTGCGTCTACATCGATTATAGAAGACTCAACCAGGCGACAAGAAAGGATCACTTCCCTCCGCCCTTTATTGATCAGATGTTAGAGAGACTGGCAGGAAAGTCCTATTACTGCTTTCTGGATGGCTTCTCAGGTTACTTCCAGATTCACATAGCCCTGGAGGATCAGGAGAAGACAACTTTCACCTATCCATTCGGCACATTTGCATATAAGAGGATGCCTTTCAGCCTGTGTAATGCCCCTGGTACATTCCAGCGGTGTATGGTGAGCATCTTTTCTGATTTTTTAGAACACTACATGGAAGTTTTCATGGATGACTTTACTGTGTATGGCTCCTCTTTTGATGCATGTTTAGATAGCCTTGTTAGGGTACTTGATCGATGCATTGAGACTAACCTTGTTCTTAATTTTGAGAAATGTCATTTCATGGTAGAACAAGGCATAGTTTTAGGGCATGTAATTTTTAGCAAAGGCATTGAAGTAGATAAGGCTAAGATAGATGTTATTGCCTCTTTACCCTACCCCACTTGTATGCGGGAAGTGCGTTCCTTTCTTGGTTATACAGGGTTTTATAGGCGATTCATCTAGGACTTCAACAAGATTGTCTTGCCATTGTCTAAGCTTCTCCAGAAAGAAGTGGATTTCAACTTTGATAAGGAGTGCAAAGTAGCCTTTGATCAGCTGAAGCAGAGCCTTACCTCCCTTCCCATCATGCAGCCACCTAACTGAGAGTTTCCCGTTGAGCTTATGTGCGATGCATCAAACTTTGCAGTAGGCGCTGTCATTGCACAACAAGTGGACAAGCTGCCCCACGTGATTTATTATGCTTCTCGCACTTTGGATGCTGCCCAAGCAAATTACACCACTACTGAGAAAGAGCTCCTTGCTATTGTGTTTGCTTTAAATAAATTTCGTTCATATTTGCTTAATTCTAAAGTCATTGCTTTCTCTGATCATGCAACTTTAAAGTACTCGCTCAAGAAGCCGGATGCGAAGCCTAGGATCATTAGGTGGATGCTGCTATTGCAAGAATTCGACCTTGAGATCAGAGACAAGAATGGAGCTAAGAACTTGGTAGCAGATCACCTGAGTCGGATACCACTGACTTTAGACAGCCTTTCCATCAGAGAAACCTTCCCGAATAAGCAGCTTTATCAGCTGCAAGGTACAGATCCTTGGTATGTTAACTTGGTAAACTACTTAGTTGTTTTTGAATTACCTGCTTATTTTAAGAAGCATCAAGTAGATAAGCTTAAAAGTGAATCCAAACATTATGTGTGGGATGACCTCTACTTGTGGAGACTGTGTAGTGAATAAGTAATTAGGAGGTGTGTGCCTGGACATGAGTCTGAGTCTGTGTTACAGTTCTGTCGTACTTCTGCATATGGTAGTCATTTTGGACCTCAGCGCACTGTTCGTAAAGTTTTAGATTCTGGGCTCTATTGGCCTACCCTATTTCATGATGCGTACAGCTTCTGTAAGAATTGTGCTAAATGCCAACCGACAGGTAATATTTCCTTTAGGAATGAGATGCCTCAACAGCCTTTGCTATTTTGTGAAATATTTGATGTTTGGGGCATCGATTTTATGGGTTATTTCCCTACTTCTTTTGGTTTTGTATATATTCTTTTAGCTGTGGACTATGTTTCTAAATGGGTAGAGGCCAAGGCCACCCGGACTGATGATTCTCGTGTTGTCTTAGATTTTGTCAGGATTCACATTTTTTGGAAGTTCGACGTTCCAAAAGCAATCATCAGTGACCAAGGTTCTCAATTCTGCAATAGGCACATGGCTGCTTTGTTGAGAAAGTATGATGTGGTGCATAAGGTGTCAACCCCTTACCATCTACAGACCAATGGGCAAGCAGAAGTGTCAAATAGGGAAATTAAGCAAATTTTAGAGAAGACTGTCCGGCCCAACTGAAAAGACTGAAGCCTGCGTTTGGATGATGCATTGTGGGCCTATCGGACTGCCTACAAAACCCCTATAGGCATGTCCCCTTACAAGCTAGTCTTTGGCAAGGCATGTCACATTCCAGTAGAGATCGAGCATAAGGCGTTGTTGTGGATTTTTCTACCGGCAAGTATACCGGGTCACACAAGTAATAAAATGATGAGTAAATTATCGTTCCCAAGAGGATTAAGGCTAGCAACTACCAATTTCACCAATAATGGTTCTATTTGGACAGATCGATGGTTTGAAAATGGCTGATTAACTGAAGCTAGAAAATAAAGCAAGAACAATTTAATAACAATTAAACTAAGAAATTAACAATGAACAAAAGAATGTTAGGGGTTGATTTCACCCAAATTTGACTCCGATTACTTCATAGACAAAATAACCTTTGAATCACTGAAGAATAAGTTATTCTAAATACCAATCCTTTGTTGTTGGCCAATTTCCCTAATTTGATTGAACCCAATTCCTTGGAGAAACAATCCTCCCTATCCCAATTAATTGCCCAATTCCTTGGTACAATTAACTTGTCTAGGTAATTAGCCTGCTGTGTGTATTTTTTATGCTTTCTGTTTTTTTGTTTTTCAGTTTCAGTTTCTGTTTTACTTGCTATTCTTACTATTTTCTACTTTTCAGTTTAGATTTTTAGTGTTATGTTTTCTGTTTTAGGCTTAGTTTTCTGTTTTATGTGTTTTTAAATTTTTCTGGTTCTTTCCAATCAATTTAAGAGTTGTGAAGAGAGTAGTTTGAAACAATTTTGATTCTAGAGTTGCTACAACATGAGTGGACAATAATCTTGCTTCTTGAATTCAAGTGATATGGCAACAAAATTTGATTTGGATGAGTTGATTCTTGGTAGTCTTATAAGCTGTAAGGATTTGAGCCATATGTCATGATTATTTCTTGTGTGTTTTCATCTATCATTTTGACGCTCTAGAACTTGTTCTGTTTCTTAGTTGAGATTACATTTGCACATGCATGCATAAAAGTGATTAAGACATTCCTTTCTTTGAGAAGCTACTTGACCAAATAGGTAACCTTGATGTTATCCTTTGATTTTCCCTTTTAAGCCTAATGATATTTTCTTTCATGTGTAGCTCATTGCAAGCAGAAGTGTAAAACCATGTCCTACCCAACCCTTAGGAATTGAAAAGCAAAAAGCATCAAGTTGTGGCTGAATTGTTAAATGTTATGCTTTAAACAGAAGAAGAAAAATGAAAATATATATATATATATATATATATATATATATATATAGTAGCAGAAAAAGAATAAAGTTGTTTTGGGAAAAGAAAAAAATGAGTTGAAGCCCAAAAGTCAAGATGCATAAAGTACTTCAATATCTCCATTATTAGATGCTCTTTGTGATTCCTTGGGTGCTTTAGCCATTTTTTTTCATATTATTGTCATCCCTTTATCTTTCCCCATTACAACCCTTTAAAAGTCTTTTTGATTTGTGTTATGCATGTGACATAGGTAGTGGAGATTAAGAATATGAACAAGCTTATAGTAGTGTAATTTTTGATAAGATGATTTGAGAGAAACACTTACCTTAGACACTTGAGGGAATTGAGAGCATTGATTTATCTTGTGAGAGGCTATTTACTTTGACTCATTCCTATTAAATGAAATTGTCATGTTGTGTGTTCTCTAGTTGACGAGAGATATTGTTCCATGAGTGTTGCTATTCTTTAAGTTTGAATTGTTTCTTACCTTAATCTTTGCATTTTTGATTTGATTGGAGAGCTGTTTTCTTATTCTAGTTAATTTGTTTCTTGTGATTTTACCCAGGAGTGCAAAAAGCTAAGTGTGGAGAAATTTGATAACACATTATTTTACACTATTTGTTTCCCTTATACTTAGTCTTTTAGTGTGTGTTTCTAATGATTTTTATAGCCTTTAGACATGTTTTGTAGATTTGGATTTGTTGGTGCTTATAGATTTTAATTGCTTAACTGTTAAATTTTGGCACTTTTTACCATATCTTTGGCTACATATGTCCGATTGATGTGATTGTAGTTTCATTGGAAAGCTGACAGAAAATGCTACATTTCATATGAAGAGCCCAGAAGCTGATTCTCGCGTATGGATAACTGAAATTCGTGTGCAAGCAGTCCATATTTTCTGCATCTACCCAACATTGACTAATTCCTATTATATCAGAGCATGTTTATTTGGGCCAACATATGCTTATTGGGCCAGCACACATGACACTAGGAATTGATCACGTTTTTGCCATTAATAATATAGGAAACTACATTTATTTTGTAATTAGGAAACCTAGAAGAGGCAGCCAGCTAGTATTTATTCCCAAGTTATTAAGGAAAATACACCAACCAGAAGAGATATGAAATTTCCTTGAGCTGCTGCTGCTGCTGCTGCCTCCTATTTTCTGAGTTCATTTTTCTACTTTTGTCTTGTGTTTAAGCCTTCAATGGAGGGCTAAGTTCGTTTGTAATTAATTCAAGAGGAGTCAAACTTAACAATCCAGAGTTCCTGTGCTTCAACCGGGTTTGATTTGATTTAATTTGAATTACTGTTTCTTCCTTTCTTCATGTGATTGAATGATATTTTAATTACATGCATGCTTTGTATGAATTTAAATCGGTTGATTAGATTCATAACAATAATCAGATTGATAATCATACTTTAAAGGTCTTTAATATATGGTTAACTTGGCTAATTTGGTTATTAAATTAATCTAGATTTAGTGATATAGAGCGGTTGCCTAGAGTCTTAATTCCATGATTAATTGAATCCTGATTGGTAAATCAGTAGGAATTCTAAGTGTTACTGTTAGGGGTTCCAGGTAACACTTAACTAATAATTAAATCAGATCTAGTTTATCTTTAGTGAACAAGGATTGATTAAGGTTTGGTTGCCTGTTTGAGTTGATTGCGTTTTCTCTTATTTGATAAATTCAATTTACTGCTTTCTAAATTTTTAGTATATTGCATTCAACACAAACCCCCCTTATTCTGTTCTTGGTTAAGTTCTTAAAAAATTAGTTGTTCTGGTGAATCCTTGGGAGACGACACTGGTTGCATCCTATACTGCAAATTAGTTATAATTAGTAGTTTAATTTTGTACGGTTCGGCACCCGTCACTTTTCCTTCCTTCTTCTTTTGCAAATTTCCTTTTTTCTGGCCAGAACCATTACTCTCAATATTAGCACCTTGCAACTTTCTTAACCTTAAAAGGCATTTTCTTCTCTCTCCAACTTTGATTATATCAGCAAAATCTTGAAATAGGCAATCAAGGTACAGAGATTTAAGAGTATCAAGAAAGATAGTACATAATTCAGAATCAAGAAGTGGAGGTTGAACTTCTAAGACTAAAGTCCTCTATTTTTGTGCATACTCTCTGAAGGACTCATCCGTATTTTTTTGCATACTCTTCAATTGCTCTTTTATTGGGGCAATATCATAGTTGAACTTGTATTGCATCAAGAAGGTATCTGTTAAATCTGTCCAACTCCGTATCTTGGTATGGTCTAGATTCATTAACCAATTATAAGCAACACCAGTCAGACTCTTAGGAAAAAAATGAATCATCACCATCTCATCTTCCTCTATAGCAGTCATCTCAATAATGTATGATACCAGGTGAAACTTTGGGTTCCTAGTATCATCATACTTTTGAAATTCCAGAAACTTAAAATCTTTTGGGATTGACTCGCTAGGAGTCAACCGTAATTGCTTGATCCCCACAACACCAAAAGAACTAGTTCCTTCCATAGCTCAAATCCTTTCTTAAAGAGTTAGCAATTTCTCCTTTTGTTCAAACATTTACTTTTCCTTCTCATACCCCTTATTCCCTTTCTCAAAGTGCATGATTAGTGGTAGATTTTGGGTGTTGGAATTAAGGATGTGATGAGTAATTGGGTGTGTATAAGTGAAAACACCACATTGATTCTTGTTTGGATTGAAGGCAGCTTCAATCAGATATGCAGCTAAAATCAAAAGTGGTGGCAACATGGTGTATCAAGTGTCTAATAATTAGGTGATAGGTGGAATTGTGAAATTGGGACCAAATCTATGCCCAGTGGCAGATGTAGGAGCTATCATGTGTGGAGGCATACCCCATATCGGAGTAAATTAGAAAGTTGAAGAAATTTGCTCATTCGATGATAATAGTAAAAATGGAGTTGCTTGAGAAATTGGAGAAATTGTAATGTTGCTTGCGCCTTCAAACACCCCTTTTAGCTTCAAATTTTCAGTGAGCAATGTCAGTATTTCATCCATTCAGTCATTCATTGCATCTAACTCAACGCCAAAATCTCTATTTTAATCTTGAGTCCCTTCCATGACTGTGATGGTTCTAGAACTGAGTACAATTACTTTTCGATTAAGCATTTTTTATTGAGCTTAGGTTTCTTTGAACGACTAATTATGAATTATCTCTTGGAAAGAAAAAAAGGTCAAGAATAATAAGAAAAATAAAGAATAATGCACAACAACTAAAACTGATATTTTTCTTTTTTTACGGATTGTTAGCATGGCTTCAGATTTTCTAATTGGCATTGTAGACACCGTATTTTGTCTGGATCTTTTCATAATTTTTAAATATTTTTAAAGATTAAAAGAAAAAAAAAGAGGAATATAAATTCTAAATTTCTAATTTAGTGTTTTATTTTTTGTTTAGCCTTTTATGTTTAAGAAACCATAAGCCCAATAGTCTCAATCTCATTAAAATAACTTGTCCAATCCTAATTACTTATTAGTGTTAGCCCATATTTTTTTTTAGCCCAAATATCTTGATCCAAGTGGAGCACCCAAACCCAAGACCCATTTTTTGTTGTGCTCCCTTTACAAGAAGAGAACCCTAGCCAATTGAGAAGGAGAAAAAAAAACATTCCATTCTTGGATTATTTCCTCTCCTCCTCTCCTCTCCCTCTTGATCTCTTTCTCATATTCTCCATTAAATCTTTAATTCCTAAGACCTCATTCCATTTTTCTAACTTCTTATAGTTGATTTTGATCATTATTCAGCTCCTTCACACTTTTTCATCAACTTGGATAAGGCAATGCAGCACCTATTGGGAGAAATTGAAGCTTGAACGTGAGGATTTATATGGATTTTTGAAAGTTGAAGGGCTATCCACTTTGATTCTTGACACTAGAAGGCTTCAATTGGGTAATGACTTTCTTCCACTTCTTAATTTCTTGAACTCGTATATAATTTTGCAGCTACATTTTTTGGTGCTTAGAAGCTTGATTATGCATGTTTCTAGTTGAAATTAGCTTCTTGGATAATTATAATATGACCTAAGAGCATGTTCACATGTATTTTTATTGATTTGGAATGACTTTAAGGCTCTTTTTACAAGTGATTTTGAATATTGATTATGCCTTTAAGGTGTTTGATAAAATGCATGTGTGATGTTATGTTTGAATTTGACTTTGCTTCTAATGTGTTATGTCTTTTATTTAGATATTGAGATTATGACATGAATTGAGTGCCTTAGATTCATTATTTGAGTATGTATTGCATCATGATTTATTCATAATTTGCATTGGAGCATAATTTCTAAGTTCTGCACAACATTGACCTTTGTGTGATATTTCATACATAACTCAAGATATACACAACATTTTCATGAGATTTTACTTTTTTTAGAACCTTAAGATGTGTGTCTTTAATGTGTATTTGTTTCAGATTTTTTGCATGTGTAGTTTACTACCAGTTCGAGTTTGAACATAGCTGCCTAATGTTACACTGACACTGATGCCTTATCCCTAGCAGTGTTTGGTGTTTTATTTTTTTCTGAAGTTTTACAGCTCCATTTTATGTGCTTCTTATCTCATCAGAACTGTAAGATGTGTAGCTTCAATTTGTGAAATGTTTAAATTTTTTGCATATTTAATTTACTACCAATTCCAGTTTGAACTTAGCTGCTCAAGATTGCACTGACACTGATGCCTTATCTCTGTCAGTGTTTGGTGTTTCATTTTTTTCTGAAGTTGTACAGCTCCATTTTACGTGGTTCTTATCTCATTAGAACCATAAGATGTGTAGCTTCAATGTATGCAATTTTTAGATTTTTTTTATGTGTAGTTTACTGCCAGTTCGAGTTTGAATATAGCTGCCTAATGTTACATTGACATTGATGCCCTATCCCTGGCAGTGTTCGGTGTTTCATTTGTTTCTGAAGTTGTATAACTCCATTTTATGTGGTTATTATCTCATTAGAACTGTAAGATGTGTAGCTTCAATGTATGTAATTTTTAGATTTTTTTCATGTGTAATTTTCTGTCAGTTCGAGTTAGAATATAGCTGCTTAATGTTACACTGACACTGATGCCCTATCCCTGGCAGTGTTTAGTGTTTTATTTGTTTCTGAAGTTGTACAACTCCATTTTATGTGATTCTTATCTCATTAAAACCGTAAGATGTGTAGCTTCAATGTATGCAATTTTTAGATTTTTTTCATGTGTAGTTTACTGCCAATTCGAGTTTGAACATGGCTACCTAATGTTATACTGACACTAATGCCTTATCCCTGACAGTGTTTGGTGTTTTATTTTTTCTTTGAAGTTGTACAGCTCCATTTTATATGGTTCTTATCTCATTAGAACCATAAGATGTGTAGCTTCAATTTGTGAAATTTTTAGATTTTTGGCATGTGTAGTTTACTGCCAGTTCGAGTTTGAACTTAGTTGCTCAAGGTTGAACTGACATTGATGCCTTATCTCTAGCAGTGTTCGGTCTTTTATTTTTTTTTTTGAAGTTGTACAAATCCAAATTAAGTAATTTTGATTTTAGGATATGTGGCTTCAATGTATATAATTTTTAGAATTTTGGCATGTCTAGTTCACTCTAAGTTTTGGCTCTAGTTCACTCTCAATTTTGTCTCTTAAGAACCATAAGTCTTTCAGTCTTGCCTACTTTGTGTTTTGTATATATGGGCATCCTTGGACATAATTCATGGTAATTATGAGTACAAGAAAATTGGAATGCCTAACCGGAATATATTCAGATGCAAGCGTAGAGCAAGAACGTTGTTTTATTTATCTTTTATTTATTTTTATTTTTGGATGTAATTTAAAATTTCTCAAGACTTAGATTTTGAGACAAGTTTTGTAATATTTAAAGTCATGCATTTGCATTGCATGTAAAAATATACCTGTGTCACGTAGTATCCACATGCCCTTTCACTTATCATGGGAAGATAGGGCGAGTCAGTCCAATATGGGATGCCTTTCTCTATCCGATCTAGGTGAAGGTAGCGTCACCCTGGACGGTCGCTTCATGCGATGAAGGTGTGGAAGGATTTAGGTCTTAGTAGATAATTCATGCATTGCACGTTTAAATTTTGGGTTGTTATTTTTGTCAGATATCTTGTAATTAATTTATTATTCTAGGGTAAATAAAATAAACATTTTTGGCCATATTCTATTCGCACAACTAATTTAGGGTAATCGTCTTTAGACAGATGCTGTGGGGTGCCTAACATCTTCCCCACGCATAAACAGACTCCCGAACTCTCTCTGGTTCGTAGACCGATGTTTTTTTTTATTTAATAAATTAAAAAAGGAGTTTTCCAATTGTTCCCTATTTTCTTAATACAATTGGTGGCGACTCCAGAGTTTTTATTTCGAAAACTTAAATCTCTTTTTATTTTGTCATCCGCGTTGTAGCGACCTTCGAGTACGTTGTGATAGGCATAATAATAAAAAAAATGACTGATCTCTTTTATAAGAACATATAACTCCCTATAAGAGAGATTAATGTGACTAAATCTCATTAAAGCATATTACTCCTCACAGGAAACAATCTTTTATCCTTCATTTAAGGTTCCCCAATTAATCAATTTTATAAGAGCATAGGGCTCTTTACAAAATTAATTAACTTAAGTGAATCTTTCAAAAACATGTAACTCCTTATAAGAAGCACTTTATGCTTACTAAAAGTGTACACCTTATCTTCAAAGTACTCAGAAACCTTATCTTCAACCACCTTATGCTTACTAAAAGTGTACACCTTGCTCCTCTTAGTCAAAGACACCCCTAACATATGGTTGTATTCTTCTAAAGTTGGCATGAGGTCTATGTCCTTAAAGGTTAAACACCGATAAGATGGATCCCAATAATTTATCATGATGATCAGAGCTAGCTCTTGTACTTTGATATTTACCAGATCCATCAACTTAGAGTAGTGAGTGAAAAGAGGGTCTCTCTTGCCAAAAAGAATCTTCTAGATGAATGCCCCAATATCAAATACATCATTCATGTCTATGACCACCTTCAGCTTTTTTGGTAGATTACTATTATATCATTCTGAGAGATTATCACCTTTTTTCACTTGTGACCGAGCTTCCTTCATAAAGGCCCTAGAAGGATGTTTGAAAATGGGATCACTAGAAGCCATGCTAACAATCTATCTTCAAACATTAACCTTTGATGGAAAAGTACCAGGAGGATGGATTAGAGATGAATAACAAATAATTGGCATAAAATAATAAAGAGGAAGAAAATGGATGCTCCTCCCATTGTCCTAGACAGACAGATCACCTTAGTGTTAGGATTTCTATCCTAACGGTTAGGTTCTAACCTAAATCAGACAACATTACGGCTACATAACGTGCATAGTTTAGTAATGGTACTATCAATTCTAAAAAGGTTAGGTCATTGGATTGTCTCCATCATAACGATGAAGATCACACCCTACTAACCTGGTTCACTAGGGGACAGCCTCTCAGTTTACTTAAATTAGTAGAATGATCCACAATCCAAGTAAAAGCTTTCATGTAAACCACCGAAGAATAAACCTCCCAGTAGTAACACTAGGCCCCCTTCTAATGCTAGGTTTAATGTGACTAGAGTGTAGAGCCGATGAGTAGTGTGCAGGGTTAGTGTAAGTGCTCAGTGTGCGAGAGGAGCAAACATACCTCAACCAAAAATTTACCCAAACAACCCCAATTGCAAATGAAAGAGAAGCTTATACAACAAACTAAGGCTATCTACAAATGCAAAAATAAATATAGCAGATATAAAATAATGGAAAAGAAAAAACTTAGAATTAATAAAACACATCTTGGCCACATCTAATTTGTATATCTAATTTACTGTGCTCGACTCTCTAACCAGTTCCCTGTGGAGTCGCCAAACTGTCACAATGTACCCAAGGGATAGCCACGACGCAAATGGTCGACCGAATTTAAAAAAAATAGGAGTCTCAGGCAATTGTTTTAAAAAATATGGTACAATTAGAAACCCTTCTTATTTTATTATTTTTAAAGGTTTGCATACCAAAGATTGGTTCGAGAGTCTGTGTATGCGTGGGAAAGGTGTTAGACACCCCACAACATCCGTCTAGAGACGGTTGCCCTAAATTAGCTATGCGAAGAATGAGACAAGATGTGACTAAGAACGTACTTTATTTATTCTTAAAAAAAAAAGTTACATTCACTAATCAATTGCAAAAAATAAATATGACATGCATGAAATCTAAAGGGTTCAAAATCTTTCCACATGTTTGTCACATATGGTGCTCGTCGGGGTGACACTTATCTTTGTCTTAGTCAGATAAAAAAGACCCATCCCATATAAGACTGAGTCAGTCTTATCATTCCATGATAGACAGAGAGCCCATGAATTTTCTAAACCTTAACCAAAATCCCTAAATGTTATGCATGATGATACAACCAATTGGGATGGAGGAATCTTAATTACATCCAAACTAAAAAGAAAGGAAATGATAATCTTCCAACTTTGAGCTTCCAATCGATCTTTCAAAATAAAGTTTCCAATTTGCGAAAATTCTCAGGTATCAATGTTCAAGGCTCAATGAAAAAAAGTCCAAATATATAAAAAAAAAAAAAAAAANNAAAAAAAAAAAAAAAAATGTAAGATACAACATCAAATATGGTAGCCCTTCCCATTTTAGCATGAAAACAACAAATAAAATTACCAAAATCACACAAAATTTCATGAACACAACAAGCAAAAATAAAACTAAAACAACACTAAATAATGCCAGAAAAAATAGCAAGCATGATAAGTACTAACCATCCACCATTTCAATATTAAAATAGTAACAAAAATAGACCAAAATCAGCACAAAGTTATCAACACAGTAAGCAAAAATAAGACTAAGAAAACAATAAATAATGTCAAAAAATAGCAAGCAAAATAAGTACTAAACAACCACCAATTTAGTATTAAAAAGTAACAAAAATAGACCAAAATCAGCACAAAATATTATCAATACAATAAGCAAAATATGACTAAAATAGCATTAAATAATGCCAAAAACAGCAAGCAAGATAAATACTAAACATCCACTAATTTAATATTAAAACACTAACAAAATAGACCAAAATCAGCACAAAATATTATCAATACAATAAGCAAAAATATGACTAAAACAGTACTAAATAATGCAAAAAAATAGTAAGCAAAATAAGTACTAAACAACCACCATTTTATCATTAGAACAACAATAAAATTAAACCCAAACAACCACCATTTAATAATCAAAATAGTGAGCAAATTAAACCCCAACAGCCACCATTTTAACAGCACTATAGTGAGCAAAAATAAATCAAGAACAACAATATTTTAACTCCAAAACAGTAGTATAATTAAATAATCCAAAAATATATAAAAATAAATTATTAAAAAAACTATATAAATAAAAGAAATAACAAAATAGAGCCAAAATAAATAAATAAAAAAATAAGTGAAATTAATGTTGCAAAAGAATGACTAGAAGATCATAAGGAAATGATAGGAAATATACATTAAAAAGAAAGAAAACATAATAGAAAAATAATTAAAATAATAACATCACAAAAATAAAAATGAAAACATAAATAAAATACGTAACAGTAAAAAAAAAAGTGAAATCAGACTATTAAATTAAAAAGAATATTAGAACATAAATAATAAAAGAACACCCCAAAATACACACCAAAAGAAAAACCAGAATATATTAAAACTGGAAGAAATATATTAGAATAAACAGAAAATACATGTAAAAATGAAGAAATAAAAAAATATAAAAGATGGCCAAAATAGATATATACGTAAATAAATGAAGAAGTAAAGCATAAAAAGAATAAAAGAATCCAACAAGAAATAGAAAAATAGATAAAAAAAAATGTATAATAAAAATTTGAATAATAAAATAAGAAGAGAAAACCAATATAAATATAGCAAAATGAGCAAAAGAAAAATAACTACTTATAACTATAAAAAGGGAGAAACAAATAAATAAAGAAAAATTAAAAAGAGAAATAAATGAAACCAAAACAAAAAATGAGCAAATAAAAATTAAAAAAATGAATATAAAAGTAGATAAATAAATTTGAAAAGGCAAAGGAAGAAACAAAGCAATAGAATAGATAAATAAAAAGAGATGAACCAGAAAGAGAAAAAGAAATTATTATCCCATGGCCTTTTTTATTTTGAGCACAATGCTTCAAACTAATGGGTCATTGGAAAAAATAGAGAGAATAAAGAAAAACATTGAAGAACTCACAACCTAAATAAACGAAATAGCATAAAGAGAAAATAAAATAGAGAGTAGAATATGATAAATTTAACCAAAATCTCACATCTAAGCACCCTATAACTTTGAAATCATATAAAAAATGAGAGTATTAGGAAAAAAAAAAAAAAGGAGCATACATTGGCTAGGTTTTGATATTTTTTTCTTCAAAATTCACATTTGGTTCTCCTCCTTGCTCTCTCTGTAGCTCTATTTTCTTCTTGCTGAATTTGTTTCTTTTTTTCTCCTCTCACACAATAGCCTCTCTTTTATTCTCTTTTTCTATTCTCTTTTATTCATTAGGTCTCCTTTTTACCCTTTCTCTATTATGTTTTATCCATTAGGTCTCTCTTTTACCCTTTCTTTATCATTTTTTATTTCTTTTTTCACATACTCTCACCTACCTTTTTGTCTTTTTCTAAGTTAAAAAATATCTTCTCATTTTCCTCTCCTCCTTCCATAGATCTCTCTATTACTTTGGCTCTTTATTTCACTTTTTTTTTTTTTTTTTTTACTCTTTTCCTCACTTTCCTCTTTTTCTTCTTCTTCCAAATTTGCCCTTGCTCTAAAATTATCTTCATGTCACCTTTAAATTTTGGACTAATCCAATTTCTATGGAAACTTTTCTTTGCATTTCATTGGTCTAAGTAAATTTCATGACGCAAAAACAAATTTTAATTTTTTTTTGTAACTTATCTATTAACATATTTTTTTAAAAAATATTTTAAATATATAAAAATAAAAAAATACTATAAATAAAAATGGATCAAATGGGCCTTATAGAAAAGTTGGGCTATACTCATTAATTTTGTAAAGATAGATTTTTTTTTATTAGAAACCTAAACCCATGATCACAAAACTCATAAAAAATTATGTATGCATTTTTTTTGGACAAAAACATAAATTTACCCAAACAAAAACGATGTCTACAAAGAGAAACCCCCATTTACTCTCCACAAGAAAAATGAAATATAACAAAAAGGAAAGAAAAGTTTTGAAACACAGATTTCAATATGCATAACAGAATTATCAGTTCCTAGGAATTTGATAATACCTCATCTTTTAGGATATTGAATTTCTCCACCTTCTAGTGGTGTTTCTGTTGTATTCTGCTGTAGTTGGAATCTGGGGTCCAACGTCATGGTTTTCTATATTTGTCATTTTTGTGAGTTTGCTCAATTTCTTCCACCCATTGGTCCATGCTAAGGTTTGCTTCTGCTTTAACATCTTATCAAACTGCTTCTGCAAACTTTCCATATCATTTTGAAGCTCCAAGTACTTGGTTTTCACAGTATCCAGCTCAAACTTGAGTGTGTCAATGTCTTTTTTGGCTGCTGCCCATCCTTCTTGGAAGGATTGTGGTGTCCCTTCTAGTAGTGTTTTCCGGTTTGTAATCATTGGCTGGTAGTGAGATTCAACACCTTCTTTCAGAGAATTGTTGGCTATTGCATTGCTTATCTTGACCTGTTCAGAGAATAGAACTTGCACCACAACTCTTAATGGAAGTCGTTCATTCTGTGCAGCATGCATGCAGGCATCAATGGAGAGTTTCTGACAATCCATTATGCAGCAAAGTCGCTTTCTTTCATGCTCAGAAAGTGTAGGATGTGCCTGTTTATTTCTTCACAGATAAGAAGTCCAGAAATAGAAAAAGAAAAAGAAAACTCTACCATGAGTGAAGCACACATGAATAATTTTTATATTCAGAAAGGACTAAGTAACCACAGTTTGGTCCTTATGTGTGAGAAAACTTGTTTTTGTCACTTGATTAATAAACTTGAATGATAAATAACCACATTCTTCTATGAAAACTTGTTAAGTGCAATTGCTGATTCCATTGAAACCTCTAGTTCTCTTTCGTCTAATAGCTTCACCACTAGTGCAATAAATTTGGTCTTTGTTGCTTTGAATGTCTTTCCCAGGTACAGAATTTGAGCAAAACGACATGAGGGATCAGCTCAGAAAAAAATGACGAAATAGAAGGAATCAGCAAAAGGCATCCTTCAAGAATCTTCCATAATTGTTTGATCCTAGTTAGAAAGAAATAGAATCAGAGATAGACTACCACTCTTAGTTCTCCGCAAAATTCGGGCGTTGTAATAAATGCGGCTTGCAAAATTCGAAAACTGAGTGAGAATGGATACAAACCAAGCAGCCTTGAAAAGCGGCTTGAATTTCAATATGGCCGCCCATTCTTAACGAATCCTAGTGCCCATGGAGACATGTACAGTCATCTCTGCCTCCGCAATACCGGTGCACCGGTAGCTACTTCTTGCTTCTGAGTCTGAAGCTGAGCAGCAGCAACTGCCGCCTTTGTAGCAGTGGAGACAGTTGTTATTTCTCGTCTTCTTGATGTCATTCTTCCTTGACACGTTTTGTTGTGCTCCTGAATTGTGTTGAAGGCGAGATGGCTTACAGCAAATAATGGTCATTATAATTTCAAAATTGCCACCATTTTTTTTCATTTTTTATTTCCTGTTTTCAAAGATTTGAGAAGGAAACCCTTTTTTTATGTTTTTAGATTTGGGCCCAATTTAAAAAATATTTTCAACAAAATGTTATTATTAAACTCAGCCAAACACATTTTCATATCCATTTTCTATTTTTATTGACAATTAAAACATGAAAGGGGCAAAGCAAACAAGTCCTAAGATTTTGCAAGTGAGTCTTGTCATTTGTTTTGGCATGACGCAGCTTAATTAGTTTCTAAATTTTTATTTCATCTAAAAAAAAATAAGATTAGAGTGTTCAAACTTCAAAGTGTCATGTCATCCCAAAACATGAGAATCTGATCTTTAATTTATTGCTTTGGATATGATAGGTGATCCTTCATTTATTAGTGCTAATATCTCCATTTCACATCAAACCCTTACCCAATTTCTCTTTCACCCTGATACTCCAAAATATGGCTTGTTCTAAGCTTTTTCATTTCCTCCATTTTTCTTCTCTTGCTTCTTATGGCCACTGGTACGTCTTGATTTTTCTTACCCATAACTTTTTCTGCTTTGAGATGCAAATTTCAGACAAAATCTTTCTGTGTTTTTTTTTTCACGCTCTTTACTTACATTAATTTTTGGTAACCAGGGATGAGTCCAATGGTGGTTGAAATAGGACGTAAGGTCTGTTTTGGAGTTTGAAGTAAGGGAAAAGGAAAGGAGAGGAAAGGAAAGGAAAGGAAGGGAAGGAAAAGGGAGGGAGTTTTTCTCTCCTCTATTTAGATGATTAAAATGAGCAAAAGAAGATGAAAGGAAAAGAAAAAAATAAAAATTTATAATTTTATAAATTTATCATTTATTTATAAAGTAAATATATTCAATATAAGATTTAATAATGTTATCAATATAGTATTTGAAAAAAAAAATTGAAGAAATAAATAGAGGTATAATAATAAACTACTATTTTTTATTCTCCAAACCCCTTAAATTGGAAGAACACAAAAATGAAGACAAAAAAAGAATGTGGAGGTTTGAGGTTATCCTTTAGTTTCCTTTTTTTTTTTTTTAATCTTGAACTCCCAAAGAAAGGAATAGACACATTTACTCATTTCCTTTCCTCTCCTTTCCCCCCAATTTTAACTCCCAAACAAACTCTAAGCCATCACTGACCATGTTTAAGCGACCACAACTGTGCTTCTGTTTGCCAAATGGAGGGTTTCCATGATGGCCATTGCCGTGGCTTCCGTCACCAATGCTTCTGCACCAGAATTTGTAAATAAGCCAAATTACTTTAAAGGTCATTCATAAGCCAATCTATCTAGTAAATAACCTGAATTTGTAGTAAATAACATGTTTTATCCACCATAACCTAAATTCCATTAAATATACCAAGAAAGCACATAATAATAATCCAGCACCTAAAACATATTCATCCATCGTTATTTTCCACACCCCCAGCCATCAACGCATATAGATCAGAAAATGTATTACCAAATACAAATACCAGAGAATGAAAAATAAGCTATATAGAGACATAGACATAAAGAAAGAGAAAATTAAAACACAAATGAAAATAACTAAGAAAAACGCAAGGAAAAAAAAATCAGCAAAGACCGTATATGATACCCTATTCATGATTGTCTTTGCAGTAACAAGGGAGGCTTTGATTTGAACCATTCAAGCATAATTGACTCGAGTGTTTATGGATTTTCAAAAATGAATTTTTCAGCACCAGAGAGAAATCTGAGAAAAGAGCCAGGGTGTTCTTCGACTCAAATTAGGACAATTCATGAAATTTTGAAACTTCTTTGCGGACATTTTGTCAGAGAAAATCATAAAAGAGTTACCGGTCAAGCTTTTTTTTGGCTTTCGCAGCAACTTATTTGAGAAACTTCATTGTTTAACTTCCAAAAATGAGCTCAAAACAACTCTTGCGGGAGCCAAAAGCGGTATATATAAACCTTA
>QAOA01004527.1:51076-93852 GCA_003255065.1 Cercis canadensis
TATATATATATATATATATTTATTTATTTATTTATATATTTATTTATTTATTTGTGTGCAGTGCAGGGCGGGGCGGGGTGGGGCGAGGCTTGCCCATCCCCGGACCCGCCCCTATAACATTACCCATAAAATTCTCCATCCCCATTTTTTTGCCCCATACCCGTACTCGACTGGGTAAAAATACCGGGACCCCATCGGGTCTGGGGCAAATTGCCATCCCTACTTTAAAGAGACAATTTTTTTCAAAAAATATTTTAAAATAAAAGAAAAAGAAAAACCTCAGCACGCGCTCAGTTATTTCTTTGTTGAGTAAAACCCCTTTTTGGTCCCTGAAAAATTCAACGATGGACAAGTTAGTCCCCTAAAAATGTTCGCTGACAATTTCGTCCTCAAATTATGGTTCCGTACGACAAATTAGTCCTCGAAAAATTTTCGCTGACAATTTAGTCCTCGAATTATGGTTCCGTACGACAAATTAGTCCTCAGTTGAGGATTAATTCGAGGACTAATTTGTCGTATGAAACCATAATTCGAGGACTAAATTGTCAGTGAATATAATTCGATGACTAATTTGTCGTACGGAACCATAATTCGAGGACGAAATTGTCAGCGAACATTTTTGGAGGACTAACTTGTCAATCACTGAATAATTCAGGGACTAAAAAGGGGTTTTACTCTTCTTTGTTTCTTTTATTCTCTCTTTTCTGGTGATTCATTGAGGCTAAACTATAAGAGAATCACATCTCATCCGATCCCAATAAATTTAAACACTGTACATCCACAATAGAATGTCCGTACTCAACCAAGAGCCTTTTTCAGATAATGCTTTTTTTTTTATTTATTTTTTTAAAAATCAGTCGCTCAGTTCACTGGTATGATAACAATTCAGTAAAAGACATACGCCTGATTCATTAATTTTGGCAATCAGAATTGGAGTTGAGGGGCAATGTTAGAATATTGACATATTTGTCGCATAAGCAACTAACTAATCAACTTAGTCTTTATTATATATCGTAGTATTATGCCCGTGCCAATGCACGGGTTGGGCGATAGGGCGCGGAATACAATTTATGTGATCATAAAAACATAAATTATATAAATATATGTAATCAAATATACTAAGTATGAATTTCATATTTCGAACCATAGATATAATACATTAAAAGTATCAATCATGAATTCATAACACATTTGGAAGAGTATTAAGCAAATGCATAATGAGATAATACTATACTCAAAAAATCTATGGTGTATGATTTGGACTAGGAATGACAGTGTCTTTCTCTTAGTCCACATGATTTTGCATTGATCCTTAAATTGCAACATTGTTATTATACCTAATGACTTGAGATATACAAAATCACTTGGAGTATGAGGAAAGTAACAAGTATTAGGATAAGCACCAATCATTATCGTATTCTTTAATAACATCTTTATAACACATGTGCACACTGCATTGTATCTTGTTGTGGCCTACGTGTTTTGGACCAACATATTCCTAATGCTCCTATGATAACTAAATTACCAAACCAAACGTCTTTCAAATTTAGGTCATGTTATAAACAATTGTATTTATTTATACATGCACCTTATCCATTTTTCTTTGTCATTGTATATCATATGAGTATCCTATATTATACCATTTTTTATATCAAAATAGGAAAGAGAATTCCAAATTTCGTCATCAATAGGAAATAGTTTCCTATATTGATTACCTATATAAACATAATACTATTTTTATTTATAAAGCAATGTCTCTCAATGGTTAGTAAAATAATTTGGTTCCCATTCCCAACTTATCCCAAAAATCAACTGTTCAAAATTAAATTGTCTCCTTTGTTTATCTTTAAAATGGACATGTAATGGTTCATTTCCTATTTATAATAAATGTCATATCTCAATTATTTGATTATCATTGATAAATTTTTAAAAGAATTAATAATTATTATCATAAGTACATAATACATTGTTACAATAGTCTCAATTTATCTACTTGTAGTAAGTAGCGCTCTTGAGTGGTCGTGCATATAAGTGCTAGTGAATAGACCATAGTCTAAAGAATAGGGCTTTTTTTATTTATTTACGTGGCTTCTTAACCCGGGTTGTGTGTGTTTTCATATTCAATTTGAGCTTATTAACAACATGTGATTTTTTTTTTTTTTTCTTAGCCGAGGTATCCCCAGGTTTTGCCTAGGACTAATCCTTCGAAGTACTGTTAGGCGCTATTTATATTGGGGACCTCTCCCAAAAAGGTTTGCTGCATCCACAAGGGCTCAAATTCAAAACCACTTGCTTAAGCGACCAGAGCCCCTTCCACTCGGGTCATATAGTTGAAATGTAGTTTCTACTTACCTCACATAAGTTAGCATAATGCTCATATATTTCATTGCTTTCATCTTGATCACCAAGAAGAGTTCCTTCATACCAACCATTTGCTTCATTAGCAGAGGTCATCTTGAGGTACCTTGAAATTATATGGAAGACTACCAATATAATACAANCTCGGGTCATATAGTTGAAATGTAGTTTCTACATACCTCACATAAGTTAGCATAATGCTCATATATTTCATTGCTTTCATCTTGATCACCAAGAAGAGTTCCTTCATACCAACCATTTGCTTCATTAGCAGAGGTCATCTTGAGGTACCTTGAAATTATATGGAAGACTACCAATATAATACAATTTAAAGTTATTACAGTATAAAAATTACTTGAATGTGACACATCTAAAATGGTGTAGTATAGTCTTGCCCGTATATATATAAAAATATAAAAAGAAATATTAAAAAAAAGAGCATCATTAGTAAACTGGACATACTAGACAACAAAATAACTGGGACTATAATAGAAATGAAAAAAAAACCAACGTGGGACTGTGTTGTGGGTCATTTAGATGGAAAAATGGGGATGAGACTGAAGTCAAACTAAGAAATAATTATTGACGGTTTCCTCAGAAGCAACATCTGGGACAGAAGCAAGCACAAAAAACATGAGCTCAATTATTGACGTTTCTTCTCTTTCTTACATATTCATATTTCCGTAAACTAAACTGAAAACTAGTTTTTTTTTTTTTTTTTTTTTTTTTTTTTTTTTNTTTTTTTTTTTTTTCTTTTCTTTTTGTGAAAACTGCAATTCATTCAAGAGTAGAAATGAAACAGTTCACAAACTATGTTTGAGGGATTAGCTCAAATAAAGATTAGGCTTAATTGCATTTTTTATTTTATTTTAATGATTTATACAAGTTAATTCTCGTATTTTAAAATTCAACAATATAGTCAATATATTTTAGTGAATTTGACAGTTTTACTCTTCTTTTTAGTCACTCAATGGTCAATCTAATGACATGATACAAAAAAAAATTATTATTTTTTAATTGTTATCATGTTCATATAACACAAAAAAATTTATTTTTTATTATTAAATAACTACTTAAATATAATTAAGTCCTGATTAAAATTAACAGAAAAATAATTTTTTATTATTAAATAATTATTTTAGATTTTCTTTTTTCACAAAATTCAAGCAACAAAAAACAAAATTTCAAATAAAGTAAAATATCTAAAATAAATTTCAAATTTTTTTCAAATTAAATTCATGAGAGATTCTATCAAAAATTAAAATTTTTTTAAAAAAATTCAAACCCTCAAAAAAATTTTAAATTAAATAATTTTATATAAATTTTTTGATAAAATCTCTTATGAACTTAATCTCATTATAGCCAACCTAGCATCAACTACTTCATCCATCCTCAAAGAAATCTAATCAACTACTTCGCTCCTATGTTTAAAGGATTCAGATCCTTAAATTTTGATGATATTTATTTATCCAACTATTCTAAAGTATATGGCACACTTGATTGTTTCTTAATGTTTGGATTTGGTGTACAACAAAGCCAGCAATACTAGCGAGCTAAAAGCAGATTGTCTACAAAAGTGCCTTCACCTTTAACCTTTACTTACTTTTTCTAAAGAAAAAGTTTAATACGTTTCTTAATTTTTTTAAATTAAGGAATCAATATAAACCACAAAAGTGCTGTGATTTCTCTCTCTTCGTGGTGTCCACAAAATTCTAGAGTACCCTACCAATAAGATATGGACCATATGGAATCTGAAAAACCCAATAAGGCAGTTTCAAAAAAATAGAAGAATCGAGAAGAAAATGTTAAAGTTATTAGCTTTGATAGAATTATTGGCAGTGATGGCAGTCTATGGTGCTGATAATTTTAGCAGAGATGATTTTCCACCTGAATTCGTTTTTGGCGCATCAACCTCAGCTTATCAGGTCTATTCTCTTTGTCTTCCTCTTGTGTTCTGGAATTTCTTCTCTGGTAGTGTTTTATATTGTCAATTAAAGAAGGCAATGTGGATATTGTGAAAGGTTGAAGGTGCAGCATATGAAGATGGGAGAACACCCAGCATATTTGATACCTTCTCACAATCTGGTACTCTCTGTTATATTATAGACTTCGGTTCCTTTTGTTAATCTAATTTTTCTATGAAGAAAGGAAACTATTTACTATTTCGCACAGTGCAATTCTGCTACCTTATTCTATCTAATGAGATTAGGAAATTACTAGAGAATCCTTGGCGGATTTGATTTGGCTGTTTGTGAAGATGCCAAATTATTTTTGGAAATTAAAATTCTTTCCTCGTTTTCCCTTTTTTCCCTGTTAGGCCCGGTTAAGTTAAAAAACTTTTAATTTACTCTCCATAATTATTGTATGGCCCTGGTATCAAAAAAATAGTTTAAATTTATATCTTAAGGGTCTGTTTGGAAATTTTTTTTAGAGGGGAGAAGAGAGGAAAGGAGAGAAGAGAAAGGAAGGGAAAATAAAAGAAAATGAAGAGTTTTTTTCTCTATTATTTGGATGATTAAAATAAACAAAAGAAAAAAAAAAGTTATATTATAAAGTATTTTTATTAGATTACTTTTTATTATTAAAATAGACATATTTAATATAAAATTAAATAATATAATACACTTATTTTTTTTTCTCTAAACTAATTAATTAATAAAACTAGAAAATAAATTAAATATTTTTTAAAAATTAAATTAATTAACAAATCAATGATAAATCATCTTAACATATTATAAAGCAATAATTAAACATAACAGTAAAAGTTTAAATTGAGGCAATTTATTCACAAGAATAATATATATAATAAAAGTTCAAATTGGCCAAGACAAAGCTGCAAAACCAATACAACCACCTCATTGCCCCAAAAATAAACGAGGGAACAACTTGACATGATGTTAAAAAATTCATTATAATTTTTCCAATATTTTTTCTCTTTTGTTATTAAACCATAAGACTAAATCATCAAAGACAAAAATCTCATGGGCTTACAAGCTTGTGCAGTTCAAATAAAAGATATAATAAACAGGTAACAGAGTAAAGTGCATAATATCAAACTAACTACTCGTCGCATGTCCAATAAGGTTATGTAAGCTTGTAGTTACCTGCATGAAGAACATCACAAACTTAGAATTAGCCGACACAAACTCAGAATTATTTAAAAGGATACGTGTTGCAAATACAATCGAATTAGACCGACACAAACTCAAAATTATTTAAAAGGATACATGTTGCAAATACAATCTCATGCAAACAAAAATCAATTACATTCACTTTATAAAACATGCTAAGATATGACACTTCCTCTCCTAATATCAATCATTACAGATGAATCCAAGCACCAGCCCCCAATTTTCCCCTCAAAGGCATATAAAAAGGAGCAAATCTGATACATTCAAGCCACAATGTTATAAACAGACTATAAATGTTTACAGATAAAAAGATACAAGGAAAAACTAATATAAATTCATTTCTCTTTCCTTGTTGTACAACCTAGAATTCATATTGCAACAAAAGCTATATCCAAGTGCTGCCTTGAACGTACAGGGAGAACATGTCAAAGCTGGAGAGGAGACCTTGCCCTTGCAAAACCATCCCAAACAAACATGCTTTGTATTTATTCTTATACATGTACAAAAAGCTTCACACCAAAGCTATACTTACATAGTACATTGCAATCATAGCAATACTAATATTATTTGAACTAATATCAAAGATGCAGATATTTATTATGACAAGTACTTTATGAGTTACATCACACGAATAAGGTAACTAGCTAACCTAGTACATGCAATGCAATAAAAACATGTCTAAAATTAAATAAAACCTTGAATACCCAATACAAAAATAGGAAACAAGACCCTATTGTATAAGAGCAATCCAAGACTGAAGTTCATGGGTCCAATCAAGCTGAATTGGTCCAAATCCAAAGCAAATAGCAGTTGTTGTATAAGAGCAATAGTCAAATTAGAAAAAGATCAAACAAAATAAGCATTTCAAGGCCAAACTTTATTAAAAATAAATAAATGCAAGCATTTACAGTATTATATAGAAAAACAAGAATAACACAAATCAATTCCTTCGCATGGAAAGTTCAGCAGGATTCTCCATTTGAAAATATTAAATTCACACATTATTCAGATTGAAAGTTTTGAAATCTTAAGTTATACCTCTCTAATCTAATTACGGCTCCAGCACCATCGTTGCCATGTGCATTTGAATCCAAGCCTCCAGTAAGTTAATTGAGGCATATAGTAATAGTGGTGTTACTAAAATCTTAGAATATACTTCGTAGGTGACTGTGATGTGTCACCAAATTAGCAGAAATTGTAGGTGATGCTTCAGAAGCCTATATGAGTAATACCTATATGGGTCACTCTTTTGGCCTATCAAGGATGCAGACTAATGTCAAGGGTTCATTCATCCATGTGCACATTTTCTGCTAAAGGAAGAGCATCTTAAGCAAATTGAGCTTAAATGTTCTGAACTATGTCACTTAAACTTAAGCATCACCCTTTCCACATATTGGAATTGGAAGGCACCAAAAGAAAAAACTTGGGATGCTCGCAATTGTTTCTTTGAACACAGCAAAACAGTACAAGTTATCAAAGAAACAGAATAATTTTTTTTGAACAAACATGTGGCAGTAATAGGCACAAGGTGCATGACCCACCACATGAAAATCAGCTAACATTTGTCTATAGGGTAGATTTTAAGTAAGTGACATCCTATTTGAGATCCGTACAAGAAATGTGTCCCCGAAAAGAATCAGAGCCTTTTGAAAATAGTAAACGTGTGTCTCCAACAGTAAAGGTACAAAATAAAATCTTTCACAGTTTTCACCCAATCAACGCATTCATCTGATTACATAAGAATTAATACAAAGGTAATTATGTAATTTGTCTTTGATCAAACTATTCCCCTATTGACATGAAAATAGTCTCATGCAGAAGGAAGATATAACCACTCTGCAGATATATAATGCAGATTGAAGTAGCTATAGCATAATCAACCATGGCATATTTAAATACTTTATTTTCAGCAGTTAATTATTAGAAGAATAAGACAGGCCATTTGCAGATAAGTGAAAAGGGTAATCCGAAAGTTGCAAAACATGAATGATAAAGAGAAATTTCAATTCACATCACAATTCCAATACCATGGCAATTAAATTCTCTACTTCACAACTCAAAACTCAAGCAAACAACATAAACACAATTTAATGCATGAATCATCAAACACAAGAGAGACTCTAAATGTACTGATATGCATGATGGTGATACCAACCAAAGATTACTGGAGACACTACCAAAATCCTCATAAGAGACATTACAGAGTTTATAAAATGCCTTACCTTTAAAATTGTATCAGACCACTTTCTTAGGGATGTGTAGTACAAAATACGAATTTCCATCCACAGACCACACTAGTCCCAACAAAACAAGTATTGAAAACCCATAACAGTTCAGATCCGAAGTTCAGAATCTAAGTATAACTAGCATTACATGGTTTAATTAAGTGTGAATTTAGTGCATGTTTGGATTTTCCAAAATCTCAGGTTTTGTTCCAGAGTTTGATTGATGGGATCAAATGGGTTTTTAGGAGTTTACAATCTATGTTTCTTTCTGTCTCGAAGCGAAGAGTCAAGAAACTTCAAATTCTTGTCTGGGTCAATTGCAACTTCTTGATTCTTTGGCATTGCTATCACAACCAAGCTATCTTTCTAGTTTGATATTTTTCATTTTCAAATAACTTACTGCATACCAATATTGAAAATTAATTTAGTAAACTCAGGGTGTAGCTTCATGAAAGGAGAGTGAAAAGTAAAAACATATCGTACTAGAAATGCGAGGATTTTCCAGATTTTATAGCGAGTTCTACAGCCATTAAGGTCAGTTGAAATTAGTCTAGTGAATATAAATCTCACTCCAGGGTCAAGGGATCTCTCAAGTCAAGTGCAGCAGCACTTGTAAATCATTTAACATTAATAAAAGAGTGATATGTTATTCTTCTTTCGATTTTGAAATTCCAACATGGTATCTAGAAGGGATTGTATATCTCATGGGCATGTATGCACCCTCATGACAAAAAGACATTAATTAACAGAGTTTCGAGAAAGGTCATGTACAAAGAAGACAGTGGCCGTAGCCACATGAGGTATATTCAACTTGCTCAGTCTCCCACAGTTAAAAGCAAATAAGAGAGAGAACAAGCCAGCAAAAATCAATATTGCAATTACAGATGAACAAGAGGGCAAGAAGCAGTTTGCGCATGAGAAGATTATAAACAAAGAACAGACACACCAAGGTGCAGCTAGAGTTTTTCAATTAATCACAAAAATGGGTCCCTAATCTGATTGCAGCAAATATGGCCATCAATAATCGAAACTATAGTATCCAAAGCGTATAAAATGCAAAGAAAAATTGAAATTATAGAACTGTAGCAGCAGTCAAGAACGATTGTTTCAAGGAAGCAAATTTTTGAAGAAGAAATTGGAATTAGCATTAGGTATTACAAGATTTGGTGATTCAGGCTTTTATTGAAAATCCAGCCTTGAGGACTGCTTAGAACAATAGTTCGTTGGTATATGAGTAGTGCTAGCTAGAGCAACAGAGGAACACGAGAGGCACAAAAATTACCTGGAAGTATATGAGAAGGGTCCGAGGGTAGAAGAAAGATTACCTAAAAGTGAATTGCAAAGGCAATGGGTGACAGTGATCGGTGATGGCGATCGACGGTGTAGAAGTTGGGTTTGTCTCTGGAGTGAAGGGAGGCAGAGGTGTAGTTGAGAGATGCGAAGAGAAGAGAAGAAAGTATCGAGTTTGGATGGGATATGAGAGAGGAATTTTCAAAAAAGTAAAAGGGTAGAATAGTCATTAACATAGATTTCCTCTCCAAACCCTCCAATTTGGAAGAACATGAAAATTGCTCAAAAAAGGATTTCGGAAGTTTAAATTAATCCTGTTGTTTCCTTTCCTTTTTTTTAGTGAAAACTCCTAAATAAAGGAGAGAGGAAATTTATTCCTTTCCTCTTCCCTCCAAAAAAACTCCTAAACAGACCCTAAGTATTTTAAATGGCTGCTTGTGACAACTTATGTGCAGTCATAAAAAGAATAGTTATTATTATCTCTTTCATTTATGATAACACATTTAGTTTTCATGAATCTTCTTTGATAGATAGTTTAGTAGTAATATTTTTGTGAGTGTTTCTAATGACAATAGCGTAACTATTATGTATAACAAAAAAGAACTCTTCTTGTAGAGGGAGTTGATGGACGCATAGCAAGCGATCAATACCACAAATATAAGGTGAGAAGAAGTACCTCTATGCTAGTTTTTGTGTTTTAAATTTCGGTTATTATCACATAATAGGAATATTGAGATTAAATTCTACCACAATTGCAACCTAAATTAATATTTTTTAAAAAAGAAAAATGATAAACTCACCACTTGAATGGAATGTGCTAACATGGCATAACTTCGTATTGACGTCATATAACGTGGCATAGCTCTTAGTAGTCCACACCAACATCTTCTATTTTTTCTTTTTTTCTTTTTTGATTATTCATCCAAAATTAGATTCTAGCTAAAACTAAAATTTTATAAGGACCCAATTGCATTGGCAAATTTTAGATGGGCCTTATGTCATTTTCCATGTTTAGATTTCTGATTAAGTACATTCAACTCTTGCAGGAAGATGTGTAACTCATGGCAGATATGGGCTTAGATGCCTACAGATTTTCCATTTCATGGTCAAGGCTTATTCCAAGTAAGATCACCCAAATTGAAGAATTTCCATCATCATATCAAACCCTTATAAATATGCTTGAATTATTCATTCCCTTTTTCTGACTAACCTTTTCTCATACATTTTCAGATGGAAAAGGACCAGNTTAGATTTCTGATTAAGTACATTCAACTCTTGCAGGAAGATGTGCAACTCATGGCAGATATGGGCTTAGATGCCTACAGATTTTCCATTTCATGGTCAAGGCTTATTCCAAGTAAGATCACCCAAATTGAAGAATTTCCATCATCATATCAAACCCTTATAAATATGCTTGAATTATTCATTCCCTTTTTCTGACTAACCTTTTCTCATACATTTTCAGATGGAAAAGGACCAGTCAATCCCAAGGGTTTGCAATATTACAACAATCTCATCAATGAACTTATAAGTCATGGTTATTCCTAGTTTCCCTTTAGTTTAGAATTAAGCACCTATGAGTGGTGTTATAATTATGAAAATCTATTGAAAGTCCAACCTTTTTTCACATTTACTTTTTCCATCATGTAGGTATCCAACCACATGTTACATTACACCACCATGACCCACCCCAAGCACTTGAGGACGACTATGGAGGATGGGTTAGTCGAAGAATTTTGTATGGTTCTTAAACTTTAAAATTAACGACAATCTTGCGCCAACTAGTTCTGAGTTTATACAAAAGTAGGGAATTGAGATATACATACAATTATATTCTACGAACTTTCTATAACAGTTCTGTGTGGCAGAATTTGGATTCATGCGGTTCCCTTTTTTTTTTTTTTTTTTTTCCCTACTTAACTCAAATTCTACCACACAGAACAAATGCGCAAAGATTGTTGCATTTGTTTGTGGAAATATCTGTTTCCTAGATACAACAAATTGTATCAAGTAATTATATAAGCACAACCCTTATTTCCTACACTTCACAAGTTATGCTGTTTGGCAGACTTGGAAATGACATAGTCGGCTACTTAACTCAGATTCTACCTCACAAAGAGTTTTTATCCCTCCTATTTTTGTACAAACTATGTGTTAATTTATCATTTCTAAATAACATCATCTGAAGAAAACAAAAAATCAAAAATTAAAATTAAAATGTCATTTTAGTTTTTAAAATATACCAAGAAAATCACTTAGGTCTTGGAAAGATTTTTTCTATCACTTGATAATAAAAAATGACTATTTTGATTAACTTTTAAGTTTTTTAGGGATTCAAGTAATACAAAAAATCTTTCAATGACTGAATTGATTTTTGGTGTATCTTTTAAGGATTAAAGTGACCTTTTATTAAAAAAAAAAAAAAGTAGCCAAATTTCTTTGATATTTAACTGAACTGATTCTGCGCAAATATGCATACTTGCAGGAAAGACTTCACAGCATATGCTGATGTTTGCTTTAGAGAGTTTGGCGATAGAGTTAAATATTGGACCACAATGAACGAGGCGAACGTGTTTGTTATGGATGGCTACCTCCTCAGCGATGCTCTCCTCCTTTGGCGCTTGTTAACTGCTCAAAGGGGGATTCCATAAATGAGCCATATAAGGCAGCACATCATATATTGTTAGCCCATGCATCAGCTGCTAGATTGTATAGAATAAAGTTTCAGGTAATCAATACATTGACTTTGGTCTTCCTTTTCCAACTTGTTAACAATGGAGAACTTCAATATGTTGGGTATTTTATTGCAATATATTGATAGTAATTAGGAATTGCTATGCTATTCATCAAGCTATGGGCGGTATGCTACCACTTCCCTCAATTCTCTTAATTTGAATATAATCTTTGTTTTTGGACTTATTGTAAAGCTCTAATGATTGAGAGTGATATAGTATGAGTCAAACCAATGATATGCTAACTAAGGTGCATCAATTGAGCCATACAGGAAAAGATTATTCTGTGTAAACTTTTACCTATATTTTTATTGTTTGGCTTAGTTTGTACTACTTTTCTTATTGTCTAATTATTTTGACTCACACCAAGTCACTCATATTCACAAAAGCTTCATAACAAGTTCAAAAACCGGGACTACTCTGGTCTAAAATGGGAGTTTTGAGGGGATAGTAGTGCTACCCGACAATTTTGAGGGAGAGTAGCTTGGCAGCACTCTTTATTATCTACAAAACCCTTTGCTTTAGTAATTTTTCTACAGGAATCTTGCATTTTATAAACCAAATGGCCTCTTGTATGCAGGAGAAGCAGCATGGATTTATTGGGTTCAATATCTTTGTTGATGATTTTGTTCCTATAGCAAATACAACTGAAGACATAAGTGCTGCTCAAAGGGCTCAAGAGTTCTACGTCGGGTGGTACGTTACATTTTACAAATGATCATTCACTCTCTCAAGACTATTCTTTATAATGTAATATAGTTGAGAATGGGTGATTAATTTATAATGTAATTTATTTATAAATTGGAAATAGACTATTCTTTCTCTCATGAGGAAGAACTCTAGCTTAGTGGAGCATGCTATCAGTCATAAGGCTATTCTCCTCATTCCTTTCACCGGTCAAATCTCCTAGACTGCAATTACAATCGTCATTTATTTGTAGGCAAAATAAAAAAAGAAAAAAAGAAAAAAAAGAGAAGACTAGTCTTTCTTTCATGATATGGAACATCCTTAGGAATTGAAGCCAGGAAAACCCCATAGATGCATGCCTTGATGATTCCAAGTATGTGTTTCTACAAGTGTCTTCCAAGATATAATGTGCAAATTCGACTGCCTAATTATATGCTCAAGAATTGTAATTTGATGATTTCACCTATTAAGTATAATTGTTTTTTGTTNTTCATGATATGGAACATCCTTAGGAATTGAAGCCAGGAAAATCCCATAGATGCATGCCTTGATGATTCCAAGTATGTGTTTCTACAAGTGTCTTCCAAGATATAATGTGCAAATTCGACTGCCTAATTATATGCTCAAGAATTGTAATTTGATGATTTCACCTATTAAGTATAATTGTTTTTTGTTTTTCTAACTTGAGCATCCATATATTTTTGTGTGCTATGACTACTAGAATCAAAACGGTTTATCAGTTTTTTGTTGTTGAAGGTTTCTCAGTCCCTTTATGTTGGGAGATTATCCTGAGATAATGAGAAAGAGGGCTGGTTCAAGACTTCCTTCTTTCACCAAAACTGAATCAAATCTTGTCATGGGCTCAATTGATTTCATAGGACTAAACTATTACAGCACATTATATGTTAAGAACAATCCCAGCAGCCTGCAGACGGAGTACAGAGACGTAATGGCTGATATTGCTGCAGAAATGAGAGGTACGTTCAAAGCTGTTGTTATGTGTAGCCAAGATATCCATTGGCCAAGAGATTTCACCAATCATTCTATAGCCAATTTTTTTGTTGCAATTATACAAGTCCTTTAAAGATAAATACCTCTTGGTACAACTAATTAAAGTCATGCTGATTCTAGCAGGTATTCAAAATGATACCTCTAGATTTGAGGTAAGAGTATAGCGCTATTCATCCTCCTCTTTGCCTTTTGTTTGGATATGGTGAAAGTCGAGGTAGTAATTTTGAAATGAGGTATTTGAAATGAACTTTGATATGACACGTAATGGACACTATCATGAGATAATGCACTAATACATGTTTATGTTTTAATTCTCTTTTTCTCATTTTCTTCATTAACATTTATTTCCCCTACAAAATTGATGGAACTTTTGCGCTTACCTCTAACGAGCTGATTGATTTAGTTTCCAAATACACCCTGGGGTCTGCAAGAGTTGCTGGAGTTCTTCAAGCAAGCTTATGGCAGTGTTCCTATTTACATCCATGAAAATGGTTTCTATTTCTCTGTGCCCTTCTCCGCCCTCTAGGATCCCCCCAATGCATACACATGGGCAAATTAATTTTTGAGTAAAAGGTCATTTTAGTCTTGAAAGATCTAGTGAAAATCACATGGGTCCTTAAAAGATTTTTGGTATCACTTGAGTCCTTAAAAGTTCAAAAAATCAATCAAAATTATCCTGTTTTTACTATCACTCGGATCTCTGAAAAAGATTAATTTGATTGACTTTTTGAATTTTTAAGAACTCAAGTAATATAAAAAAAAATCTTTAAGCGACTTAAGTGATTTTTACTATATTTTTTAAGGACTAAAATAACATTTACTCTTAATTTCTTAAATTTTATTGACAAAACAATCTCTCCTAATCCCTCTCATTAATATTTAAAAAGCATTTTCTAGTAGCATGAGAAGCCATTGGATTTTGCAGGCCAAAAAACACAACGAAATTCTTCATTGGATGACTACACAAGGGTGGAGTACCTACAAGGGCACATTGGAGCAATGCTTGATGCACTGAGGTACAAATTTATACAATGTTAGTTATCATTTCATGTAGTTGGTTCTAAATATGTCTATGATGTCTTAACATGATTTTCATTTTAGCCAAATGTATCCTAATCGAAGTTCCTTTTCCTTTACTCTTTACATATTCAAAGGAATGGATCAAATGTGAGAGGTTATTTCGTATGGTCTTTTGTGGATGTGCTCGAGTTATTGGGTAGATATGGAACAAGCTTTGGCCTATATTACATTGGTTTGCATGATCCGGATTTGAGAAGACAACCTAAGCTCTCTGCTAAATGGTATTCACATTTTTTGCACAAGAGGAAAATAATAACAATAGAACTTGAGAAGAATTCATTTGCAGTTTAAAATTTTCTCTTATCACAAAACATCATGTTGGAGACATTTTATATGCCTGCGTCTTTGATTCGATCGTTCAATTGATATATTGGCAGGATTACAAGGTGTAAGGAAATTTAAAATTCTCATGTTTGGTATAACTATTAGAAGTTATTTTACATTGAAATATATCCATTTTGTAGTTAGCAATTATGATTTTTTCTTTTTCAAAAAAAAATTAACGTTTAGATTTTTTTCTGCCAACCATGTCATTCATTTAATGTCTTTATTTGTTGTGTATAAATCATATTTGAAAGTGATGTTATTTTTATAACTAAGAATCCTTTTTTAACAGAAATGGGGTATTTGGACAAATTATTTACACAAATAGGGCACTATTGAAACTATTTACGTAAAATGGACACTTTTGATTTTTTTATTAATTTGTCGTTGAGACTTAAACACGTTTTTGCTGAGGTGGGTCGTGTATCTAGAGATCACGCTTTTACCAAACACATTAATGCTTTTAACAAATGCATTTACACTTTTTAACATTTTCAATGAGGCTTTGAAAGGGAAATGAATCATGGTTTTCTTCCCAAAAGGCAACATGCCTTAGACATAAAATGGAACTCATTTTGGGCTTTGTGGGGAACATGCCTTGGGCAAAGGCGTGTTCCTTTGGGAACATGCTTTTATCCAAGGCGTGTTCCCCACATAGCCCAAAACGTGTTCCCCTTTGTGGCCAAGTTGTGTTCTATTAAACGCCTAATGCATGTTCTCTCCCGGTTCTAAGGCGTGACTTTTTATTACCCCTAAATCGTGTTCTATTTAAATACGCTTTTCCTAGTACTGTAAAGTGTGATTTAAAATGCGAGAAAGAGCGTTTAGAAACTATTAACGTTGTACAGGGAAAAGCGTGAAGAACTACTGCTAAAGCGTGAATGAGTCTATAAATATGACCTTCCTGAACAAATTTTCATTGTAAAATTGTTGAGAAACCTTAAAATTGGTGGGAGAAAAGTTGCTGCGAAGAAAGTGCTAGGAGAATTTGTAACAAGGCATTGAAGGTACTTTTATTTCTTCATAATCTTGTAGTAGATAATTTATACTATAATACATATTTAATGTTAGGGTATTATTAGAATTAAATGTTTTATTAATATTTAGTTATTTATTGATTGATAATTATAGTAAATTATGCTTAAAAGTGATAATTGTGAATGATTTTTTATGAAAATTTAGTTATTATAAAAATGTGATAATATTTATAGACTAATTGTGATTTAAAAAAAAATATTTTAGGAAGAAGATGCATATATTAATACATCATAATGATGAGATATCTAATGGGCCCCAAGGTGTAATGTGTGAGGGGTCGATAATATATGAGTTAAACTTGAAGAAGACATGTGGATTGGATAGATTAAAAGTTCATATCCACACTAAGATGGGACTTGAAGCAAATCAAAAAGTTGAAAAGATAACTTACAGATTCCCAGTTTCAGTTAATCCATTGTTTTTTCATGCATTTGAATTGAGATCTGATGAAGTTGTTAAGATGATGTTTGAGAGTAATGCTAAACATCCTAGTTTGGGTCCAACTGAGATATATGTGGATATCACGACTTTGAATGTTTCTGGAGATGGAGATCAAGCTGAAGTTGTTGAAGTTGGCCCTAGTTCATTTCCTTGTTCCTATCCTCCTTATAGTCAAGTGGAGATAAAAGGCGAGACTTGTTATCAACCGGAGGTTGGTTCATGTGAATTTCAATATGCTTTTGCTACTTCCAGTCAAACACCTATGCAAGAAGAAAACTATGGCTATGAAAATAATGACCCGTGGCTAAGTTCAAATGTTCGTGGTGGTGGCATTGAAGTGCATGAAGTTGGATGTAGCCAACGTGGCAGTGAGCGGGAAAATATTAGTCGTTGCAATTCTCCACTTGATCCTCTGATTGATAGTGACGAAGCTGATTGCAGCTCAAACATTGAAGAATCAGGCAGTGATGAGGAAGGGGAAGAATTTACAGATCTTAATGTGGAGGTGCTGAGCCAAAACTCAATAGCTTCAAGGGCATAACACGTTGCACTAATACAAACGATACTAGCACCACACTATAGATACGTTAATTGGGAAGCAATGCAAATAGTTGACGATGCTGAACAAATAATAGGGTGCAGCCAATGGTAGAGAGAGGACGAATTTCAAATCGGGTAAAAGTTCGAAACCAAAGAAGAACTTCAATTAGCTATCAAGCAATACTCTCTTCATACAAACTAACATTTTCATGTGAAGGAGTCCAAACCTAACTAATTAAGTTTGATATGTTCAAACAGGGATGATGGATGTGCATGGAGGCTTCGGGCATGCTTACGAACTAGGAGCAAAATTTGGGAGATTAGAAAGTGTTAGCCCCACAAGTTTCTGAACCTATTTTGATGATAACAATAATGTCTTGATTTCTTATATGTGTTGTTTGTCTTGTTGTTATTAATCTTTGCTATGTTTTCTAAGTTGTATCAAGCATAATCTTCAAATGAAGTCTTGAAGAACTTGTTCTTCAAAACCAGTTCTTGCTCATGTGATGAGTCTATGAGATTGCTAATGTGGACAAGGTCTCACATGGAATCCGGGCCAAGGTTCTCCTTTTTCATATCTGACTAAGAGTTGTACTCTTAGAGAATAGAAAGTTTCTTTCTAAGTGCACTTTAGAAAAGCTCAAGTTCTAAGAAGTGATATCTACTCTCTTACACAAAGAGAGACTTTTGTGGACAAAAGGACAAAAGCATTGTGACTGATGGACAAGGGGTCAGCCAGTTGGTGGCTCCTTTTTTCCCTCACCATTTGGCCTTTCACATGCAAGGGAAGCCAATAAAGCAAGAAGACTTTAAGCATTCACATTATTCATGAAGAATAGAGGAGAAGCAATACAAGAGAGAGAGGGAAGGAAGTCATTGTTGAAGAACTGAGTTCTGTATCTTCTTCTTCCTACTCTCGGATACTCCTTCATGTATCAAGATCTTCATTGTATCACATCTACTCTTTGAGAGAGTTTCTATTGGGGCTAAACCTAACACTTGGGTTTGTAACTTGGATTTCTATGGGAGAAATCCATGAGTGTGATCTCTAGAGTTAGAGAGAGAGAGAGTTCATGGTGAGCTTGGGAAACAAAAACCATGGGAGATAAGCTTGGAGAAGTTTGTAAAATAAACTTGGTGTAAAGCTTGGAGAAGCTTAAGAAATAACCTTGAAGTATAATGGAACCCCATTAACATGGGAGAAATGGATGTAGGCATGTTAGGCTGAACCACTATAAAATCTCTGTCTGACTCTTTCTCTCTTTATCTCTGTTTCTCTGGTTAATCCTCTGTTTCTGCTATTATGTGGTCTGTAAAGGTTTTTTTGAATATTCAAGTTTGGCATTTGTAGAAGAACTAGTTTGTAAGAACTAGTTTTCAACAACTAGTTCTTAAACAAATCTGCGATTTGAATAAGCTTTAAGAATCAATTTTTAAACAATTCCTATTCACCCCCCTTTAGGAATAGATCATGCACTCTCAATTGGTATCATAGCTTGTGCTTAACATTTTCTGGTTTAACTGACCGTGAATTAAAGATCCTATCAAGATTGTTTTGCAGGAATCATGAACAACCAAAATGAGTCTCTCACATCTCACCAGCCTCCATTCTTCAATGGAGAAAACTACCCCTATTGGAAACAACGGATGGAAATGTATCTTGAGGCCATTGACTATAACGTATGGCAGATAGTCATAAATGGTATTACTCATCCTACAATAGTAGTTGATGGAGCTACTGTCCCAAAAGAAGAGCATGAGTTTACCACTGAAGAAAAACTCAGATTCACTTTAAACTCCAAGGCTAGATACAACATTGTATGTGGAGTATTTGTTACAAAATATGAAAGTATTGCCTGCTGTAACACAGCAAAAGAAATGTGGTACAGATTTACTGCCATTCATGAAGGAACAAGCCATGTCAAAGAAACAAAGATTGACATCTATTCCTCTAAGTATGAGATGTTCCGCATGACTCTAGATGAGTCTCTGGATTGCTTTTTTGCTCAATTCCTGAGCATCATCAACAGTTTGAAAGGACTTGGAAGAATTTATACTCAAAAGGAACAAGTCAAGAAGATTCTGAGATGTCTCACTGAAAAATAGAACTCCAAAGTAACTGTCTTGCTCCAATTTGTAGAAACAAATGATCTTACTGTTGATGCTCTTAGAGGTACTCTTGAATCTCACTAGATACTGATCATGGAAAAGAAGAGTATGATAGAAGAAAGAAATAAAAGCTTGGCTCTTACTTCAAATGTTCCAGAGATTAATACTCAAAGAGACCTAGCCTCCACTGACGAAGAGGTAGCTTTGGTGACAAGAAGAGTTCTTGATATGATGAGAAAAAGGAAGGAGAAGAAGAGCTTCCTACAGAAAGCTCGCAAAGAATTCAATAAGGCAGATAGCAGCAAAGAGCCAATCATCTGCTTTGAATGCAGAAAATCAGGCCACATAAAGCCTGATTGTCCAAACGTCAGCAGGAAAAGGTCCTTTAGAAAAGAGAAAAAGAAAGCTATGGTAGCCACTTGGAGTGATGAAGGGTCAACATCAGAAAGTGATGAATCAGAAGAGGAGAATGTAGCTAACTTGTGTCTGATGGCAAATGGAGAAGGGTCTGGAGAAAAGCGTGAGGTAAATGATCTAGGCTTTGAACTCTTACGTACTTATGATGAGTTAAGTCTTGCATTTGATGATTTGTCATTTGACTATGAGAAAAAACTTGCAAAAATTAGTGCTTTAAAGAAAATCATAAAAGATCAAGTTAGTGTGATAGATGAACTTGAAAAGGATAATGCTGGTTTGATTGACAAACTTAAGACATTTCAGCATCAAAATAATATTCTTGAAAATGAAGATAATCTCACTTCCTCTCTTAAAAATGAAAATGTCAAACTAAAAAGAAAAGTGAATGAATTGACTGGAGACTTAGTCAAGTTTGTTAAGGGAAGAAATAATCTGAATTCCATTCTAAAAAAGCAAAGAGTAAGCAATGACAAATCTGGTTTAGGCTATTTTCAGCCTAGCTCTTCAAAAATTTTGAAAAACCCCTTTGTCAAAGCTTCCTTCTCACACTCCTTTTCTAAAGGAAATTGCTCTTATTGTGGATGCATAGGACATTTTCCTAATGATTGCTCTTACAAAAAACTCTGTGCTGGAAAAAAAATGGTATGGGTGCCTAAAGGCACATTTGCTTCTAACATGAAAGGACCTAAAGAAACTTGGGTACCTAAGCCTTTGTGATCTGATTGCAGGTTTGCTATCAAGCCAAAAGTGAATTCTGGTATTTAGACAGTGGCTATTCCAGACACATGACTGATGATCCTTCAAAATTTGTCTTCATTAACAAAGTGGATTTGGGAGACGTTTCTTTTGGTGACAATAGCAAAGGTAGAATTGTCGGATTAGGTAAAATCAAAATTTCTCCTAATTTACTCATTCACAATGTCTACTTAGTTAAAGGATTGATGTATAATTTGCTGAGTATAAGTCAGCTTTGTGACAAGGGTCATAAAATTACCTTTGAAACTCCTCATTGCATTATTCATAAGAAAAATTCTGATGATGTTCTATTTGTTGGTCAAAGATGCTTCAATGTATATATTGTTTCTGGAAACTCTTTGACATCTAAAGAGGAAACATGTTTTACTTTTCAAAACAACAACTCATGGCTGTGGCATAGAAGACTTGGGCATGTGAATTTTAAACTTATGTCCAAGCTCTCTAAAAAGGAGCTGGTTTCTGGTTTGCCTAAAATATGTTTTGAAAGAAATAAAGTTTGTGCTGCTTGTCAGCAAGGCAAACAAATCAAATCCTCTTTCAAGTCTAAGAAGGAACTATCATCTTCTAGACCACTTTATCTTCTTCATATGGATCTCTTTAGACCAACATCTACATCCAATTTGAATGTAAAGAAATATTGTTTTCTCATTGTAGATGACTTTTCTAGATTTACTTGGGTTTTCTTTCTTGCTTATAAGGATGACACATTTGAGATTTTTGAAAGTTTTAGCAAGAAAGTGCAAAATAAAAAAGGTTTTACCATCACCTCAATTAGAAGGGATCTGGTGGGGAATTTGAAAACAAACTGTTTCAAAATTCCTATGAAAAGCAAGGAATCCACCATAATTTTTCTTCTCCTAGAACCCCCTAACAAAATGGTGTGGTTGAGAGGAAAAATAGAGCTTTGGTTGAGATGGGCAGAACCATGTTGTGCGAAAATGTTTTGCCAAAATATTTTTGGTCTGAAGCTATAAATACAGCATGCTATATTTTAAATAGATGCTTGATTAGGCCTATTTTGAAGAAATTTCCATATGAGCTTTGGAAGGAAGAAAACCTAATGTAAGCTACTTTCATGCATTTGGATGCAAATGTTTTGTTCTAAATAATGGAAAGGATCATTTAGGAAAATTTGATTCAAAATCTGATGAAGCCATATTCTTAGGTTACTCCTTATCAAGCAAAGCTTATAGAGTTTTTAACAAAAGAACTCTTACTATTGAGGAATCAATGCATGTTGTCTTTGATGAATCTAATTGTCCCTAGGTTTCAAATACCCTTGAGGAAAATGAACAGCTTCAAGGGATCTTCCAAAAAAGAAACCATACAAGAAAAGTCAGCAGAGCAAATCCCATGTGATTCGATTCACATAGAGCTAGATATTTCAGAACCAATCGAAGAAGAAGCTCCACAAATAAATGTGAGAGATTCTCTGCCAAAAGAAACCAGAATTCTAAAAGATCATCCAATCAATAAAGTGATTGGTGACTTGGGAAGAGGGATCAATACCAAAGCATCTCTATGGGATAAACATGAAAATTTGGCACTACTATCCCTGTCTGAGCCTACCAAAATTGGTGAAGCACTTCAAGATGAAGGATGGATCATGGCAATGCAAGAAGAGCAAAATCAGTTCTCAAGGAATCAAGTCTGGATTCTTGTTCCTGAACCAAAATGTCAAACAATCATTGGCACAAGATGAGTTTTCAAAAACAAGCTTGATGAAGATGGCAAAGTAGTGAGAAACAAAGCAAGACTGGTAGCTCAAGGCTTCAATCAGCAGGAAGGTATAGACTATGAGGAAACTTTTGCTCCTGTAGCTAGACTAGAAGCTATTAGAATGTTTCTTGCATTTGCTAAGGCTTTAAGGTTTTCCAAATGGATGTGAAAAGTGCTTTTCTAAATGGATTTATTAGTGAAGAAGTGTTTGTTAAACAGCCCCCAGGTTTTGAAAATCTAGATTTTCCTAATCATGTATATAAACTTTCCAAAGCTCTCTATGGTCTTAAGCAAGCTCCTAGAGCTTGGTATGATAAACTTAGTGATTTTCTCATAAAAGATGATTTTCTAAGAGGAAAAGTTGATACCACTTTATTCACTAAAAGATTATCTCATGATATTATCATAGTTCAAATTTATGTTGATGATATTATCTTTGGATCAACTAACAATAAGCTTTGCAAAGATTTTGAGATACTAATGAAAAGTGAGTTTGAGATGAGTATGATGGGAGAACTCAACTTCTTCCTTGGACTTCAAGTGAAGCAAATCAGAGATTGAATTTTCATCAATCAGTCAAAGTACACAAAAGAATTACTCAAGCGGTTTGACATGGACGATGCAAGATGGATTTCAACCCCTATGAGTCCTGCTACAAAATTGGTGTTGGATGAAAAGGGTAAATCTGTGTGTAAGAAAAGATTTAGAGGCATAATAGGATCTCTGCGCTATCTAATTGCGAGTAGACCAGATATCATTTATTCTATGTGTGCATGTGCAAGATTTCAGGTTAATCCAAAGGAATCACACTTGACTGCTGTCAAAATGATATTTCGATATCTAATAAATTCTGTGAATGTTGGCTTATGGTTCACTAGAACTAGTTCTTTCGAACTAGTTTCTTTTACAGATTCAAATTATGTTGGTTGTTCCATTGATCGAAAAAGCACAAGTAGAGGTTGTCAATTTCTCGGGGGAGCTCTGGTCTCTTGGCAATCAAAGAAACAAAATTCAGTCGCTCAATCAACAGCTGAAGCCGAATACATAGCAGCTGGTCTATATTGCTCATAAGTGTTATGGATGAAACAACAGCTTGCTGACTATGGTATATTTATGAACAAGATTCCCTTGCTATGTGACAATACAAGTGCGATTAACATTGCTAGAAACCCAGTTCAGCACTCTAGGACTAAGCAAATTGATATTAAGCATCATTTTTTTTAGGGATCATGTTCTGAAAGGTGACATTGAACTTTCTGTTATTAACATTAAAGACTAGCTTGCTGATAATTTTACAAAACCTTTGGCTGAAGAGAGGTTCTGTCTCTTAAGACATGAATTAGGCATGATAAATATTCAATGATGATATATTCTAACATGTATGTGTCTGTATTGTTTGTTGATATGCATTGCATTTTTAAAAGAGTTATCTGGTTGATGAATGTCTCTAGCATATGCTCACATCTTCTGAAAGTATTGGAAAAAGGATTTTGAACTTCCATAATTTCTCTTGAATTTACCCAAATCAATTTCTAGATTTTTCTTTGGGGCTGTTATATCTTCAAAAATAAATCTGAATGCATATGAATCTTTTGTTTGAAGAGAATTCAGTATATTTCTTGGACCAAAATGTGTTTTTGGACTGAGTCTTCGAAAAGGCTTTCTTTGCCTATTTTCAATCTGAAATCATTTCTGGGCCAGCTTGTCTTTCTGCTAAAATTGGGCCTCGATCGCTACAACCAGCATTTTCTGGCCTTTGGCCAAAACGCACGTTTCACTTGCAGGTTCTGAGCTGTCCTTCACTTTGGCCAGAACGCACCGCTTCAGCTTGTTCATTCCCGGTCTTCATTCCTCTTCATCTTTTCGAAATTGAACCTAACTGTTCAACTTCCCATTTCCTCTATTCCTTCTCCTCAACTGGTTCTTCTCTGCACGTTCTCCTCCATTCTCGGTGTGTGCCTCCTGTCTTCATTAACTGCCAAATCTTTCAGCACAAGAGTCAATCGTTAAATCATGGACAGAAGAAGAACAAGCCAAAGATTGAAATCACAACTTAAAGGAAATATTGCAGTGAACACTTCTCGAGACAATCCCATTCAAGTAGAGAATTCATCCTCCTCTGAGGAAGCAAGAGATATTGATTCCATCATTCAAAGGGCAACAAAATTTCCCTCCAGCTCTGCAAAAGGAAAAGTTAAAATGGCTTCTCCTTCTCCCATTTCAGAACCCTTATCTGCAAATCCTCAACCTGATTCTGCCTCACCATTCTCTCCTTCGAACACATCCTCTCATGATTCCTAATTTTCTAAATCACCATCTCCTCCTCCATCACCTGCTGTTAATCCTAATCCTCAGTCTACAAACCTTGAACCAGAAACCAATCCATCAGCTCCTCCTCCAAAACCAAGGAGAATGAAAATGCTGGCAAGGAAAACAGCATTTCTCCTTAAGTCTAAAGGAAAAATGCCACAGGCTCAAGGCTCCGCCTCTGAGCCACATGCAACCACCATTCAAGCTGAGGCCCCTAAGAAGAAGAAGGTCTCGAAACCCTCTATTAAAGGAACTTCCTCCAAGAGTACTAATGTTGGATGAGACTCTGACATTACTACTAAGAGTACTGAATCTGAAGAAGAGGTCAATTTTTCTGAAAGCACAGCAGCTAAGGAAAATTTTCTCAAACTCTATGACAAGAGGTCATTCGCTCTAGGATGCATCATTCACTGGGATTCTCCATTACCTACAACCACAACAACTGAAGAAGCTTTTGCTCTTATGGGATGGACAAGCATTCCCAAGCTCGATGAACCCTTAATTCCCAAGTTAATTTGCTTGTTCTATACTCATCTACAGCCACTGAAAAGGTCAGACTCTGGAATTATTTATTTAAAATCATTTATTGCTGGAACTGAAATAGTAATCTCTGAGAGACTCTTAGCAAGTGTTCTAAGATTGCCCGTTAAAGGGGAATGTAGGGTAGTGCAAAAAGTTTGGCCATTTAATTTGGTGTCTTTCGATGATGCCATGGAGTCTGTATGTGATTTCTTTGACCAAAGAGGATAGGGCAGACCTCCTTCAATTCATTGTTTCAACTCTTTCACCAGAACCTTGGCCAATATAATAACCTCTCAACTTTTACCCCGCATTGTCAGTCACAATGAGTTGTCAACTCCTGATCTCTTCCTGCTTTATCATCTGAAAAACCAGTTACCCTTAAATTTACCCTGACTGATCCTAAGCACAATGGTTGTTACTGTCAAAGGATCAAGAACCAAAACCAGCTTACCTTATGGAATGATCATTGTTAAACTGTGCAAATACTTTAAAATTGACCTCACCAAGTTTGACTCTGAACCATTTTTGAATAAGCTTATCCTCAAGAAACCTCTTCCTTCCACTAATCCCTTCTCAGAACCATCTGTGTATTCTTCCTCTGGGAAAGGTAAACAGACTGCAACCTCGACCAGTTCTCTTTCAACCAAATCCAAAAGGTATGCTACCAACACCCTTTTCCAGTTCTAAGCCTTCCAAGAAAGCCAGAAAGTCAGGACCTTCAGCTCAACCTTCTGAAAGGGTGGATCATTTCAATCAATCCAGAGGAGCTGGCCAATTAGATTGGCAGGCGTATAAATTTCTTCCAGACTTTGGCTTTTGACTCTACTTCTAGGATGGCTGCAGTTGAAAAGGATTTGGCAATCATTAAGGACAAATTGACAGCTTTACTTACTTCTCAGCAACCTCTATGTTCTGACTCTTAGCTTATCTAAACTGCTGTTCAGTCTCTATTAATTCAATTTTGACTGTAAATGTAGCACAGGTGGACATTCAAAAACCTATTGCTTTTAACATTGCACATGCATCATCTATACACATTCTGAATTTGCTTGATTGGTTGTGAGATTATTTTCATATGATCATATTTCTAGTTTGATTGATGGAATGCTCAGATTCCTTACTATTATGCTCTGGTTTTACTGCTATAAAAGTTCCCCTATCTTTTTGATAATGCCAAAAGGGGAGAAATTATGTGGGATAGTCTGTTTGAACTGCCATATCTGTTATCTATTTGAATTGATATTGAACAGGTTATCTGAGAAAACTCCCTTCTGATTCTGATGTGATTCTGATGAGAGAAGTTCTGATTTTTCAGTTCTAGCTAGGCATAAACTAAGGGGGAGCTTTTTTCAAATCACATTATTGTCATCATCAAAAAGAGGGAGATTGTTAGCCCCACAAGTTTCTGAACCTGTTTTGATGATAACAATAATGTCTTGATTTCTTATATGTGTTGTTTGTCTTGTTGCTATTAATCTTTGCTATGTTTTCTAAGTTGTATCCAACTCAATCTTCAAATGAAGTCTTGAACAACTTGTTCTTCAGAACCAGTTCTTGCTAATGTGATGAGTCTATGAGATTACTAATGTGGACAAGGTCTCACATGGACTCTGGGCCAAGGTTCTCCTTTTTCATATCTGACTAAGAGTTGTACTCTTAGAGAATAGAAATTTTCTTTCTAAGTGCACTTTGGAAAAGCTCAAGTTCCAAGAAGTGATATCTACTCTTACACAAAGAGAGACTTTTGTGGACAAAAGGACAAAAGCATTGTGACTGATGGACAAGGGGTCAACCGGTTGGTGGCTCATATTTTCCCTCACCATTTGGCCTTTCATGTGCAAGGGAAGCCAATAAAGCAAGAAGACTTCAAGCATTCGTATTATTCATGAAGAATAAAGGAGAAGCAATACAAGAGAGAGAAGGAAGGAAGCCGTTGTTGAAGAACTGAGTTTTGCATCATCTTCTTCCTACTCTCGGATACTCCTTCATGTATCAAGATCTTCATGGTATCACATCTACTCTTTAAGAGAGTTTCTATTGGGGCTAAACCAAACACTTGGGTTTGTAACTTGGATTTCTATGGGAGAAATCTATGAGTGTGATCTCTAGAGTTAGAGAGAGAGAGTTCATGGTGAGCTTGGGAAACAAAAACCATGGGAGATAAGCTTGGAGAAGCTATTAAAATAAACTTGGTGTAAAGCTTGGAGAAGCTTAAGAAATAACCTTGAAGTATAGTGGAACCCCATTAACATGGGAGAAGTGGATGTAGGCATGTTAGGCCGAACCACTATAAAATCTCGATCTGACTCTTTCTTCTTTTATCTCTGTTTCTCTGGTTAATCCTCTATTTCTACTATTATGTAGTCTGTAAAGGTTTTTCTGAATATTCAAGTCTGGCATTTGTAGAAGAACTAGTTTGTAAGAACTAGTTTTCAACAAGTAGTCCTTAAACAAATTTGCGATTTGAATCAGCTTTAAGAAGCAATTTTTAAACAATTCCTATTCTCCCCCCCTCTAGGAATAGATCCTGCACTTTCAGAAAGTACAATGAGCCTCATACTTGCACAAACGCAACCTTGACACAATACCATAATAAACTAGATGTTCAAGTGGTTGTAGCAACCATTACTAGAATAGTTCAGGAGAATCTTATTGTGCCTATAAAACTGGTACAAGAGTGCATCAAAAGCACGTACTCATATCAAATATAATACAGGAAAGCGTGGCTTGCAAGGGAAGGAGTTATCAATACAGTATATGGTGATTGGAAATAGAGTTATAATTTATTGCCCAGGTGGATGGCTGCACTTCAAATACATGCACTTGGAACTATTGTTGAATGGTGCCTGGATGACCGATGGATGGGAAGGCCATCACATAATCCTACGTTGAAGAGATTTAAACGTATCTTCTGGCATTCAAGTCATGCATCGATGCATTTAAGTTCTGCAAGCTAGTGATCCATATTGATAGAACTTTTCTTTACGGGAAATACAGTGAGACTCTACTCATTGTTACTATACAGGATGGCAGCAGGTCACCATTGCCTTTAGCTTATGCCATTATGGAAGGTGAGACAAAAGATGCATGGTCATGGTTTTTAAACCTTGTTAGACAGTACGTCGCTGGGAACATTCAAAATTTAGGCTTAATTTCTGACCGACATGTTAGCATCTTATCTGCCATTGAAGAGGAACAGGTTGGTTAGCGCCCACCATTGGCACATAATTTTTTTTGTTTACGCCACGTAATGAGTAATTGGAATAATGCCTTCAAGAATGTTGATGAGAAGCATTAGATCTACAGAGCTGGTAAGAATATTAGTATGTCTGATTAATTGAAAATTATTTAATGCATTTGCCTATAATGAATATTTTTGAAATGTATATTATAGGTGTTCAGTTTGAGTGTGTGACATTCAACGAATTAATGACAGACATATAAATTGTCTGTCCAAATGAGCGTTCATGGAAGCATATAAGCGATATTGATCCAGAGAAATAGACGCAACAAGGGGACACTCATGGTAAACGGTATGGCTTAATGACAACCAATCTTGCTAAAAATGTGAATGGCAAGATCACTGCCCTTGTGAGAGCCACATATTACAAAATGAACTATATTTTTATTGATAGACAAGAAATGACTCAGGCAAGATTAGCGAGTGGGCAAATGTGGATAGAGGATGCAAATAAGAAGATGGAAGACAACATCCGTTATTCTTCTTCACATAGATCGACATTATTTGATAGAGATACTGGATCTTTTGAAGTAGATGAGACATTTGACTTGAGTGGAAGGACGAGCGAACAATTTTTTTGCCTAAACTTAAGTGAGAGGATGTGCAGCTGTGGTAGGTTTCAAGCACTCCATATTCCTTGTTTGCACGCGATTACCGCTTGTGTTTCTATTAGAGTAGATGCATGAAGTTATGTGGATCCAGTATATTCTACACGATACTTAGTTAATGCGTATGGTGGCTAGTTTAGGCCAATTGGTGGAGAAGAATTGTGGCCAACAATACAAAGACTGACGGTCATTCTTAACCCTACAAAGCTACGGGCAAAAAGACAACCAAAGTTAACCTGCATACGCAATGAGATGGATTGAGGTGAAGGTTCACGGAGTGCACTGAAATGCAGGTTGTGTCGCATGTAAGGGCATAACAGACGTAGCTGTCCAAATAGAAGACAAGATCAACCATAAATAGGACTGCCAACATTAGTAATATCCAAAGGGCTCAAATTCCTTTTATCATTGTTGTATCAGATAGGCTTATTAAGAATTCAAGATTGATAATGACATTTGTTCCTAATCTTATATCGTTGACAATTTGTATGTTATGTTTTTGTTTATCGTTTTTATATGATAGTCATATGATAATAATAAGTGTTGTTATGATAATGACGGTTAACCAATTTTTCAAATGGTGTTACAATATAGACCTGGTGATATTTTTTGAATGTGTGGGCGTCCGTGGATGCTAGATAGTAAATTTTGGTATCTGTTAGAACTAGGATTGTATGATTCTCCCTAAGTATATAGTATAATGTTAATAGAATGAGAACACAGAGAAGTTCAATGTAGGAATTTACGCGAGTTGGCAATGATCCAAAACGTTCACTGATGAGCTGCCAAGGCTCCTCAAATTAGTTAAAGCTTAAGGTCGGTTACCTAAGCTACTTGTAGCATAAGGCAGCCCTAAGTCGAACCTAAGGATTGTTCTATTTAGTGAATCATATTAAAAAGCATATAAACAGGGGGGTTTTGTTTGTTCATGTGATTAACAGAAATTAATGGTAAGTGGTAAAGTTTTAGGGAAAACAACCAATCCAAGCCTTAACTGATTCTGATTTTAGTCCATCCTTGATTTCCAATGATCCATTCAATTATTAACCATGTTCTTGGCCTTTAAAACATATCAAGAAGTCTCTCAATGTTCTATGGATGTCCACTGGTTAAGCAACCAGAATTCGGAATTAACTAAGACTAAATGAATTAAGCAAACATTCAAGTCTAGTTTTACCTAAGTCCATGATCCAGCCAAGGTAATTAATCCATCCAAAAGCTCAGAAACATTAATCAACCATACAATCCTCTTTTATCACATGCAATTAAGCAATCACACATGAAGATCCAAATTCGAATTTAACAATTCAAACAGAATATTTCAAAGGATTGAAAGAAGTAGATTAATCATTGAATGAATAACAACAACACATAATCTCAAAACCAATAATCAGAACAGCCAAAACCTGGATTGATTTGATGAATTAGCCCTCCATGAACAAGAGAAGCCAAGTTCTTACAAAATATCTAAAGAGAAAACTTAAAGACTAAGGAAAGTTCAAAAGCTGTCTAAAATATCTAAATGACTTGATATGAATTTCGGCTGCCCCTTTGTGCTGATATAGACCTCCAAAATTACATGCACACCCAAATTGCCCTTAGGGCACACTTGTTCCCATGGGCCTTAGCTTTAATTGGGCTTTGGTTTGGGCCCATTTGGACTTGTCATGAGGAAGTTAGGCCCATTTAAGTGCCAATAGGTGTCTGGAACCATCAGCCAACTTCTACTGCAAATAAGACCATCTTCAATATAAAATATGGTGAACCTATCTTCACAACAATTGAAGCTATGTCTGTTAGCTTTCTAATGGTACCAGTTTCAAGTCCATATGACATCCAAAACTCAAGTTATGGCCCAAACACTACATGTAGGTCAGGATCCTACGACAGCATGTCTTCTCTGTCTTCCAGGCTGCATATGACCTCACTACAAGAAAATCTCTATTTTCCAACAGAAAATTCCAACGGAATAAAAGACCGTTGGAATTTTAAAAAAATTCCAACGGTAGACTTAAAAATTCCAACAGTAGACTTTTTTTTGTAAATTCCAACGGTAATTCCAACGGAATTCTATTACTATTGGAATTTTCCGTAAGAATTACCGTGAGACTTTAAAAAAAATGAGGTAGAGAAATTTTTTAAAATTCTAACGGTATATTCCAACGGAATATACCGTTGGAAATTTTTTTGCCTCATAGCTATGCCGCTTAATCTCACGATCTTCCAAAACTCTTGACCCAAATTATATAAAAGCCCTCCTACGAAAAAAAAATGAAATTTTTCTGTGGGTCTCTCTGCTCTCACCCCCCAATCTTCATCCCTATGTCTCGTCCCCTCATTCTCTTCTTGTTGTCGCTGTGCTTCCTTTTCCTTGTTTTCTCTGTTGCGGCTCAGAATCTCCGTGCAAAAGTAACTTTGATTCTAGTGAAAATTTGGTGCTCGATTATCATCTTCTTTGCGACTTTTGTTGCTGGGGTTTCACCGTACATCTTGAAATGGAACAAGGGGTTTTTGGTTTTGGGGACCCAATTTGCTGGGGGTGTGTTTCTGGGTACTGCTATGATGCATTTCCTCAGTGATGCCAACGAGACGTTCAAGGATTTGACGAAGAAAGAGTATCCTTATTGCTGGGGGTGTGTTTCTGGGTACTGCTATGATGCATTTCCTCAGAGATGCCAACGAGAGGTTCAAGGATTTGACGAAGAAAGAGTATCCTTTTGCATTTATGTAGGCATGTGCTGGGTATTTGATCACTATGCTTGCTGATTGTGTGATCTCCTCATTTTTTGGAAAGCAGAATAGTAGAGCTGATGTGGAGCTTCAAGGTTGGTGCAAATTAGCTGTTTGTGTATTGAGAAAATAAGATTTTCTTTTGCAATTCAACTTTATCCAAGTCTCTCGTTTTGTGCCGTTGAACTATGTTATGGCCAACTAGCTTTTGTTTTAAGTTTTAACTGTGAGATGATAGCAAATTTGGTGTTGTATGAGAAGATAAATGGGTAATGCTGTTTGAACTATTTTTGCTTTAGCAAGTGTTGGAGGGGAAGAAGTCATAATGGATAATACAGTCATATTATGTGTTTAGTACTTCTGGTAATCAAAGCTGCAAAACATATTTATTTGAAAGTCAAGTTTTTGAAGGTTGTCCTTATGAAGGTTGTAAGTCAAAAGAAAATTAGTAGTTATTTAATTTTTTTTTTTAAAATAAAAATTCTCTTTGTTGTCTCAGAATGTTTTCTGATCTTTTTGTCAATTCACGTTTCAGAATTTGGTCTGTCGATTGGCATCTACAAACTGATGTTGTACTGCAATGTTATTTTAGTAAGTTGTTTATGCTCTTTTCTTTTGTTTTTAAAACCATGGAGTTTCATCTTGTTATATTCCAAGTTTTTCTTATGTGCTGGTGCTTTGTTTAGTTGAGAAAGAGAAGTAAAGACTAAAGAATTTATCCTTAATGTGTTTATGATATGATATAGATTTTAAACAGATCAAGGTATAATTGTGTAATCTAAACATTATAGAATTGTAACTGTTACTATGCGCTCGTCTGGATTAATGAGAATATACATATAATAGTTAGACTAGTCCCATTGTTGGTTGTTTTTGGAAAATAAAGTTTATACAATGCCACTCCTGTTGAGATTTCCTTTCATAAGATGAAGAGAGTATAGGGTTCTAGTCATATTATAAATCAGTAGACATTAGATGCAATGTAATGTGCATTATGAGCTAGATTATGCAAATGATTCTACCCTTTTGTTGCAATTTCCATATATAGTTGTTGGGTGGATCATTTATGTACTTCAGTTTACATTTTGTATTGGAATGTCCTGAAAACTAGCAGCTATGTGTTATAAGACACACACATCTGATTAGTTATTGACTCTGTCTATCTTGGATTGACTTATATGACATTGAACGTTGCCTCCACCATTATTTTGGTCCCACCTTTTTGGTTAGTCTTGTGCGTATCTGCATTTAAGAAATGTTTGCAAATCAAGCTGTTTCATTTGAAGATGTTGCTTTAATTTATTTTCTTTGTCATGTTCATTTTTTTATGTCACTGAATTTGCACATATATACATATATGTGTGATACATACACATATCTTGCTCAGGGCACACCACTAGTAGTTCCTACTTGTTTGGAAATTAATGTTAGTTAGTGGCCCAACAATGATTGCAAGTGCTCCAGCACGGCAGTTAAGTTATAGGCTGACCCCAGNATTAATATCTAGTTGGACCATGGACCACTGTTTCACAGCAGCAACTGAGAGGAGAAAACGAACAGTAGTGATCTTGGCCACAGGGGAGAAGGTGTCCAAGAAATCTATCCCTGCCTGCTGAGTGTAACCTTTGGCAACGAGTCTAGCCTTGTATCTGTCCAAGGTACCATCAGCTTTATATTTAACCTTGTAAAGCCACCTGCAGCCAATGGCACGTTTGCCAGGAGGAAGAGGAACGATGTGCCAAGTCTGATTAGCTTCCAAAGCATCAAGTTCTTCCTTCATGGCAGTTTGCCATTCTTTAGAGCGCACAGCCTGATGGTAGAACTGTGGCTCATAGATGCTAGAGACCTGATGGATGAAGTCACTATAAGAGCTGGAGAGCCTGTCATAGCAGATGACCTTGTGGATAGGGTGCCTGGCTGTGGAGGAGGCAGTAGAACAAATGTAATCATTGAGGTAGGTTGGAGGTTTTAGGGTCCTGGTAGTCCTGCGCATAGGATTAATAGGGGTGATCTCACTGAGGGGCTGAGGGGAAAGGGCTATAGCAGCAGAAGGTGCACCAGGAGTGCTGGGAATGGAACCAGGAATACTGGATTGTGGTGAGGAGAGGGGTTCAGGTGGAGGAGCAACAGGATGGGGTGAATAGTCATGTTGAAAATTGGGAACTACAATGTGGCTGAAGAAATCATCCGTAGCTGTGGAGGGAGGAATGGCCTGAAAGGGAAATAGATGTTCATGAAAAGTGACATCTCTGGATATCATGAACTGTTTTGTTTGGAGATTGTAGACTCTGTAACCTTTGTAGCCTAAGGGATAACCCATGAAGACCGCAGGCACTGCTCGCGCTGTGAATTTTGTTCTTGTGGGAGGAACAGTGGCTACAAAGCATAGACAGCCAAAAACCTTGAAGGCATTGTAGTTGGGGAGTTGATCATAGAGCAACTGATAGGGAGATCTGTCTTGTAATAATGGTGAGGGAGTTCTATTGATGAGGAAGGCAGCAGTAGCAAGACAGTCACCCCAGAAGTGAATAGGAATATGAGCTTGGAACATTAAAGCTCTAGCCACATTAAGTAGATGTTGGTGTTTCCTTTCGACCACTGAATTTTGTTCAGGTCGATAAGCACAGGAAAATTGATGCAGGGTACCTTGTTGCTGTAGAAAAGTGGTGAGAGCAAGTTCTTTTGCATTATCTGATCGAAGTTTCTTAATAGTCTTGCCAAATTGAGTTTTGACCATAGTAAAGAAATTGACAATAGAAGCAGAAGCTTCTGCTTTGCTTGTCAGCATGTATACCCAAGTGAAACGAGTGCAATCATCAACAATTGTTAAGAAGTATCTCTTGCCATCATAAGTGCAATGAGGGTAAGGACCCCAGATATCACAATAAATTAAGTCAAAAGAAGACTGTGACAGATGATTATGAGATGTAAAGGACAGGCGGCGAAATTTAGACAGAGGACAGATTTGACAAGTGCTAGATGAATATGTAGAAGGACAAGGAAAAGGAATTGCATTACTCATGATTTTCAACACTTTGTCAGAAAGATGACCTAGTCTAGCATGCCATAGAGTGGCAGTACTGAATTTATTGAAAGAGCAATCAGCATCTGATACATGTGCTGTTAATGCAGAAAGCAAATTACAAATGATAGGTTTTGAAGGGGAATGAAAAACTATATCAGACGTGCCTTGTGCACCATGCTTGTGAACTTTGTATGTGTATAATCCCTGGCACACATCACCCTTGCCAATCATCTTCGATTGTTTGAGGTCCTGGATGTGAAAGGAATTACCATAAAAAGACACAAGATAAGTGGATTTTTGAAGCAAAGCAGATACTGATATGAGATTGACTCGAAATTGTGGAATATAAAGCACATTATGAAGAAGGAAAATTTGAAGCTAACTGAACACTCCCTATAGCAGTGACAGAAATTTTGCAATTATTTGGTAAAGTGACAAAGCGATTATGTAATGGTTTGTGTGTGGTAAAGTGTTTGAGAGAACAAGAAACATGAGATGTGGCTCCTGAATCTAGTATCCAAGAGTCAGGATCTTTATTAAAGGGGAGAGAGTTGGATGAAAGAATAATACCAGCTGAGGCTTGGTTGGTGGAGGTATCCATATCAGGGATTGCTGCTTGTGATATCTGAGTTTGAAGGAGATGTATCAATTGTTGATATTGCTAAGTAGTCATCTGGAAGGAATTACTATTTGATGAATTCATAGGTGGTGAAGTGTGGTTTGAGTCTTCCTCAGGTAGGAGAGACATGTGATTCACATTTCCTGCTGGCTTTCCTTTCTTGTATCCTGGAGGATAACCATGAAGTTTGTAGCATTTTTCTTTTACATGTCCGAGCATGCCACAGTGAGCACACATAGGTCTGTCCTTCTTACCATTTCTGAATCTGCCATCTGAGTTAGATTGATGCAGACGACCATTCATGGCATAGGCCATATGCTCACCTGATGGAGGAGGTAGGCTCATCGATCTCTGTCTTTCTTCTTGAACAATAAGGGAGAAAACCTTGTTAACAGGAGGAAGGGGATCCATCAGAAGAATTTGTCCCCTCACATGTGAGAAAACTTCATTTAGGCCCATGAGGAAACAAAGCACATACTCTTGGTGCAGATGATCCAGTAAAGGTTTTGCACCTCCACAAGTGCAGGAGTGAATTGGACGATATTCACCTATTTCTTCCCAAATACCTTTCAGTTGTGTGAAGTATTGGGCCACTGATAAGGATCCTTGTGTGAGGTTGATCAATTCCTTCTTAAGCTGGAAGATTCTGGGGCCATTCTGTTGTTGGAATCGTTCTTGCAGATCAAGCCAAATATCTGCTACTGTGGAAGAGTAAATCACACTTGCAGTGATTTCTTTCGAGATGGAGTTGAGGAGCCATGAAGCAACTACGTTGTTATTGCGCTGCCATGCTATGAAGCTTGAAGAATCAGATTCATCTGGTGGAGGTAAAGATCCATCCACAAATCCAAGCTTATTCTTAGCTACGAGCGCCATCTTCATCGCACAACGCCAGGAGTTGTAGTTGTCTTCATTGAGTGCTTGAGAGACAAGAATCAACCCTGGAGAATCAGAAGGATGCATGAAGAATGGACTTGAAAAATCATCCATGGGAATTGACGCCCTTGATGATCAATGAAAGAGCAAGAAAGGAGAGTTTCAGAAGACGATACTTAGACGAAGAAGGATGTCCAGGAATTGAGCCAGGTTCAGAGAATTTTCATTTTCTGCTCTGATACCATATTGCAATCTTGCAGAAGAATAATATTTTCTTATTACTAAAAAACTGAATGAGCCAATCATGGCCTTTACAATATATATATATATGTATCTGTAACTGAATGTTGCATTAATCGAGGCATGCAAACTAACTGCATGATTCCTAATGCTGAGCTGGCTAACTGACTAACTAATTCATTAAGTTAACGTGTAAGGCTAATACTCACTCAATGGTTTCTACTCATACAAGTTGGTTGCTCATGGTTTCATATCAAAACACCCCAGTATAGTCATTGGTACATTTGCTTCTTGAATATGGAATGCTCATAACTTTTTTTAACCATATTCACCATAACAGATTGCATCTGAAGGACTTAAACATACAGTGTTTGAAATCTCCCTTGCGGATCTTCAGAAGGATGAGGACCATGCCTTTAGGAAGATCCGTTTAAGAGCAGAGGACGTGCAAGGAAGGAATGTACTTAAACAGAATATATTTCTGTTTTGGGAACATGGACATATAGCTTAAACAGAATATATATTTATGTTTTCCTTTTTTAAAATCTTGGATTGTGTGCAGATCACACAGAAGATCTTAATGGCACATTAAATTCATTGTGAAATTGTATGTGTTTTTGTCAGTGTCAGGAAATGAAATATCTTTCTTTCCAGCTCCTTGTCTTACTGCTGGATTATAATGTTGTCAGGCATTTTTTACTTATTTATTTTTGGATTTTTTTGTGTCATATTTTCTTCCTGCTTCCTGCTTCCCATTCCTTTGTTCTCTCTTGTTCTTCACTTATCTATGTGGTGGTTGACAGTGCAACAATTCTTTGCTACGGTCTAGGCATTTATCAAAGAAGTGCCTTAACTTCTATGTTCAATCTTTAAGTATGCTAAGGTACTTGTAACTTCATATAATAACTTGAGAGTAAAACTCAGTCTATGGAACTTCTGAATTTTTTGTAACATTCACTCAAGTCTAAATTGTTGTGTGAGATTTTACCTACGTAGCTTTGATAAGGGTTTTTAATGCTTGCTCAAGTTTAATTCTCGAACTTATTTTTTGAATTCCTTTATCAGTTGAGAAATTTACTTACTGTAACTTGATAATTACTTGGTTGATTCAGGTTGCTTAAGAGTTTGTAGCAATCATGGCAACTAGGAAGCAAGTGAGGCTACCGCTCTTGCAACTAGGAGAGTGATGAAAAGATATGGGCAGATTTCTGTCTCACAGAGTTAGGATTGCTTGTTTTTTAGGGTGACTATTATTTGGCAATGAAATTTTTATTTGAGATTTAAATTTTTGTACTCAATACATTATTAACTTATAAGAATTATTTAATGAATTGGATATTTGTATTATAGAAATTATTTAATAAAAAATATATTTGTAGATGGTAAATTTTGATTTTTAAGAAATTTTATTAAGCAATTTACAAAAAAAAAAAATTTTGAGGAAATTCCAACGGAATTCTATTCCGTTAGAATTTTAAAAGCTAAACCAAAAATCATTTTCGAATTTTTTTAAAAAATATTAAAAAATATTTTTTAAAAATATATTAAAAATTCCAACGGTAAAATTCCGTTGGAATTTCCGTTGAAAGTTTTTATTAGAATTTTTTAAAAAACCTAATTCCAACGGTAAAAGTCCGTTGGAATTTCCGTTGGAATTATTTTCCGTTAGAATTTCCGTTAGAATTACACAATTCCAACGGGTTGTTTTCTAACGACACGGATTCCGTTGTAATTTCCGTTAGAATTCGAAATTCCAACGGAATTTAGCAAAATTCCAACGGAAAAATTCCGTTAGAATCTAGGAAATTTGTTGTAGTGCCTTCTGAACGTCCGAATTGGCTTTGGAGCCCTGAAAGAAAGTTGTAGAAAATTCTCTCAGCTTTCCTACAAGGTATGACTCGGAATTTTTAGACATCCAGAGCTCAAGATATGCACGAAACACAGAGACAACATAAAATGCTCAGTATTGTTGGAAATTGCAATTAGGCACAAATGGATCCAAGGTCATCAAATGAGGTCTAAGTCTACTCAATTCAGCCCAAAAGAGGTTTAAAAGACTAAGTATGAGGGATAACTATTGTATAAAAAGTGTGTTCATCAAATTCCCCCACACTTAGCTTTTGCACGTCTCGGGCAAATTAGAATTCCAAAACTAAGAAAAACAAGAACAAGGAAACAAATTGCCTTAGATTTTGTTCTGCCGACCATTTCATTCATTTAATCTTTTTTATTTGTTGTGTATAAATAATATTTGAAAGTGATGTTATTTTTATAACTAAGAATCCTTTTTTAACAAAAGAAGTAAAATTTATACTTTTTACTTAGTTAGATTTACCCAAGTGGATATTTGTATTTTAGTTTTAAAATTTGCTTATATTAGCCAAAAGAAATAAGATAAATACAAGTGGCACTATAATGTTTTTCAGTTTTTCACCATAAAAAGTGAAACTTATTTTCCTATATAAGGACATTTAAATTAGTCTTAATTGGCTAACGGAGTTTTGTTAAATTAATAAAAATTGAAACACTTCACTTGTAAGGGGTAGGTTCGATTCTCATTGTTAGCAGTTACCCTTGGTAGACAACTTGAAAGTACTACTATAAGCTCTTGCTAAGGCTTATGGTATTGCCTTGGTCTTGGAATAGAGTAGTTTACCTTCACTCTAAACTTTTGTAAAAAAAAAAAAAAAAAAAAAAAAAAGGGCTAAATTGCAATTTTAGGGTTTGTTTGCTCTGCCCATTTCCTATTTTCACTTTCACTGAAAACATGCTTGGTTTGAATAATGAAAATACTTTCTATGAAAACATTTTGGGCTGAAAATTGGCCCTCATTTTACCAGTAACCACAACCAATTGAACTACAAAATGTTTACAAGAAATTCAATTCATGATGTTAGCAGCTCTAGTGAGGTGGTGCACCTTTTTTACCCACCAGCTATTGATACTGGCCTTGTCAGCATAGGCTAAGGAAATGCCCATCAGTTGTTGCCATGTGGTGCGCTGGTGTGCCAATTGGTCATCCCACTATGAACACTGCTATGGAGTTTAGTAATAGACCTCATTTCGGCAATCGGATGGCAGTGGCAATATACTTGATCTTTCCTGCGTCAAAACTATTTCGAATGGTTATCCTCCAAATTTTAGTAGTTGGGTAGGAGAACTATTGGAGCAATTAAAGCTAATGTTGAAAAAGAAAAATATATAACAAACTAGACTTGTTTTATGTTTGGATTTGTTATTAGAGAAGTGATTTTCTAACAATTTTTTTTGTTTGGATTGTATAGGAAAAATTGTTAAGGTACCAAATAACTAAAAAATGTATAAAGTGATTCTATATATTATTTGTTAGATAATAATTTAAGATTCCTGTGGGCAATATAATAACTTACAATTCAGAAACAATTTGATATAAAGAAGATTCATGTGGGGAAAGCATTAAATTGATATAAACCAAAGTCCTTATTTGAAAATAATAAAGTTGATCCAACAACATAGAATTATAGTGGCTGTATAGAACTTTCCTATAGGAAAAGAGAAAACATAAACGAATAGAATCATATAAAACATTTCCATTTGATTGCAGGAAAACTAAAATCATATATGACAGCCAGGTACAAAATTTGAGAAGAGAGAAATTGGAAGAAAAGAAAAGAGAAACAACATCAGAAAGCATCGAGAGATTGACAAAGTAGAGATATGTCCTTAATATTATTCTCTAGAATTTTGGCTCCATTCCATGTCTCTCACTCTTGAAGTCATTTCTAAACCCTTCTCTCTCAATCTCGTTTGGACCTTGAAAAAGAAGAACGAATAAAAGAGAGATGAATCTCAATCTATGAACTATAAGAGAGAAAAAAATATGACCAGTGCAAAGGAGGGGAAGGAGTCGGCTAGCCTCTCCCTCTTATTCATCTAAACATCAAGGAAACCCTAATATCAAATTTAAAATTCAAATTCATAATTAATTTTGTTTCAAATTATATTTGAATTCCAAATATCAAATGTTAAAGCACATTAAAGAATAATAAGTCCTGATTTTTTTTTTAATTAGCATTTAATCGTCAATCACCATTGATTTTTAAAGAATTAGGAGAAAATTATGCTAGGTAATAACCAGTAATAATTTCTGAATTTCTAATATCAAAATACTAATTAAATGTGAGACTAAAATTAAGGAGGCAATTCCAAAATTATTATGTTACAGAAATTATTTACATGTAATTATAGGAGTGAATTAATGTAAATAATTTATGCTACCCATTATTTTAGAATATATTCAGCAATTCGTAGCATTTATTGCAATCAAGTACCTTAATTTACTACTTGTTATTGCCTATCCAGCAATCAATTACAACATTATTTTGTTCCTTAATGTTTTTTGTTTTAATTTTTTCATCAAATAATAAATGGTGAAAAATTCTAAATACGGAAGCAAATTAAAGTCAAGAATCTTTTTTCAAGTTTTTTTATTAATAAATCACGCATGCTTCATATTTTAGTTATTTTTTAAATACTATTGAATGAAAGAAAAGATTATTTTTAAATGTTGTACAATAGAAAAAATTCACACAGCCTGCCACTTGTCGTCACCTTGATAGCGACACTTGTCAGCTCCACATTGTGTACTCTATTATTAATATTATATAGATNTTAATATATATATATATATATATATATAGATAAATAATGCAGGGGTATGTTTGTTAAGGGAAGTAAAAGGAGTAAAATTTAAGAGAATGAAATTTAATTAGTTTTAAATACGTTTGGTAGTAAAAACAAATTAAGAGAAACTATTTAGGAGAGTAATAGATGGAAAAATATTTTGAATTCCCTTCATTAATTTGCAATCTCCTCAAACTCTTCTCCATTTTCCTTCTATTCATCTCCTTAAATTGCTAAGCATACCAAACATAATTAAAGAATAATGTTACATCCATTGTTACTCCTTGAGAGAGAAAAAATACTTCTTTAATATTTATCCCTATACCCCTTACCAAACATACCCTAGGTTTTGATATATATTAAAAGATGATACAGATACCGAGAGGAAAAAGAACCATGGGTTATAAAATAGAGTGACTTGGCCTCTCAAGCGGTTGGCTTCTCAATATGTTGAATTACATTAGTGAGGTGAAAAATAAAGAGACGAATAACAAAAGGTTGTGGCTGTTTTCACAGCTAAGATGGCTAATTCCACAACCTCTTAAACGTAGATGTTTTGTGTTTCTAACTTATCCTTTAAAAAGCATTAAGTGTGTCTAATAATGAGATGGATGAGTAATTTGTAGGAGGTAAGATATTCGACCTTTCTTGCCGTCATATCAGAAACAAAATTCCCCTCAAGGATTACCATTTCTTTTTTTAGTTTCCTGGCTGGGACTCGTCTCATCTTCCCCCTACTTTCGTTGGCTCCACTATTCTCCAATCTAGTTTTGGTGATAACAAATGATCTTAATGTTACTAACCTTGTTCTTTTGCCTAAGTGTTTGTCTTAGAACAAGTTAATAAAAATCCTTGGAAACGTTCTTTCCTTAACAGTGAACTAGTTCTGGTGAAAGAGGCATTGTTTTTCCAGAAGTTAACTGTCCAAGAGTGCTGACGTGGACAAGGAAAGTTCAAGACTCTAGAATGTTGAAAATCCCTCTGGATATGGCAAGAAATTACCTCAGCAAAGTGAGAAAATTTCTTATTAAAGGTGCTGTTGGAAGATCCACTTTTTAAGTAAAAAAGAAAGAAATATTTTGTTACTAAAGGACAAAAGGATAAAATAGTGGGTTTTCCTTGGTGCTCGGTGTTACAGCTGTCCAATGAGAAGTTGGTTATTCGGTGGTCATCACACTTTCCCATCTCCTTTTTTGTTTTTTTTTGGTATAACAACGGGGCAAAAGCCCAAGAGAAACAAACAGACTACAAGCCATGCATAGGGGGCAACGCATATCCCAATTCATCAACTACCAGAAACTTTAACAGCTCATGCGGCGGAGACACTAGCACCTAACTCTTGCCCAAGGCTAAACTTAGCCAACCAATCAGCACACACATTGCCTTTCCTATATGTATGCTGTAACTTAACCTGCCACTCCTGCTTCAACAAGGCAGAAATCTTGGATATCAGTTGCACATGCTTTCCTCCATCCCTGCCATTACGAGAGAGGCTCTTTATGGCTGCCAAAGAATCACTCTCTACCAGTACCAACTTGAATCATATCCTTTATCTTTTAAGACCTGAGGCTTTAGTAGATGAGAGACTGAGAAAAGAAGAATGTTACTTTACTGAGTCTTTTGTACTTTGCTTTTCGCTCTTCTTCTTCGTCAAGTACAGCAGTTTCAAATTTCTTCTCTATTAAGAGAGTTGCTTTTATGGGGTTACATTTATGAAATATGGGATGATGTAATCAGATCTATGTGGAAGAAATATGAGTGAGTGACCTCTGATGTGCTTCCTAGAGGGTGTGAATTCTTAGGTAGCTTGAAGAAAATCATAGATGTTAAGCTTAGACAATTAAACTCAATTCTAGTGAAACCCAAGCAATTGAGAGAAGTAGATGTAAACAATGTTGACCGAACCATTATGAAAATCTCTTGCCAATCTCTTCTTCTCCTTACTCCTCCTTAAATATGAGTTTATTGGCATTTATAAAATTTATATGGTGTGAGCACTATTGATTCATTAAATTTCTTTCGGTGCTGATGAGAACTTGAGAGGGATAGAGATAGGGTGATGAGATCATATATATATATATATAT
>QAOA01004544.1:0-13349 GCA_003255065.1 Cercis canadensis
CTTGTATTGTTTGTTTCTGTAAGGATGATTTTAAATAATAAAAACGAAGTTTCTTATTCTGCAATTTTGGTTTCCATCTTTTATGTTAGATGATCGAACGGGTATTATAGCTCAGATGAGAGCTAGAATTGGATAAACGATAATTTTGATTTAAGAAACTTGGGGTAAGGACGAACTAAAAGGATTTGTAAAGAATATCATGAGATAATAAGTCGGGGTTTGACTAAGGATTTTGGCCATGAACAAAAGTATCGAACTAATCTTTGAAGGGGTTAATTTAAAAGATGGGGGTTGAGGTCGAGATTTAATAGTTATTTTAAATCATACCCGACTTTTTGACAAGCTTGGAAAATTTTATCTATTGCTTGGACTCGTCTAAGGGAATTGGCTGTTGTAATTTTGAGCTCGGATGGAGCGTTTTTAAGGACATTGGTCCTTTTAAGGGCATTGGCCCTTGTAGTTTTGAGCTTGGGTAGAGCGTATTTAAGAACATTGGTTCTTTTAAGGGCATTGGCCCTTGTAGTTGAAGCTCGGGTAGAGCGTATTTAAGGACTAGTCCTTTTAAGGGCATTAACCTTTGTAGTTGAAGCTCGGGTAGAGCGTATTTAAGGACATTGGTTCTTTTAAGAACATTGGCCCTTGTAATTTAAGCTCGGGTAGAGCGTATTTAAGGACATTGGTCCTTTTAAGGCCAATGCCCTTGTAGTTGAAGCTCGGGTAGATGCAGAAAACTTCATTGTATATATTGGCGAAGGTTTAGTACATTCCAAGTTCTAGGGATGTGATCTCCTTCCATGGTTGTTAGCTTGTATGCCCCTTTCCCGAGTACCTCGTGGATTCGGTAAGGGCCTTCCCAATTTGGTGACAGCTTTCCCTCATTTAGGTGCTTTCTTGTGATGGTCGCTTTTCGAAGCATGAGGTCCTCTTGTTGAAACTTTCTTGATCTGACCTTGAGGTTGTGGTAACGAGCGAGTTTCTGTTTATATGCCATTGCTCGGATCCGAGCTTTATCCCTTTCTTCGTCAAGTAGGTTGAGGTTTACTTGTAATTGCTCTGAACTTTGATTAGGTTGGAAAAGTTCTTGTCTGCGGGTTGGTTCTCCGATCTCTACTGGAATCATAGCTTCGGTCCCATAGGTGAGCTTGTATGAGGACATGCCCGTTGAGGTTTGGGAAGTAGTTCGGTAAGACCAGAGGACCCATGGCAGCTCTTCGACCCACTTGGATTTGGTTTGATCTAATATTTTCTTGATGCCATCTAGTAATATGCGATTTGCCGCCTCTACTTGGCCGTTAGCTTGAGGATGTTCGACTGAGGTAAAGTGTAGCCTTATGTGGAGGTCGGCACAAAATGCCCGGAACCTTGAGTCTGAGAACTGGGTCTCGTTGTCCATGGTTATTGTATGGGGGATGCCGAACCTGGCATGTCGGCTGCTGTCCATGCGAATAGATCGGCGTTGGCAACCAAGAGGTCGGTCAATTTTTTTATGATAGGCGAAGGAAGGCCGGATCCCACTTTTACTGTCTGCTCGGGCCGTTGGCCCATTTGTACTGGGATTAGGTCACCTTTTGGCTCGGGTCGAGACCCCTGACTTGTTGTTCGGTTATCGAGCTCATCGAGGGGAATCGAGGAGTTGGTATTGCTGGTGTCTTCCGACCTTTTGGAGTAATCGATGAATAGACTGATGTTGTAGCAAGTTCTACCGAGAAGCTGGTCGCCCTGTGCTTGACCGACTTCACCTGAAGTAGTGGGGAATTTGAGCAATAGGTGCTTGGTTGAGATGATGGCATCGATGCTGTTGATGGAAGTTTGTCCCAAAATGGCATTATAATCAGAGGGGCAGTCGACGACCAAGAATGGACGGGCTGCTGTGATTGGCCAGGAGCTCAACGAGAGGGTCGTCGCGTCCGAGCTAGAAATGCAAAAATTCCTAGAAGAGGACGAGATGACCCGAGCAACAGTGGAGTCCTGCCAGGAGGCCTTGGGCCAAGCGCAAAGGGAGCTGGGGGACGTCCGAACGAAGCTGGATACTACGCTGGCCGAGCGTATCCAAGTAAAAGAAGAAAGGAAGATAAGCCAAGAACTAGGCCGGGCGGTTGAGATCCGGGAGAGTAAAGTTCGATGCTAAATGACTCGAAGACTTGACCGAATTCAACCGTCAAAGTCAAGGTTGAGGGACCGGGCCGAGCAGAAGATAGTGATGAACTATGCGGAGGCCCATGAGAAGGGTTTTAAGCTATGTTTAGAGCAGGCTCGGCTGCAGGTACCCGACATTGATGCCGAGCGCTGGATCCTTGGAAGAGGGTAAAGGACGGTCAGCTGGTAGATGATGCTGAAGAAGGGGACGGGGATGATCCCGAGCTCCGAGTTAATTCTGACTCCGGTGAAGATGCGGACTCGGCTTCAGAGAACGAAGATATTCTTCAAGAGCAGGAGAAACCATAGGGAGTTGGGATTTTGTATTTGTATTTGTTATTTTTCTTGTATTGTTTGTTTCTGTAAGGATGATTTTAAATAATAAAAACGGAGTTTCTTATTCTGCAATTTGGTTTCCATATTTTATGTTAGATGATCGAATGGGTGTTATAGCTCAGATGAGAGCTAGATTGGATAAACGATAATTTTGATTTAAGAAACTTGGGGTAAGGATAAACTAAAAGGATTTTGTAAAGAATATCATGAGATAATAAGTCGGAGTTTGACTAAGGATTTTGGCCATGAACAAAAGTATTGAGCTAATCTTTGAATGGGTTAATTTAAAAGATGAGGGTTGAGGTCGAGATTTAATAGTTATTTTGAATCATACCCGACTTTTTGACAAGCTTGGAAAGTTTTATCTATTGCTTGGACTCGTCTAAGGGAATTTGGCTGTTGTAATTTTGAGCTCAGATGAAGCATTTTTAAGGACATTGTCTCTTGTAGTTTTGAGCTCGGGTAGAGCGTATTTAAAGATATTGGTCCTTTTAAGGGCATTGACCCTTGTAGTTTAAGCTCGGGTAGAGCGTATTTAAGGACATTGGCCCTTGTAGTTTAAGCTCGGGTAGAGCGTATTTAAGGACATTGGTCCTTTTAAAGACATTGGCCCTTGTAGTTTTGAGCTCGAGTAGAGCGTATTTAAGGACATTGGTCCTTTTAAGGGCATTGGCCCTTGTAGTTTAAGCTCGGGTAGAGCGTATTTAAGGACATTGGTCCTTTTAAGGGTATTGGCCCTTGTAGTTTTAAGCTCGGGTAGAGCGTATTTAAGGACATTGGTCCTTTTAAGGGCATTGACCCTTGTAGTTTAAGCTCGGGTAGAGCGTATTTAAGGACATTGGTCCTTTTAAGGGCATTGGCCCTTGTAGTTGAAGCTCGGGTAGGTGCAAAAAACTTCATTGTATATATTGGCGAATGTTTAGTACATTCCAAGTTCTGGGGATGTGATCTCCTTCCATAGTTGTTAGCTTGCATGCCCCTTTCCCGAGTACCTCGTGGATTCGGTAAGGGCCTTCCCAATTTGGTGCCAGCTTTCCCTCATTTAGGTGCTTTCTTGTGATGGTCACTTTTCGAAGCACAAGGTCGCCTTGTTAAAACTCTCTTGATTTAACCTTGAGGTTGTGGTAACGGGCGAGTTTCTGTTTATATGCCATTGCTCGGATCCGAGCTTTATCCCTTTCTTTGTCAAGTAGGTCGAGGTTTACTTGTAATTGCTCTGAACTTTAATTAGGTTGGAAAAGTTCTTGTCTGCAGGTTGGTTCTCCGATCTCTATTGGAATCATAGCTTCGGTCCCATAGGTGAGCTTGTATGGGGACATGCCCGTTGAGGTTTGGGAAGTAGTTCGGTAAGACCAGAGGACCCATGGCAGCTCTTCGACCTACTGGGATTCAGTTTGATCTAATCTTTTCTTGATGCCATCTAGTAATATGCGATTTGCAGCCTCTACTTGGCCGTTAGCTTGAGGATGTTCGACCGAGGTGAAGTGTAGCCTTATGTGGAGGTCGGCACAAAATGCCCGGAACCCTAAGTCTGAGAACTGGGTCCCGTTGTCCGTGGTTATTGTATGGGGGATGCCGAACCTGCAAACAATGAAAGTTTGAACAAACTTTTTAGCATTTTTAGTCGTGATTGTGGCCAAAGGCTCGGCTTCAACCCATTTGGAAAAATAATCAATAGCGACAATGAGGAATTTTTTCTGCCCAAGGGCCAATGGGAAAGGTCCGAGGAGGTCCAATCCCCATCGGCTGAAGGGCCATGGTTCGACCGCGACGTGAAGGTCGGTAGGCGGTGCGAGGTGGATGTGTGCGAATTTTTGGCACTTGTCGCATCTTTGCACAAACTTGGTCGTGTCAGTCCTCAAGGTCGGCCAATAGTATCCGGTTCTGAGGATACTAGCTGCTAAAGATCGGGCCCCGATGTGGTGGCCACATATTCCTTCATGGACCTCCTGTAGGACGTAAGCCGATGTGGTGGCCGCGCTTGTAAAGCATGCCTCTTTCAAGGTAATAGTTAGTTGCTATACGTCGAAGCTTTCTTGCGTCCGCTTTCTCCTTTGGGAGGTTTCCGGTTTCGAGGTAACGTTTGATGGGGGTAATCCATGTTGGGGCTCTTCCTCGACGTTTAGCACTTTGTCTTGCTCTATACTTGGTTGATGGAGTGTTTCTTGTATGACCGTTTGGTTATTTCCAGGTTTCTTGCTACTGGCTAATTTGGAGAGGAGGTCGGCACGACAATTCTCGCTTCTCGGGATGTGGAGGATTTCAAAGTTTTTCAACTGGGAGGTTAAGCTTTGAACTATTTCAAGATATTTCATCATTTGGGGATCCTTGGCTTGATATTCTCCCTTAACCTGGCTAGTTACTAACTGAGAGTCGCTAGATACTAAGAGATTTTCAGATCCAAACTCCAGAGCCAGCTTGAGACCGGCGATAAGAGCTTCATATTTGGCCTGATTGTTGGAGGTCAGAAACTCAAAACGCAGAGATTGTTCTATTGTTATGCCCTCTGGTCCTTCCACGATTATCCCTGCTCCTCTGCCTTTGAGGTTTGAGGAACCGTTAACCGATAATCGCCAGGTGTGGGGCTGACCATGGTTGGATGGCTCAGTGGGAGTGAATTCAGCAATAAAATCGGCCAGAGCTTGGGCCTTAATTGCACCTCTGGGTTCGTAAGTGATAGTGTGCTCAGAGAGTTCGATGGACCACCCGACATGCGGCCTGCAAGGTCGGGTTTTTGAAGGACCTGCTGTATTGGCTGATCGGTACGGACGGTAATTTGGTGATTTTGAAAGTATGGCCTAAGACGGCGTGCTGAGAGAATGAGAGCATAGGCGAGTTTTTCTATTTTGTGGTTGATGAACACACTTTTTGTTATAATAGTCATCCCTCATACTTAGTCTTTTAAACCTCTTTTGGGCTGAATTGCATAGACTTGGACCTCATTTCATGACTTTGGATCCATTTGTGCCTAATTGCAATTTCCAGCAATACTGAGCATTTTATGCTGTCTCTGTGTTTCATGCATATCTTGCGTTCTGGATGTCTAAAAATTCCGAGTCATACCTTGTAGGAAAGCTGAGAAAATTTTCTACAACTTTCTTTCAGGGCTCCAAAGCCAATTCGGACGTCTAGAAGGTCATATGCATATGCAGCCTGGAAGCCAGAGAAGACATGCTGTCGCAGGATCCTGACCTACATGCAGTGTTTGGGTCATAACTTGAGTTGTGAATGTCATATAGACCTGAAACTGGTACCATTGGAAAGATAACAGATATAGATTCAATTGATATGAATACTGGTTCACCATATTTTATATTAAAGATGGTCTTATTTGTGGTGGAAGTTGGCTGATGGTTCCAGACACCTATTGGCACTTAAATGGGCCTAACTTCCTCATGACAAGTCCAATGGGCCCAAACCAAAGCCCAATTAAAGCTAAGGCCCATGGGAACAAGTGTGCCTTAAGGGAAATTTGGGTGTGCATGTAATTTTGGAGGTATATATCAGCACAAGGGGGCAGCCGAAATTGATATCAAGTCATTTAGATATTTTAGACAGCTTTTGAACTTTCCTTAGCCTTTAAGTTTTCTCTTTAGATATTTTGTAAGAACTTGGCTTCTCTTGTTCATGGAGGGCTAATTCATCAAATCAATCCAGGTTTTGGCTGTTCTGATTATTGGTTTTGAGATTATGTGTTGTTGTTATTCATTTAAGTTGTTAATCAAGTTCTTCAATCCTCTGAAATATTCTGTTTGAATTGCTTAATTCGAATTTGGATTTTCATATTCTGTTTGCATGTGATACAAGAGGATTGTATGGTTAATTAATGTTTTTGAGCTTTTGGATGGATTAATTACCTTGGCTGGATCATGGACTTAGGTAAAACTGGACTTGAATGTTTGCTTAATTCATTTAGTCTTAGTTAAAACCGAATTCTGGTTGCTTAACCAGTGGACATCCATAGAACATTGAGAGGCTTCTTGATATGTTTTAAAGGCCAAGAACATGGTTAATAATTGAATGGATAATTGGAAATCAAGGATGGACTAAAATCAGAATCAGTTAAGGCTTGGATTGGTTGTTTTCCCTAAAACTTTACCACTTACCATTAATTTCTGTTAATCACATGAACAAACAAAACCCCCATGTTTATATGCTTCTTAATATGATTCACTAAATAGAACAATCCTTAGGTTCGACTTAGGGCTGCCTTATGCTACAAGTAGTTTAGGTAACCAACCTTAAACTTTAACTAATTTGAGGAGCCTCGGCAGCTCATCAAATTTTGGCGCCGTTGCCGGGGATTGTTTTATCTTTGAATCAATATTATTAGTAGTAAAACTGACTTTTAACTTCCCCTTAATTCACCCTGCTTGTGTTTGAGTTTTTGTTCTTCTTAGGGTTTTGGCCACTTCTTCCATAACTTTTTGGCCAAGTATCCATTCTGTTTGAGACCAGTGGCCATTGTTTTTCTTGATTTGAAGTTTCCTTAGATGTTTTATATTGTCATTGAGTGAATTCTGGCCATTTGGACCATTTCCCCCTTGTTTTTCCTTCGGTTTGGCTTGATTTAGTGATTTTTGGTTCTACTGTTCCGAACGAAATTTTTTGCTCCGATTGACCTGAAACTTGGTCAGTTGAAGGAAAAGGGCCTAACAACCAACAGTCACACCTAAGGTTGTGCGGTATGCCTTTTTAAGCCAAATTCGACTGTTTTGACCACTTTTCCATTTTTTAAAGATTTTTTATTTGATTTTTGAGTTCTATTTTCATCCACCTTTCGTCCTGTGGTGGTAGAAAAATTTTAAAAAATGTTTAGATACCTTTTCTAGTCCTATTTTGGTGTCTTTTTACCTTTGTTTTGTGTTTTTGGTGTGTTTCGGTTTTAGCTAAATTCTATCAGTTTTGTGTGTTTTTCTGTATTGTTATGCATTGTGGTGTGTTTAGGCATTTAGCCACTTGTTTGCATGGTGTATGACTAGGTCTTCTCCTTTTGTATTGCTTGAAGTAGACCCTGAAATAGAGAGAACCTTGCATATACTTTATAGAGCACATAGGGCTGTTGATAATTTAGATCATACCATGGCTGAAGCTAGAACTCCTATTGTTATTCCTGTTGTTGATCATATTGATGAAGGTAATAGAGCTGATAATGCTAATAGAGCTGGAAATAATAATAACATGCAGCCTAGAGACAGAACTCTTAAGGAATTGGCTACCCCTGATGTTGCTTACCAACCTTTAGGGATCCAATATCCAGAGATTGATACTGCTTTTGAATTGAAATCTGGATTGATACACTTGCTGCCAAAGTTTCATGGTCTTGCAGGTGAAGATCCTCATAAACATTTAAAGGAATTCCATGTGGTTTGTTCCACAATGAGGCCACAAGGAATTTCTGAAGAGCAGATCAAGTTGAGAGCATTCCCTTTCTCTCTTGCTGATGCAGCTAAAGACTGGCTCTTTTACTTGTCACAAGGTTCGGTCAGAAATTGGAGTGACATGAAGAAGCTGTTTCTGGCCAAGTTCTTCCCTGCATCCAGAACTGCTGCCATTCGCAAAGACATATGTGGCATAAGGCAACTGCCAGGGGAGACATTGCATGAGTATTGGGAGAGGTTTACCAAGCTGTGTTCAAGCTGCCTCCATCACCAAATAAGTGATCAGCTGTTGATACAATATTTCTATGAGGGCTTGTCACCTTCGGATAGAAGTAACATTGATTCTGCTAGTGGAGGAGCATTAGTGGATAAAACACCTGCTGCTGCCAGAGATTTAATTTCCAATATGGCAGAGAATTCCCAGCAGTTTGGTGTTCGGATGATTCATTCCACCAGAGGAGTCAATGAAGTTGGTGTGTCATTTGCTGACCAACAAAGAATGGAGCACAGACTTGACGAGCTGACCTCCTTGGTCAGGCAATTGGCAGTGGGGAGACAAGTATCCACCCCTCAACCTGCAAGCGTGTGTGGCATTTGTGCTTGTCCATCACATCCTACAGATGCATGCCCCACACTGCAAGATGGTGATTCTGGATTTCAGGATCCCTCTGTAGCTGCAGTAGGTGTTTTTCCTGGTCGATCCCCATACCAACAGCAGCAGCAGCCTAGATATGATCCGTACTCCAACACTTACAACCCTGGTTGGAGGGATCATCCAAATTTCAGATATGGCAATGCTGCAGCACCACAACAGCAGTCCTCCCAACAACAGCCACAGCAACAGCAGCAGTATAGGCAACCTTGGCAACAACAGAGCCAATTTCAGCCAGCCAGGCAGGGCCAGTTTCAACAAAACAGGCCACCATTCCAGCAGCAGCCTATGCAGCCAGCCAACCCGTCAACATCCAAACCTGAGCCTTCATTGGAAGATCTGGTGAAGCAGATGGCCACCAGCAACATCCAGTTCCAGCAGAGAGCAGAGTCCACCATGCAGAATCTGGAAACACAGATTGGACAATTGGCATCATCAGTTAGCCAGTTGCAGTCCAAGGGTTCTGGCAAACTCCCTTCACAGACAATTCCCAACCCAAATGGGAGTAATGTGAGTGCTATCACATTGAGGTCTGGCAAATCCTTGCAAGAGCCAGCCGAGCCTCAACCTGCCAGTGAGTCCCAACCAGCAGAGCAAGCAGTTCCTGAGCCAATCAACCTTGCACCTGCAAGCAAGCTGCCTGCAGTAGCTCTTCCCTTTCCACAGAGAGCTACTCTGTCCAAGAAGCAAGATGAGGCAGAGAAAGACAGAGAGCTTCTGGAGACATTCAGGAAGGTGGAAGTTAACATTCCCTTGCTGGATGCTATCAAGCAAATTCCTAGATATGCCAAATTTCTCAAGGAATTGTGCACCCAGAGGAGGAGGCTGAAGGGCAATGAGCGGATTAGCATGAGTCAGAATGTCTCAGCCCTTATTCAACCTATGCCTCAGAAGTGCAAGGATCCAGGGACTTTCACAATCCCCTGTGTTATAGGCAATTCCAAGTTCGAGCATGCCATGCTAGATCTAGGCGCTTCTATCAATGTCATGCCTATGTCTGTTTTTAGTTCCCTCGGGCTTGGACCCTTGAATGCCACAGGAGTTGTGATACAGTTAGCCAACAGGAGCAGTGCTTATCTAGCTGGATTAATTGAAGATGTGTTGGTCAGAGTTGATGAGCTTATCTTTCCAACAGATTTCTACATTCTGGAGATGGAAGGACAGTCACAATCCAGCAAGGCTCCACTCATTCTGGGCAGATTATTCCTCAAGACTGCGTGGACCAAGATTGATGTGTATGCGGGAACTCTATCCATGGAGTTTGGCGATTCTGTTGTGCAGTTCAACATTTTTGATGCTATGAGACATCCCATGGATGAGCATGCTGTTTTTCACATTGATGTGATTGATGATTTGGTTGAGGATGTTTATCGTCATATGTGTGCTGATTTACCTGATTTGGCTGGTTTTGATCTGTTTTTCACATTGATGTGATTGATGATTTGGTTGAGGATGTTTATCGTCATATATGTGCTGATTTACTTGATTTGGCTGGTTTTGATGATTCTATTTAGTGCCAATCTTGTACTGATTGTGACGGTGATTCTGGCTGTGCTATTTGTGCTGAGATCTCCACCTTTTTACGTGATGATGACTCTGGTTCCCCAGAGCTGACAGTAGCTGCTGTTCGGGAGGAGATTCAGTCTGCAGAGATTGACATTCAGCCACCCAGATTTCTGCCCTTTGCAGTGCAGCCACCCAAGCTAGAGCTGAAGCCTCTGCCTAAGCATCTGAAGTATGCGTATTTGGCATCTGCAGAGTAGCTTCCAGTAATTGTGGCTAACAATTTACTTCCTGAGCAAGAGGAAAGATTGTTGTGCATTCTACAAGAGCATAAGCCAGCCACTGGCTGGACGTTAGCAGATATTCCTGGCATTAGTCCATCCACATGCATGCATCGCATATTACTTGAAGATGGCGCTAAACCAGTGCGGCAGCCCCAGAGGCGATTAAACCCTCTCATCCTGGATGTGGTAAAGAAGGAGGTGACCAAGCTTCTGCAAGCTGGCATCATTTATCCTATATCTGACAGCACTTGGGTGAGCCCAGTGCAGGTCGTTCCGAAGAAATCCGGGGTTACAGTGGTGGCCAACCAGAACAACGAGTTGCTACCTACCCGAGTGCAGCATAGCTGGCGGGTTTGCATCGATTACAGGAAGCTCAATCAAGCCACCAGGAAGGATCATTACCCCCTGCCGTTCATCGATCAAATGCTGGAGCGGTTAGCTGGGAAATCGCATTACTGCTTCCTGGATTGCTACACTGGGTACTTCCAGATTCATATAGCACCGGAGGATCAAGAGAAGACCACTTTTACATGTCCCTTCGGCACGTTTGCTTACCGGCAGATGCCTTTCGGCCTTTGCAACGGCCCTGGTACCTTCCAGAGGTGCATGGTAAGTATATTCTCTGATTTTTTAGAGGAGTGTATGGAGGTGTTTATGGATGATTTTACTGTTTATGGTTCTTCTTTTGATGACTGTCTGAGTAGCTTAGCTAGAGTACTACATCGCTGCATTGAGACTAACCTTGTCTTAAATTTTGATAAGTGCCATTTCATGGTAGAGCAAGGTATAGTTTTAGGCCATGTAGTATCTAGAAAAGGGGTTGAGGTAGATCCTGCTAAAATAGATGTCATTATTGCTTTATCTTACCCCACATGCGTGCGGGAAGTGCGGTCATTCCTTGGACATGCAGGTTTCTACCGGTGCTTTATCAGAGACTTCAGTAAGATAGCCATTCCGTTGTCTAGCCTTCTGCAGAAAGATGTGGAGTTTTTGTTTGACCAGAAGTGCAAGGAAGCTTTCAACCGCCTGAAGCTAGCTCTCACAAGTACCCCTGTCATTCAGCCACCTGATTGGACACTCCCATTCGAGCTGATGTGCGACGCTTCGAACTATGCCTTGGGAGCTGTCTTGGCGCAGCGTGTGGCCAAAGTTCCTCATGTGGTTTATTATGCTTTAAGAACTATGGATGATGTTCAAGCGAACTACACCACCACTGAAAAAAAAACTTTTATCTATTGTTTTTGCATTAGATAAGTTCAGGTCTTATTTGATAGATTCTAAGGTTGTGGTGTTTTCAAATCATACAGCTCTGAGGTATCTCTTGAAGAAATCGGATGCCAAGCCACGACTGATTAGGTGGATGCTGCTGCTTCAAGAGTTTGATGTGGAGATCCGAGACAAGAGTGGAGCAGAGAACCTGGTTGCTGACTACCTCAGCCGCATAGAGCGAGATCCTGATCCACTGCCCATTCAGGATTCCTTTCCTTATGAGCAGCTGTTAGGGCTGCATGGTGAGTTTCCATGGTATGCAAATCTTGTCAATTATCTAGCTGCCCATGCTTTGCCCTCACACCTCACACGTGCCCAAATAGACAAGTTAAAGAGTGAGGCGAAATATTATGTGTGGGATGATCCCTATCTCTGGAAATTTTGCAGTGATCAAATTATTAGGAGATGTGTGCCTGATAATGAGTTTCAGTCTGTTCTTAGCTTTTGCCATACTTTTGCATGTGGTGGACATTTTGGTCCTCAACGTACAGCTAGGAAGGTCTTAGACTCTGGATTGTATTGGGTCACTTTATTTAGGGATGCACATATATTTTGTAAATCTTGTGAACAATGTCAGAGAACCGGGAACATTTCCCATAGGCATGAGATGCCCCAGCAGCCTTTGTTATTCTGTGAGATTTTTGATGTCTGGGGTATTGACTTTATGGGTCCTTTTCCTGTTTCTTTTGGTTTTGTTTACATCTTACTTGCTGTGGATTATGTGTCTAAGTGGGTGGAGGCGAAAGCCACCCGTACTGATGATTCTAAAGTTGTTGTGGATTTTCTTAGATTAAACATTTTCTGCAGATTTGGCATTCCTAGGGCCATCATCAGTTATCAGGGTTCACATTTCTGCAACCGGACCATGGCGGCTTTAATGAAGAAATATGGCGTCATGCATAAGGTTTCCACCCCTTACCACCCTCAGACCAATGGGTAAGCTGAAGTCTCCAACAGGGAGATCAAGCGTATCTTGGAGAAGACTGTCCAACCTAATCGGAAGGACTGGAGTTTACGACTCGAGGATGCTCTGTGGGCATACCAGACTGCTTTCAAGACACCTATTGGGATGTCTCCCTACCGGATAGTTTTTGGCAAAGCCTTCCACCTTCCAGTGGAGCTTGAGCACAAGGCCTATTGGGCGGTCAAGTATTGGGCGGTCAAGCAGTGCAACCTTGATTTGAGTCAAGCCGGGTCTCAGAGAAAGCTTCACCTCCAAGAGCTTGAGGAGCTTCGTTTGGATGCTTATGAGAGCTCCCGCCTTTACAAAGAAAAGACCAAGCGGTTTCATGATAACATGGTGCTGAGGAAGGAGTTCTCTGCTGGCCAGAAAGTTCTCTTGTATAACTCTCGCTTAAAGCTCATGCCTGGCAAGCTCCGTTCTCGGTGGCTTGGCCCGTTTATTGTCACCAAGGTCTTCCCTTATGGTGCAGTGGAGATAGCGAGTGAGTCCACCAGCAAGGCTTTCAAGGTGAACGGGCACCGCCTCAAGCCATTTTATGAGGGCGCTCAGGAGGACACAGTGGAGGAGGTCCACTTGCACGATGACATCTACCTCCCCTGATCTGATAAGGATGTTCCTTCTCTCTCTTTTACTTTACTTGTCCTTATGTGACTGCTTGTTATTACTTGTCATCTGTTAATACTTTTTGAAGTTTTTACATTGAGGACAATGTAAAATTTAAGTGTGGGGGAGGGATTTCTGTATATAGTTTAGTTGCTTTATTGTTTTCTGTTTAGTTGATTAGGTGTTTTCTGTGTAGTTGATTAGGTTAGTTGATTAGTTTA